>OX638140.1:22594911-23194911 GCA_951805005.1 Othius punctulatus | reverse complement strand
AAGTAATAGTAATACGCATTAAGTGAATAAACGAAGGCTTTAATCCCGAAGTCGCAAGTTGAGCTTGAGCGACCGCAGGGAGCGAAGACATTTTCGGCTGAGGGATGGTTTGTTCCCATTTACAAATTTTTTCTGCCGACTGTTAAGTTTACATATTAATTTTGATTTGTAAGTTGATAGTTTAAGGGCAGGGTGGTAGTGATATTTCAGCAGTTGTTTCTCAAAACTGGGCAGATCATTATTTGCGATTTTTTAGTATTACATATCATATAATACTGACAGGTACACAAAATTTTGAAACTTTATTGATGATACTTTCAATGATATCAATGTATTTACTAAAACCTTTTGTCCGGACAAAATAATAGTTTTAGAGATTCTACTTTTTTTTTTATCATATGAAAATAGTGTTGTAGCGAAGTCATAACAAAATTTGGTTGTGATTGGACTAAAACCAATGTATTTATTCAACAATTAATTTACGACATCATGACTTGAAATGAACTATAATCACACAAATTGTGGTTTTTACGTCACAATTCAAATTCTAATCGGACCAATTAGAACTTCCATTTCCCACACCTTGACAGTAAAGCCACGAATATATTGCTATATTTCCGCGAAATTTTTGTCAAGCCGTTTAAGAGAACAAAAGAAGTTTGTAATATGCATTTTAGCGATGATGACAAAGAGCGTAGAAAAAAGAGATGTAAAATTGTGACGGGTTTACGGTACCATCGGGGACAATGGGTTTTATTTTTATTGCACTCAGTTTAGGTCATATAATAAATTACAGCAGCTTTATTTATCAGTTTGTAAATTCATGTGAAAAGGGAAGCTCTATAATAATTGCACAATAGATCTAATAGTCGTTTACATTAATATATGAATACAAAAATTATATTTTGGCACTTACGAGGATTATTAATCGAGTCTCGTACGGAAGAAGTATTCAAAAAATAGAATGTGCAAACCACGTGACGAGGGCCTTTGCGTCAAATGTCTTTAAATTAACAAAAAACACTACATATAGTTGTTTATCAAGAAAATTAATAAAATCAAGAATTCTACATTTGAAACATCATGAAAGAGGCATATTAGCGGGCCATAATTCAGAATTCTCCATAACATTATTATTAGCTGCCTCTTCATACCATGTATTTGAAAATCATAGCAAATGCCAAAGCAATTGTTCCTTAAATCGACCGGAAAACCC
Organism: Othius punctulatus; assembly: GCA_951805005.1. NCBI lineage: Eukaryota > Metazoa > Arthropoda > Insecta > Coleoptera > Staphylinidae > Othius > Othius punctulatus. The sequence continues at coordinate 23,193,695 of OX638140.1, read as the reverse complement.
GATACATGACCTAATAAAAAGTACACCGATTTGGACTGAATCATTAAAGTTGTATGAAAGAGTTACGAAATTATCCGGCAGATTATTAAAAAATGTAACTACAAATTATGCGGAAAGATTTAAGGCGATGGTAGCTAAATTTACTAGAGGAAAAAGGACAAATATAATATAAAGAGGCTTTTAACAAAATAGATGCTACGGAGCTGCTCTTAGTTATAATCTGGGATATGATTTTCCGAAAATCAAAATAGTAAGCACTTTCTGAACTGTTTCTGTTTAAAAAGTTATAAAATACATAAATTGGCAAAAAAATATTACACGAAAAAAGCAGCTGTGGTACAGGAATATGTCGATTACGGAAAAGAAACGGCACAACCTAGTTTTGCCGAAAATTATTTTGTTGTTGCGAAGGATCACTTTTTAGAAAAATTATTTAATGTTGATGTTAATTTAATCGAGCAACAAACACGAGGCCAACGAAACAATATCAAGTGGTTCGAATGTAGGCAAAACAGAATAGCTGCCTCTGTATTTGGAATAATTTGTTGTCGAAAAAGCACGCCAACTGATAAAATTTTAAGGGATCTGTTTTTCAAGAACAATTTCTTGACTTCGCCGGCCATTTTGTATGGTATCGATAATGAAAAAAAGCATTACACATGTTTGAAGAGATATCAAATATAAAAGTTATTGAATGTGGACTGTTCATTTCCGAGGACCATAAATTTCTTGGAGGTAGCCTGATGGGGTAACAGATGAGGCAGTGGTAGAAATAAAATGTTTATAAAGCATTAAAATATGCGGATTCGAGAAGCAGCAAAAAATAAAAATATTTGTGTATATATTGATGACAGTAATCATTTGTGTTTACAAGAAAAACATATGTATATGTATCAAATACAGGGGCAAATGCTGATATGCCAAAAAAGAAAATGTTATTTCGTATTATACAGGGTGTCTCTAAAATACGTGGACATGGCTTAACCACAGATTATTGGGATAAAAAAAGACGATTTAGCAAAACTTGTCTATATACAAATGCGCTTGGTTTAGCCAGTATTCAGCTTCAATGTTAATTTAAAAAAAAACAAAATGTGCTGATAATAAGAGAACGTTTACATTGCTTTGGATGTGTTGTTTGGTATGACACTCTATATGGGTATAACTCATAGTTTGACATAATATTGTTATTATCAGTAGACCGGTTGTGTACAAAACAAGGGTGGCCCAACATTAATATATTCATATTTTTTAATGACAATAGCAAATACAAATGTAATCTAGTTACCGGGTTGATGATGGTTTATTCACAATAATGAATATAAAGTACACTTACGCCGATAAAACAGATAAGTTGCTGGTTTTAAGATTTTAGGAACCCTAATAACGAGGAAGAAATTTTGGAAATTATAGTAATTGCTTCATCCATACCATATCCAAATAGTGCAAGAGATTTTACCACCTGATTATAACCTACGTTTTGCGTTTTGCCGATTTATTCAGGAAAAAAGAGCATAACATATACTTTTTAACCAGAAAATTCTGTTCACTGATGATTTGTTTCCAAACGAGTGTAGCGCAGTCACTCATATTTTATTTTTTTGTGTCGAAACTGTAACAGATATCAAAAACTATAAATATACAAAAAAAACTTAATAATAAATGCCTCCGTCCGATTTCATTTTATTTAAATTTATTTGCTTTTGTCATTAAAGAATATGAATGTATTAATGTTGGGCCTCACTTGTTTTATACACAACCGGTCTACTGATAATAACAATAGTTTGTCAAAATATGAGTTATACCCGTACAGACTGTCTTTCCAAACAACATCCAAATCAATGTAAACGTTCTCTTTTCATAAGCAAATTTTGTTTTTTTTAAATTAACTTTGAAGCTGAATACTGGCTAAACCAAACGCATTTGTATATAGATAAGTTTTATTAAATCGTCTTCTTTTGATCCCGGTAATCTGAGGTTAAGCCATGTCCACATAATTTAGACACACCCTGTATAAAGACGAAGATATAGAAATAATTAAAATTGAAGAAAACAATGGGTTTTGCAAAAACATGGAAACTCAGTTGGTGAATTTTTGGGAACAGCATGCCATTCCGGAGATGGTAGACTCCCGTATACAGAGAAAGTTGAAAACTAGATGCGGTCCTAATGAGTAATTATTTTTTACTTAATTCTGATTCTTGCGTGATTCTTTTTCGGTTATGTACATTCATCACAAAAGATAAGAGTATCGGCTTACGCTCGTTGAATATTCTCATAGCGAAAGCATAGCCACAGCTGTCATCTTGACAATTTTTAATATCAAATAAATTCAGATCTGTCGTATTCAAAAGCTGAGTATCAACGCATGACCACACACATCTCACGCATCGCACCAATTACCTGAAGTAACATGATTATCTGTATGTAAATATTGTGAAGTTATTTATTACAAAATAAATAAATAAACTACAACTGATTCACTTAATTCTCGAGCGAAAGTTGATATTTTTTTCCCTCCGAGAATAAAGTAGTCTAGTATGTGTCGCTTGTCATATGTATCCTTATTGAATAAGAACAAGAATAATTTATTTACGTGCTATTACATAAGTTTACACATGTCATACAAATTAGAACACACAAAATGTGGACACAATTAACATAAAGTCACAATACATCAATAAAGGTTTGATACTAACATAGAGAGAAAAATACAATACAATTGCTATACATTTTAAAAACAGGTATGAATTGGAGGAGTATTTGGTTATGGTATCGCATTGGTATTGGCAAGAAACTCATGCCAAGAGAAAAATGCGTTTTCTGTTAATTTTGTTTTCATATGTTTGAAAGTGTTTTCAGGCATGTTTCGTACTCTAATGGGTAAAGAGTTAAAGAACTGGCGGATGTGCATAACTACGAAACAAGGCACAGGGATGAGACATTCATATTGAGAAGACGAGATTAAATACATCTCGCACAGAAGTCCGCTTCTGGCGCCAGAAGGGGAACATCCGCCATGGTTCTTAGTGGGGCACGGTGGCGCATTGTTCCGGGTGATTCAAGTTTTATTACCATGGGTTACCATTGGGTTATTACCGGCGCCAGAAGGGCGCCAGAAGCGGACTTCTGTGCGAGATGTATTTAATCTCGTCTTCTCAATATGAATGTCATCCCTGTGCCTTGTTTCGTAGTTATGCACATCCGCCATGGTTTTTAGTGGGGCACGGTGGCGCATTGTTCCGGGTGATTCAAGTTTTATTACCATGGGTTTTTAAGGCGTTTGTAGTTGCCCAAAAAATATGAAAATTTGGATTTATATAGGTCTGATACTAATCTACGGAAACGTAGTTTGACTTTTCGATTTAATTACATAGACTGTTATTAAATTAAAAAAAACTCTTTTCGGGCGAAATTCTCTATCGTTATTTATGAAATCATTACCCATTTACCCATTTATGAAATCAAAAATTAACGAAAATGATTAGATTTCAAATTAATGCATTTTTACATTACTGACCAACTTTCCTCGGTATGATTTATGATTTTGTAAGTCAAGAGCCCTACAAAGCATTGACCGCGCCGGTGCGGTTGGAACGTTTTATAACTTTTTATGATTCCGCCAATCGCCCGTGGGTTGAACGGGCCTTGCAGCTCCGGCCCTAAAGAAATCCTTGCGTCGGTATCCACCCAGCAGGCTGAGGGATTGGGTACGGCCCTATTATAAAACCCATAAAATCCATTATAGGGACTATTACTGGAAGTAGCAGTCATATTTTACTGTTTAGTAATAAATCTTACTGTTGCAATATCAAAATTCATTTAATTCAATAATTGGTGCCATTTTTATTATTATTTATTTATTAAATGTATACATACATATCACTTACACAATCAATCAAAAAATAAAACCATTGACACTACCCACTAATAAGTTACCAAAAGAGCACCCCTCCCCACAACTGAGTGCACACACAACTACAGGCCACATCCAGAATTCCCTAGTAGATATTCTCTAAGTAATTTCTTAAAGTGCAAAATATTTGTGGCATCTTTAATTCGCGGATTTATCTCGTTGAATTTGACTAGTCCTTCATAGAATAATGACTGGTATGTAGTCTGCTTGCGTGCGGTGGCCACATGTATAAGGTGGCTTGCTCTTGTGGAATAATTGTGAATATCGCAATTCATGGTAATTGCATCCCTGAGATACTCAGGTAGCCCGCCATTAACCAATTTATATATAAAACACATATTCATAAAATATAGTGTTTGCCTAACCGAAAACAATTGCAACTCAGCTAACATGTCTTTAACATGTGCATACCTGTCACACTGAAGTATGGAACGAAGACATTTATTATGGATAACCTGTAACTTATCCAATTCCATATTGTTTACATAAAATAGGATCGTCGGACAATAACTAAAAAGAGGGCCAATAATGGATTTGTACACCACTAGTCTATTCCGCCGGTCCAGAGCCTGACAAATTCTATGAAAGTATCTGCTCTTGTCTGATAGTTCCTGCAATAATAATTTACAATGACTTTTGAAGTTTAGTTTCATATCAATTGTTAGCCCCAAATATTTGAATTCCGTAACATATTCAACATTTTTTTGACTTGGATTATACTGGAATGTTTGGAATATCATTAAAGTATGTTCTAACAAACACTATATAAATAAACTTAAGAATTATTTGTGAAATAACGTATAAACTACCGGATGGTTAAAATTTTTTTATCGTCAGATTGGGCTTCATCAATATCTAGCTGTCAAGCGGCCTTTGCGGAAACCAAACTGGTTAGCGTTTAGCAATTTATTTTCCTCAAAGTAGGCGGAGACTTGACAATATATGACCTTTTCCAGCACCTTAGAGAAAACTGGAAGAATAGAGATCGGTCTATAATTATTTGTGTCGGTTATATCACCAATTTTATAAATAGGTGTTATGGAAGCCAGTTTCAGTCTGTCTGGAATTATATTTGTCCTTAGACAGTCATTTAGAAGGTTTGTGAGCGGTTCAAGGATAGCCTCTATGCAGGATTTTAGGGTGTTCACAGTCAAGCCGTAGACGTCCCTAGCGCTTCCGCACTTCAGCCCGCCAATAACTCCTCTGATGTCATTGCTGGACACCGGAGTAAAACCGAGAGTACTGCGAACAATAATGTTTAACAGGCTCGTTTCAAGCTCATCGTCAGATGCAGGTATAGCTTCTATGATTGAATTTACCTGTAATATGAAGGATAAGTTGAGATCATCAGGTGAAATATCACATTGAGTATTGTAGCTTTTGGTTTTCCTATGGCTGTGTAGAACCTGCCACAGAGCCTTGGGCTTATTGTCTGCCAAGGCCATATGTTGTTTATTTGCCATTATTTTTGCCGCCTTTACAGCCCTGTTATACTATCTCCTGTAAGAGGCAAATATACTTCTGAGTGCCACATCCCCAGACCTATGATAAGCCTAACCAATAAGATGCAAAGTCTCCCTCATAGCTCACAGATCACCTTTGAACCATTTTATTAATTTAGCGGATGAGTCCTTTTTGGCTAACCTCGTGGGAAACGATTTTTGAAATAGTGACTCAAATTTTGCATGGAACAAATCAAATCTATTGTTTACGCTAGATTCGTTATATAAACCATTCCAGCACGTGTGTGCCAGGTGCTGAAATAGGGTGACTAGGCCACTGCTTGTTATAGGTCTAATTTTCTTAATGGTTTTATTTGTGTTTTCTGCTGTGCAGCTGATTATGTTCAGTTTGATTCCAATGTTGTCTGATATTATTTGATTGAGAGGCATGACTTTATGAGAGTTAGTGTTGTTTTGTTTCACGAATACATTGTCCAGAGTATTCTCGTGGGGAGTAGACTAATTTATTAAAACCATAGGATGTGAAAATATCACGGACAGATAATAACTTTCTGTCAGGATTATTAAAAAGGACATTAAAATATACTCCAACTAATACACTGCACCGTGCAGCATGTAATAAATCTAAAACTGTCACAAAAATGTTAGTGAAAAGCTCAATATTTCCGTAAGGTGAGCGATAGAGTACTACAAGAAATGTATTATAACCAGACAGACGCACTGCAGATAGTTCGCAATGCAGTTTATGTGACAGAGCACTGATGTAATCTAAGATGGTATATTTTAGAGTACTTTTTAGCAATACCATGACATCTCCATGGATGTGGCTAGTTCTTGCGAAATGAGCTGCTACAGTCATATCCCTTTATTGATGCAGTAATTTTTGCATTCAAACGGCTTAAGCCAGTGCTCACTGATACAGCAAATATCGATGGAACTAGTTTGCAGCAGGCAATATGGTTCATTATATTTCCCGTTGATGGATTGTATAGTTAGGTATAAGCAATATATTAACTTTACTATTTATTACTTCGTTAGTCTTTTTTGTGGTAGTTGTGGGACAGTCTAAAAATATAGCGACTAATGGAGATGCCTGTGAGCCAGTTTTCTGGATCAGTAAGTTTACTGTGCTCATTTAGGTCGCCACTTATTTGAAAGCAGTTGTAGTTCGAAATTTTACACTCCTGCCTGTTACATGTGAAGTTTTCTTGACCTAAAATGTTTTGTATGTGTCCCTTTAAGATATTGTCCGTTACACTCCGATTGACACGCGAAATAAACAGCCATGTCTTCCTTGGTTCAGCCAGCAGGAGAGAACCTGCATTGGTATTTGTACCTGTGCTTTTCTTTGAGCGATGTTTGACAACGCCTACTTCTTTCTTCTTGTGTGCGTCCTGGTGGTGACCATCTACATCCCTTTTGGCGAGTACCGATGGCTTGAGTCCCGCTGGCTAATGTACAGTCTTGGACTCTAAGAATGTCACCGTCGGTAAGAGCCAGAGGTTCGCCATCCCTGTCTCGTCGAGCACGGCAGAGACGAAGCCGGACTCGGAGCAATTCGGCGTTCAGTGCCGTCCTACTCAGGTAGAATTTTGACAAATCGCTTAACTATAATATAGGGTTTTAAAATGCGGTGTGCAAGTTACGTTCGTTTGATCATTCAACAGGTTAACGAGCGGATTATTATTGCGTTTGTGAATTTCTACCGCTTCTAAAAGATTAAGCTACGTGCCTTTGATACAGTCATGTAATATTTTTAAGTAGTTTTCGATTTGTGGAAATACATGTTTACAATCTAAACTATGGTTTGCGAATGCACTACAATTTTGATTAAATCTAAAGGCGCCAAAATCTTCGGCATAGCGTTTTTTGAAACTACGGGAACATGCCATTTCAGAAACTCCAGAATAATTTAAGTGATCAATTTTGTCTATTACATTGCAACGGTAGTACAATAAGTTGTAATTTAAGGAAATTATATTTAGTATTATATTACACTTGAGAATGGTCGCGGGGCTGAAATAATTGTAGATGAATCTATTAAAGTTAGTGAAACTTAGCCTAGTGTTTAATATACTTTAATTTAAATTTTTATGTCATACACGTGACGAGTAGTGATTGTGTGTTTTTTGGAAGGGATTACCCTCAACTGGCACATAGGTAGGAAGAAGTAATGCATTCAATCAAAGTAGATATAAAACATGTAGGTTTTAAATCGCACTGAAATTTATTTTGTTCCGGTTTACGGTAAATCTCAAGTTTTCCGGGTAAATTCTTTTCACTCCAGGTTCGTTTTCGGTTCTTCTAAAAATTTCGATTTAATTCCGGTTCGTTTCCGGTTCACATTCGGTTCGGGTCCACTTTCGTCTCGAATAATAAGGCTAAAATGTAGTCTAACTAGAAATGACAATATTTTCAATTATAAAATTCAATTAGTTTATCTTACAGAAATAAAAAATCACTCGCAGGTATAGAAACTTAATTGTAAATTGCAAACGTTTCAGTGAAAATAGTGAATGTTTCATTGAATCAAAACGAATATTTGTTAGTGCAGAAAGTGAATAATTCGATTTTCTCACTCGTTTCATTACATAATCCTTATCAAATTTACACAAAATATAGTTTTTAAGTATACTACATACAAACCAGGTACTAACTTTGCAATTAATAAGGCTTAAGAAATTTCATGAAATAATAATAAGGGCTTCGAACCGATGTTTTATTTTGGTTTACACAAATTTACTTTTCCCGTTCAGTTAAAAAAAACACATATCGGTTCGGTACCGGTTTTCGTTCCGACAGACTTTTTCAGTTAATTTATAGAATTTAGTGTCAAAAATTGAATACATTTTGTATAATTGTTGTAAATCTAATATTTATACTAGAAAATTCAAAGTCAGAAAATTTTAATGATTGACAAATCGTTTAAGGGGCAAATTTATAAAATTGTTGCGTATAAAGATAATTTTTAGTTAAAATTTGGAGAATTCATGGTTTTAATGACTATACTGAAGAAAGCGGTAAGATTAAAAAAAACAACAATAATGTTTTCAAGAAAAGTTCCAATTACTTACCCTAAACTTTTTAAGTGTTTTACAGCTTTGTATATTATATCAAATATCTCTCCATTAAACTATTGAACATACACTCAGATGCAAAGAAACCGGGTCATTGGGTCATTGTTTGCAAAAGAACCATTTTTTAAAACTTTTATATTGGTATAGTCCTTTGAATAAAATGTTTAGTGTTTTACAATCAAAGAGACCGTCAGGATGTAGAAAGAAGCAACATATGGTACTTATTATTCATTTAATGAACATTAATAAGCGAAAACGATAATGTACGTATACACGAAATAAAATGCATTTCTGCAAAATAAACTTAACAGAGATTAATAATGAAAATGACAGTTAATCGAAAACAAACAAGTCAAAACCCAGTAGCCTCCTTGATCCTCTATGCATAATGCCGAATGACCAATAGGTAGTAAAGAACTCATACCTTTACATGTTATTTTCGCTTATTAAATAAACTGATGAGTATCATATGTTGTTTTTTTCTACATCCTGATGGTCTCTTTGATTGTGAAACACAAAAACTTTCATTCTAAGGACTATACCAACATATATTTTTTTAAATGGTTTTTTTGCAAAGAACGACCCAATAACCCGGTTTTTTTGCATCTGTGTGTATAATAAAATTATAAAAGAATTTAAAAAAAACTATAAAATTATATTTTTGTTAGTATTTCATCCATATAACCAGTTATGTTTGATTATAATTTGATATTTTTATTTTTACGTACTTACTGGTATTAATAAATATCCATTCATTTATATTATTAATTTATATTATTTATTTATTTATTTCACCAAACTAGTTTCGGGTTAATTTCATTCGGCTACAATAGGGTTTTTTTTATGTATTTTATATTTAATATTATATTTTTAAATTATTTTTTGACTTTTGAGTCAAATATTCAACTAAAAAAATTCAATTGGTACATAACTCATGATATCATACAGGGTGATCGATATTTAAAAACTGCGCCGTTTGTTCATTTTTTTAAATGAAACACCCTATACAGGTTGTTCCGGGAGATAGGTAACACCCTAAATATTTACGAAAATAATGTTTTATTTGCGAAATCGAACACATCAACTTTGGTTGGAGTAGGGGTCGAGTGGTAGCCCATTTGAAAGCTTATCCAATTTGCAATTCAACGGTATATTAACTGATATATTGACTGATATGAACTGGTGATTCACTTTCATCAAAGTTGTCATAGAAAATTGATAGATATAAAGGGCATGTCTTCGCATACAGTTGTCAAATCTGACAGATTTGGAAGAGTTCGAATTTGTGCATGTGAAATCATGTTGATTTAAACGCTATGGCTTTCAGCGACCACCTAAAACGCTGCAGTTGGAAATTGATGGGCAGTGGGTTTATTCGATACGTAATGCATTTGAAGATGGTTCAAACTAACTAATTCCTGTAAAATTTTCATTTATTTTGGTCAATATCTAATTATTTCTGTCAAGCTTGTAATTGTGGACTACAAGATTAGCGTAAGTCGAAAAAATGAGTTTCGGAAAAAACGAGCTGAAAGATTGAAAACTTAATAAAAGTCGTAATATAGCAATTAGAAACATAGTTTTTTTTGCAATTTGTATGAACAGTAGGTATATATTTTTTAACAGACTTATAAATAAGGGTACAAATATTTTAATAAACAAATTTGCTTAAAAACCGCATAAATCGACTTATGCTGTTCTTGCACCCAGCTCCTCAATTATGTTTGTCCAAATATCAATTAATTGTACTAAAATTTTAATTAATAATTTATATTACGATGTCAATTGATATGTGGGATTTTTATTATTTTTGTTATAATTCAATGATTCCTGTCAAAATTTCAATTAATTTTAACATCTAAATACTTCGTGTCAAATTATCAATTATGTTTGACAACATTTTTATTATAGTATTTCTTTCAAGATCTGAATTATTTTAGTAGTAGAAATGTTGTCCCTTGTATATTTCTAGACTTTTCTCAATTAAAACAAAAATAGACTGGGGTACCTACTTTGATTTTCAACGGCTCATATATATTTTTCATTTCCTTTGTCATTTACTCCGTCATAAATAGACAGTTGCAATGTATGGAAGTTACCATATTGTCATCATTGTTGTTGAATTTAAACAAACTTTCATCATAGCTGTCAATTTCATGAACTGTTGTCATAAGGTCATCAGGGACAATTACTTTGTCGTCGGCTTCAATTTCATCATCTTCATCTTCTTCAATGTTTTCGTAAAGATGATCCGATTTATCGCATAATAACTAAACTGTCCTAATTACGTGAACTAACATCAACTACGTAAAAATGTCAACTCTTCATTGTCAGTCTCGAGCATAAAAGCTTATTTTACTTAGTGATTGTAGAAAAAAATATATTAAGCATTTCAAAACATGCAAACAGATCATTTACTTCAACGATTGCCTATTGAGTTTGAAATAATGCAGGAACTGTTTGGAAGAATAACATTTTCTGAAAAGTTAATAATATAATACTTTTTCCATGTGTCCAACTTTCTGGCGAACGCTTTATATAAATCAATGATGTAGATGAAAAATATTTTTCTTTTATGGGATGCATACATAATAGCGGACCCAGAGGACCTCCAGGTAAATTTTAGGGAGCCGGTCACTTAGCCGGTTCAGTAACAACACTGAACGCCGAACCGTTCCGAATGCAACCCCGTCCCCACCGCGCTCGACAAGACAAGGACGGCGAACCGCCGGGTCCCACCGACAGTGACATTCTTAGAGTCCATGCTTATTATTGTAGAAGATTTTCTCGTTGGGTCCCGTTGAACCAACCTTTGGCTTATTTGTGCTATTAAGCTTGGCCGTGAGCTTCGGTGATTCTTCAGATTCTTGATGTTGATATGTTGCTATTTGTGGGGTAGCCGCTTCTGCCTGTGCTGTTTCCATATTTGCCGATTTGGATAACTTCGGGTGCGGTGAATTTCTTGCAGTTGTTTGAGTCCCATGTGCGCTTGCTGGTGACTTGGGCTGCCTAAGTAGCGTGTCAGATTGTGTGTATTTGAGGTTGCTTGCGTGGTTGTTGACTATTTGCATATCTAGCATCTCGATGTTATTTCGGAGTTGTACGATTAAGTCATCTTTTGCAGTAATAATTATATATTTGTTTTTAATTACTTCTTCTTTAGCCTTTAGTAGATAGATGTAGAGCTTATCCTTGATGAGTGGGCTTTCATCATCATCGGATTCTGAGTCGGGATCTGACTCATGGTCCGGTGTGGTAATTTTGAGGTTAGGATCCTTGAAGGAAACATCAAGGTAATCGCCACAACAGTTTATAGTTGTGTTGTCAATAATCCTTTTTTTCATTTTAGTTTTACGGTTTATGCATCTTTTGTGGTACACCGTGTCGCACGATTTGCATGTCATCAGCGACTTTACAGTGATGATATCTGAGTCACAAACTGCACACACGCGGACTACTTGCATTCTGGGGCGTGTTTCAGGAAAATATTTTTTTATTATACAGTGTATTATAAGGTATAATTTATACCGTTATATTCAGTTTTATTAAATTTTTTGACACTCATATCCATGGAATGACTATTTATATTTGTATAATTGTATTGTAGCTCAAATTTTATATGACAATTTGTAAGGCAGATTATTGTTTGTACTCGTCAATACCGAAATTGATCAGCTTGACTAATTCTGTAGAAACCGATTTTTTTTACATTTCCCTTTCTACACTTAAGTGAAAGTTAAAACTTATTACCGAGATAAACTGTATTATTATATGTATGTATTGTATTGGCAGGGTTTTGCCGTTAACAAATGAACAAATAAACAAATGAAAAAGTATCTTTCTATCTATCTATATATCTATCTATCTATCTGTGTCTGTGAAGCTAGCGTCGCACTTCGCGGAAACTCAAGATCTATTAAGAGTTCTCGCTTCCTTTTGAAGAGTTCCAGAGTTACTTATAGTTTAAATTAAGAGTTCCGGCCGTTTAGGCCTGAATTTTTAATTTAAAAAAAGTGAGACGCTAAGTTCACGCAGCGTCTCACTTTCAAAGAAACGAGTTCTTAGACACATATCTTATAGGATTTTGCAATAGGAAGAGTTCTATAACAGTTTTGTAAAGAGTTCTGCAATAAAAATTCAAAACAAAGCAATTTTAATGACAAAAAGTGATGACGCGCCATAGTAAGAGTACTGGGAATGAGGAGTTCTGGCGAACCTAAATGCGTTTTCTTATAGTATTTAATGTAAACAATTATAGTCTGAAAAGTTCCGGGTGGTGGCATTACCGTGGAATGTTTAAATAAATAAATTCAGTCGAAAAACAATTTTGCAAGATGGAAAGGTATGAGACGCTGTCTGATAACGATGAGTTCTGACAATCCTATTTGCGTTTTCTTGTAGTATTTAACATAAACAATGATAATCCGAAGAGTTACGTGCGGTGACATTACTGTGGAATGTTGAAATAGAGAAACTACGTCGAAAAACAATTTTGCAAGATGGAAACGTATGAGACGCTGTCTGATAACGAGGAGTTCTGGCAAACTTAAATGCGTTTTCTTGTAGTATTTAACATAAACAATTATAATTCGACGAGTTCCGGGTGGTGACATTACTGTGGAACGAGGAGTTCTGCCAAACTTAAATGCGTTTTCTTGTAGTATTTAATACAAACAATTATAATCTGAAGAGTTCCGGGCGGTGACATTACTGTGGAATGTTTAAATAAATAAATTCCGTCGAAAAACAATTTTGCAAGATGGAAACGTATGAGACGCTGTCTGATAACGAGGAGTTCTGACAAACCTATTTGCGTTTTCTTGTAGTATTTAACATAAACAATGATAATCCGAAGAGTTCCGGGCGGTGACATTACTGTGGAATGTTTAAATAATAAATTCCGTCGAAAAACAATTTTGCAAGATGCAAAGGTATGAGACGCTGTCTGATAACGAGGAGTTCTGGCAAACTTAAATGCGTTTTCTTGTAGTATTTAACATAAACAATTATAATCCGAAGAGTTCCGGGCGGTGACATTACTGTGGAATGCTTAAATAAATAAATTCCGTCGAAAAACAATTTTGCAAGATGGAAACGTATGAGACGCTGTGTGATAACGAGGAGTTCTGACAAACCTATTTGCGTTTTCTTGTAGTATTTAACATAAACAATGATAATCCGAAGAGTTCAGGGCGGTGACATTACTGTGGAATGTTTAAATAAATAAATTCCGTCGAAAAACAATTTTGAAAGATGGAAACGTATGAGACGCTGACTGATAACGAGGAGTTCTGGCAAACTTAAATGCGTTTTCTTGTAGTATTTAACAGCAACAATTATAATCTGAAGAGTTCCGGACGGTGACATTACTGTGGAATGTTTAAATAAATAAATTCCGTCGAACAACAATTTTGCAAGATGGAAAGGTATGAGACGCTGTCTGATAACAAGGAGTTCTGACAAACCTGGTTGCGTTTTCTTGTAGTGTTTAACATAAACAGTTATAATCCGAAAAGTTCCGGGCGGTGACAATACTGTGGAATGTTTAAATAAATAAATTCCGTCGGAAAACAATTTTGCAAGATGGAATGTTATGAGACGCTGTCTAATAACGAGGAATTCTGACAAACCTATTTGCGTTTTGTTGTTGTATTGTATTGTATTGTTGTAAGAGTTTCGGGGGGTGACATGCCGTGGAATGTGTAAATAAGTAAATACTACCTTTCCAACTTTGCCATCGTGTATTTAGGCAGAATTTATTTATTTAAACATTCCACAGTAATGTCACCCCCCGGAACTCTACGGATTATTATTGGTTATGTTAAATACTACAAGAAAACGGAAATAGGTTTGTCAGAACTCCTCGTTATCAGACAGCGTCTCATACGTTTCCATCATGCAAAATTGTTTTTCGACGGAATTTATTTATTTAAACATTCCACAGTAATGTCACCGCCCGGAACTCTTCGGATTATCATTGTTTATGTTAAATACTACAAGAAAACGCAACTTGGTTTCTCAGAACTCCTCGTTATCAGACAGCGTCTCATACGTTTCCATCTTGCAAAATTGTTTTTCGACGGAATTTATTTATTTAAACATTCCACAGTAATGTCACTGCCCGGAACTCTTCGGATTATAATTGCTTATGTTAAATACTACAAGAAAGCGCATTTAAGTTTGCCAGAACTCCACGTTATCAGACAGCGTCTCATACGTTTCCATCTTGCAAAATTGTTTTTCGACGGAATTTATTTATTGAAACATTCCACAGTAATGTCACCGCCCGGAACTCTTCGGATTATAATTGTTTATGTTAAATACTACAAGAAAACGCATTAAAGTTTGCCAAAACTCCTCGTTATCAGACAGGGTCTCATACGTTTCCATCTTGAAAAATTGTTTTTCGACGGAATTTATTTATTTAAACATTCCACAGTAATGTCACCGCCCGAAACTCTTCGGATTATCATTGTTTATGTTAAATACTACAAGAAAACGGAAATAGGTTTGTCAGAACTGCTCGTTATCAGACAGCGTCTCATACGTTTCCATCTTGCAAAATTGTTTTTCGACGGAGTTTTTTTATTTAAACATTCCACAGTAATGTCACCGCCCGGAACTCTTCGGATTATCATT
Source organism: Othius punctulatus (assembly GCA_951805005.1). Classification (NCBI taxonomy): domain Eukaryota; kingdom Metazoa; phylum Arthropoda; class Insecta; order Coleoptera; family Staphylinidae; genus Othius; species Othius punctulatus. The sequence continues at coordinate 23,178,600 of OX638140.1, read as the reverse complement.
GTTTATGTTAAATACTACAAGAAAACGCAAATAGGTTTGTCAGAACTCCACGTTATCAGACAGCGTCTCATACGTTTCCATCCTGCAAAATTGTTTCTCGACGGAATTTATTTATTTAAACATTCCACAGTAATGTCACCGCCCGGAACTCTTCGGATTATCATTGTTTATGTTAAATACTACAAGAAAACGCAACAAGGTTTGTCAGAAATCTTCATTATCAGACAGCGTCTCATACGTTTCCATCTTGCAAAATTGTTTTTCGACGGAATTTATTTATTTAAACATTCCACAGTAATGTCACCGCCCGGAACTCTACGGATTATCATTGTTTATGTTAAATACTACAAAAAAACGGAAATTGGTTTGTCAGAACTCCTCGTTATCAGACAGCGTCTTATACCTTTGCATCTTGCAAAATTGTTTTTCGACGGAAATTATTTATTAAAACATTCCACAGTAATGTCACCGCCCGGAACTCTTCGGATTATAATTGTTTATGTTAAATACTACAAGAAAACGCATTAAAGTTTGCCAGAACTTCTCGTTATCAGACAGCGTCTCATACGTTTCCATCTTGCAAAATTGTTTTTCGACGGAGTTTCTATATTTAAACATTCCACAGTATGTTACCGCAAGGAACTCTTCGGATTATCATTGTTTATGTTAAATACTACAAGAAAACGCAAATAGGTTTGTCAGAACTCCTCGTTATCAGACAGCGTCTCATACGTTTCCATCTTGCAAAATTGTTTTTCGACGGAATTTATTTATTTAAACATTCCACAGTAATGTCACCGCCCGGAACTCTTCGGGTTATCATTGTTTATGTTAAATACTACAAGAAAACGCAACTAGGTTTGTCAGAACTCCTCGTTATCTGACTGCGTCTCATACGTTTCCATCTTGCAAAATTGTTGTTCGACGAATTTATTTATTTAAACATTCCACAGTAATGTCACCGCCCGGAACTCTACCGATTTTCATTGTTTATGTTAAATACTACAAGAAAACGGAAATAGGTTTGTCAGAATTCCTCGTTATCAATCAGCGTCTCATACCTTGCATCTTGCAAAATTGTTTTTCGACGGAGTTTCTTTATTTAAGCATTCCACAGTAATGTCACCGCACGGAACTCTTCGGATTTTCATTGTTTATGTTAAATACAAACGCAAATAGGTTTGTCAGAACTGCTCGTTATCAGACAGCGTCTCATACATTTCCATCTTGCAAAATTGTTTTTCGACTGAATATATTTATTTAAACATTCCACGGTAATGCCACCACCCGGAACTTTTCAGACTATAATTGTTTACATTAGATACTATAAGAAAACGCATTTAGGTTCGCCAGAACTCCTCATCCCCAGTCCTCGTACTATGTCGCCTCATCACTTTTTGTTATTAAAATTGCTTTGTTTTGAATTTTTATTGTAGAACTCTTTACAAAACTGTTAAAGAACTCTTCCTATTGCAAAATCCTATAAGATATGTGTCTAAGAACTCGTTTCTTTGAAAGTGAGACGCTGCGTGAAGTTAGCGTCTCACTTTTTTTAAATTAAAAATTCCGGCCTAAACGGCTGGAACTCTTAATTAAAACTATAAGGAACTCTAGAACTCTTCAAAAGGAAGCGAGAACTCTCAATAGATCTTGAGTTTCCGCGAAGTGCGACGCCAGCTTCACACACACACTATCTATCTATCTATCTATCTATCTATCTATCTATCTATCTATTTATCTATCTATCTATCTATCTATCTATCCATCTATCTATCTATCGTCTCAGACAAAAAGTTCATTAAATGAAATTATAAATATTAGGGTTGCCATTTAAGAAATCATTTTTCTTGTATCCGCCATTTTGGATGTGTAGCTGCTGCTTGACACTTATCTAATTTTAGTTCTTATTATTTTTCTTCCGATGGCGTGTGACGAACCTGAAGGGCAGTCGGCGCGTTAGGCCGTGGAGCGAGTGGAGGGTCCCTTTGAAGTAGTGACGAGGGCCAGGCTCTCGGTGTCAGAGAGTGGGGGGGTTAAAAAAGGCTCCACGTAATTTTACCTCGTTGCTACTTCGTCGCAAGGGAGGCTCCACTCTACCTGCGTGGGTGGACGGCAGACAGTCAGCGAAGCTCAGAAATCACGAACTGTCACAACGCTGACCGTTTGACGCCAACACCACCAGGTGTAAATCTCGCAGTGAGAATAGGAAACTGTAAAACTGTAACTGAATATAGAAAACTGTAAAGAGAAAACGTGGGGCGAGCAAAAAAAAATAACAGCTGTGAGTTTGGTATGGTAAGATGGCGTTTATTCGCACACACAAATCAATGACGGACACCGTGTCCTGCGCTCCTGAAAACAATACCTCCGAGCGCCACCCTTTCGCGCAGGGTCTACTCTATTCGGCCGAATAAAATAAGCTCCTAATCGCGCGATTTAAAGGGCAGAGGGAGCGACCTTTCTCGTACACTAGCGCAAACACGTACGACACAATTTACACGTAGACGCAATTTACACACAAGAATAAACAGAAAAGTGGCCCAATCGAGCACACAAAAAAAGAAATTATATTATTGGAATTTTTATATCTGGCCTGCGTTCCGGGTGGTCGTCGCCGGTGACTGGTACAGCTTCCGGAAGGCCGACGGCTCGCGTCGTGGACCTGAAGCTCGCTTGCGACCTCCAGCCAGGAATGTTCCGGCCGAGCGGGTTAGCCCGTCGGCAAACGCTCAGGTGTTATGAGCGTGTTCCCTGCCCCGTAGTCGATGCCTCAATCCCCCTCAAGGGTGGTTAGTTGAGAACCGTTGATTATTCCCGTAAAACGGATGGTGAAATACCTTATCTGCAACGGTTCTTCTGACACGATCTATCTCGGGCACGAGTCAATCTAGTTCTGCGCCGTGGTGGCGCTTTACGCCGGTGAATTTAAAAATCGCTCACCGGGGAGACGCGTCACCACAACAAAAAAAAAATGCAAGCATGGTTGCCTACCGTGTAGGTCTACACGCTGGTTAATTTATTACAAGCCGTCTCTGCCGAACGCTATTTTGGACCGTTACAGGCGCTTGAATTCAATAAAGAATTATGACCAAAATTTTAGATTTATGTGCATGTTTAACAAAATTTGTGTTTTTGAAAACTGAAATCGACGAGTCGGTTTGTTCGTATACTTTTTTTTTAATTATTTGAATACATTAATATATACAATCTGTATAAAATAACAATAGGTAAATTATGTGTTTTTAGTTCGTGTCATGTAGAAAGTTGTCCATTGATCTCTTTCTTAGTGTTGATTAAATTGATTATGTATGCATGGATATTTAAATGATGCTAGCTGAACCTGGTGGTTAAATCTGTTGGCTTGAATCACTTGAGTCTTCTGATTTCACCTGTGATGTCCATTAAGTTCTGTGCAAGTTTATTTGGGTGGATGACTAGTCTGCTTCGGTAATTTTCGAGGTGTTTTTTTATTTTTTCTTTAATTGAAGGAACTCGCAGGTCTCGCTCGATGACGTAGTTGGGTACATACCAAGGTGCATCCACTATTAGGCGTAGTACTTTATTTTGAAACCTCTGCAGCATTTCAAGATTGGAGTTGCTGGCAGTTTCCCACAGCTGTATTCCGTAACACCATATAGGTTTCAGTATTGCTTTGTAGAGTAGTATCTTGCTTTCAGGTGACATTTGCGACTTTCTACCTATTAACCAATACATTCGACTCAGTCTGATCCCCATTTGTTTTCTTTTGGTGAATATATGTTTTTGCCATGTTAGACGGCGGTCTATATGTAGTCTGAGATATTTGGCCTCTTCTTTTGCGGAATCTGAGTATTATTTATAGTTACTGGTGGACACGTTTCTCTTCTGGTAGTAAAGGTTACTTGCGCTGATTTGTTCTCCTTGACTTTGATTCTCCATGTGTTAAGCCACTCTTCTATTTTGTAAAGGTTTAATTGCAGGTTCCTTGAGGCCTTTGCTGGGTCTCGATGGGATATACGGCAAAGTAATAACCTAAGCTATGCAATCTTTTGTTCTACTGAATATTATTATCACCTGTGCAATTTAAATTGAGACGTATCATAATTCTTGCCAAGAAATAAATGTTTTTATGTGACTTTTTGATAACTCATGATTACTGATGAATTACTGAACTCAATTTTTGCCAATTCTTGCATCCACTAATAAACCTTATACCCAACAATCATCAAAAACAAAACACTAAATCTAAAGATTTAATATTTTAACATGAAAACAAAGTACTAAGGAGTATTGTCAATACACCTTGGTATTTCCAAAACAGTGACCTCTACAGGGACTTAGAAATGGACACTATTAATGAGACAATAAATAAACAAATGTTCCATGTAGTCCAGCCAAATTAGACTTTTTGGCGAAAATAAATTATATAGTTTTGAAATTTGGTATACTTACCTTACTTTTAAAGACTCTAAATTCGCATATCCGTCGAGTTTCCTCTCCCCCGGTGGGGGCTTCGTTCATTAATAGTGAGAAAACACCCCCCAAACGGAGAACTTGTGTAAATTTTCCCAATTACCCCGTTAACGGTTCACCGCCTGAAAATTTTCATATCGAGTAAAGTTGATAGAAACAAAATTTTCAACAATAATTTTATTACACGATTTGCCACAAAAGCTATAGTTCGCATAGTGTAGACGCCGGAAGTAAGAGAGAAGGAACTGGCGCGCGACGCACAATTCCTTTCTCGGGCTCTCTTTTCGTAAATAACTACAAAACGGCTAGATATTCATTAAAATGATTATTTTGCTGTGATCGAGAATTTCACGCTCTACAACTTCAGTTATAAACCCTTTTAACATAAATCTAGTTATATCTAGCAGAATTGTGCGTCGCATACCAGTATTCTCCTCTTACTTCCGGCCTCTATTTCGCGCGAACTATAGCTTTTGTAGAAAACCATAAATTTTGTTCAAAATTTTGTTTAGAGATATTTGCGAAAAATAACACAAGTTGACCGTTTGGGGGATGTTTTTTTTTTAATATTAAGAGATAAAGCTCCCACCAGGTGAGAGGAAACTCAACGTATATTTGATTCTAGAGTGCTTATGAGTATGTGTACCAAATTTCAAAACTATATAATTAATATCTGCCAAAACGGCATTTTGAGGCTAATATAACTGGACTAAAGAGTCATGAACATCGACTTCAACACGTCAACGTCGAAACTTCCAGCTCCTCGATAACACAAATTTGACCAGAAGACTACAGCGGACCAAACCGTTCGAGTTAGGTTAATATTGCGTTAGTGTAAAAGCTGAGCATAGTGCTAGTGTACACGCTAATATTAGTGTAATTAAGTCAATAGAATCTAAGGGATACAAATGAGTAGGCCCTTAGCATTAAACCTTCATTTAGTAATTTAAGTTGGCATAACATTACTCATTGATCCGTCTTTGATCAGATTGTAATAATAATAGTAAAATACCATTAAGTGTTAAGCATAATAAAATATATATACCGCGCTTTTTTTTCTTTATTACACGTACCATACCTATGTGTTACTTTCAAACAAAATTGTCAACGCCACCATTTTGGCATACACCGTTACGCAGAGAGGTTATGTTTTTAACAATAAAGAAATCACAAAAATTCATTTTTAAATGAAGAAATTAATTTAATTTCAAACAATTCTAACGGTAAACAAAAAACATAAAACATTAAGTACGGTTGAATCCTGATGTCCCAGCAAGTTTTCAAAATGCCCTCCGTGTATTTCAAGGCAATACACAAGACGGGGTCTTGGAGGCAATGCAGAATATTTGTAATGAATTGTGGGCTTATGCAGTACGTATACCGCTTTTTAGTTCATCCAAGTGACATAATTGCACGTTATTATAATTTTTACGGGATAAATCCAACAGAAGAGATGAAACTGAATATCCTATGTTGTGTACAGGAAAATCCCATAGGATCGCTTTTAGATGTAGCGAGACAGTTTGAAATATCAAACAGTTAGAATTTCTTCATTATAACTGAATTTTTGCGATTTCTTTATAACCTCTCTGTGGTTTATAATAATAATAATAATAATAATAATACTGTTTATTTCAGATGATTAATAATAATAAAATGAAATACATGTCACAAAATCAGTTACAAATCCTAAATTACAAAATACATTGTAATTAACGATTATAAAATTCATTCAAGTGTTACGGCTCTAGATCTAAGATAAATTGATATATTAGTTTTTTGAAAAGTTTTCTGTTTTTTATGATTTTAAGTTTATTTGGTAGATTATTGAACATGGTTATACAAGAGTAAAAGCAACCTCTTTCAAATATTCTGAGCCTGTGTTTAGGTACGTTAAGGAACACTATCCTTTTGCTTGATGAGACTAGATTATCGAAATATACTCTGTTTTTGGACATAAAGATCAGGATTTCATATATGTAGAGGCTGATGTAGAGACTGTTAAAATTCCATTTTCTTTAAATTTTCCCCGACAGCTCTCATGAACCCGTAGTCCCAGCATTGTGCGGAGGACACGTTTCTGAATAATAAAGATGTCAGGCACGGCTGCGTATTGTCCCCAAAAGACTATTCCAAATCGCATGACTGATTGAAAATTTGCGTAATAGACAGTCCTAATAGTTGTTCGGTCCATGTATCTGCCTACTACACGAATTGAGTATACTGTTTTATTTAATTTTAGTGAGAGATTTTCGCAATGTGTTTTCCAGTTCAGATTTGCATCTAGATGTACTCCCAAGAATTTTGTGCTACCCGATACCCTCAATTTCATGGTGCCGACTGACAAGGTTTCTGGATACAAGAAATTTGCTTGTGCAGTCCTAAAGAAGATACACTTTGTTTTTGTTTCATTAAGGATTAAACGATTTTTGTTGAACCAGTCCTGGAGTAGACGTACAATCAGTGTGGCATCGTTGACGACTTTATTGAAGTTATTTGCCGTGATTAGAGTATTAGTGTCATCCGCATAATTTGTTAAGTTATGGTTCATACCCTGTAGTGTGTCACTATTTATGTGACACATACATATTGTCACATACACTATTTCCACAATTGTTACTGGATTGATAAACATTGAACGGGGCTGACCCTGTATATCACAGATGTATTCAGTCGGTCCCTAGTTATTAACTAATGTCGGTGAAGTTTCTGTAAAAAATCTATTTATATTATTTGAGACAACTAAAGGATCTTCTTCTATCTGGATCTGACTTGATCTTAATGATTTTGAGCAGCCTTTGATATCATTTACTGCGGCCCAAACCGCTTTACTGTTATTACTACAATCCTTGATCCGTTGTGCATAGTGAGATTTTCTAGCATTAATTACCAATTGATCATACATTTTCTTAGTTGAATTATACTTGTTTAAATATCTATTATCACAGCTTTTCATAACAAATAAAATGTCTAACCAGGATTTACAATCGGCAATGTCTTTTGAGTTATAGAGACAAAAATTACTTGTGCGATTCGTAACAATCTTTTTGGGGAAATATTCATTATATATAGGTATAAAAACATCCATAAAACAGCCCAGCATATTATGCTAGAGTTAACGGTGTACAACTGGTTGCCTGCACTTGTACATACGCGTTGACAATTTAATATTAAAGGTACACATAGGAACATTCCTTACTGGTAAGTGCAGGCAATCAATTATACATTGTCACTAGTAAGCAACCAAACAATGTTATGTGTAATAAAGAAAACAAAACTGGTATATTTATACATATATATGCATACATGCATTATGTATAATCATATGTGACATTTATACACGAAGCCACTAAACCAATTAATGCCTTAAATATACGCAGGTACATGAAAATTTGAACCATACATTCCAAAGCGATGAATCATGAGCCAGCTTTCGTGATTTCTACTATACCATAGTCATTAGCGAAACTTTTTATTGTTCGACACATGTATCAAATATAACGTAACTTTATTATGCTTTGTATTGCTTTTAGGCTCAGTTTTATGTACGATCCTTAACCATGGTTCAGCTACTTATGTAACAACCACTTTTATGTGATTGGTCCTTAATTAATTAATTAATAAAAGGAGGAGCTGATGATCGATTAATTCACAATGGAGAGGGCATTATTAAGGCAAGCCGGCGCAAGTTTGCGGGGCGCGCGCCAGCAGAGGCAGAGGGTTAAAAAGAGAGACAAAAGGGACGCTGCTTGGGGTGAACTCGGAGCGGGAACAGTTGACTCGGGGGCGTAAAAGAATTAGGATGGATCTGATAATACGTTCTCGCTGAATGTGTGTATATGTGTGTGATATATTGGTGTTTAATAATTGGATTAATTCGAGTATGGAAATAATTAAGGTCTGTGCTGAATTTTATATCTTGCCGGAATATACCCAGAAAGGATTGTGGAGCTCCTGTATTAATATACAGAGCGGCGTCATAATAATGACGTGAGATAAATACGCGGTTTTCCATATAAGTATCGCTTCATTGGCATGTTGTGCGTGCCGATATTAAAGAGGGTGCGAGATGATTGTTTCAGCCGCACGGGGGTGCCCTTACAGTCATGCGCCAAATTATAATATATTGTTTAAGCCGCTCGGGGGTGCCCTTACAATCATGCGCCAAATTATAATAGATTATTTAAGCCGCACAGGGGTGCCCTTACAATCATGCGCCAAATTATAATAGATTGTTTAAGCCGCATGGGGGTGCCCTTACAATCATGGGCCAAATTATAAGAGATTGTTGACAGTGGTATAGGGATGCACTTCCAATCATGGGCCAAATTATAAGAGATTGTTGACAGTGGCATCGGGATGCACTTACAAACATGGGCCAAATTATAAGAGATTGTTGACAGTGGCATAGGGATGCACTTCCAATCATGGGCCAAATTATAAGAGATTGTTGACAGCAGCATAGGGATGCTCTTCCAATCATGGGACAAATTATAAGAGATTGTTGACAGTGGCATAGGGATGCACTTCCAATCATGGGCCAAATTGTAATAGATTGTTGATAGCAGCATAGGGATGCTCTTCCAATCATGGGCCAAATTATAATAGATTGTTGATAGCAGCATATGGATGCTCTTCCAATCGTGGGCCAAATTATAAGAGATTGTTGACAGTGGTATAGGGATGCACTTCCAATCATGGGCCAAATTATAATAGATTGTTGATAGTAGCATAAAGATGCTCTTCCAATCAGGGGATGTAAGAACCATAGCGCCAGATTATAATTAATACGCGTTAAGTCTAGAAATAAATATGGCTATGAATGAACATGCGGAAACTATATGCGCCTCGATATAATGCGCAATGTGTACACATATTAGGGAATTCAGTTACAATTAATTAGACATTAGATTTGATAGTAGTTAGTTGTATTGCATCCAGAACCTGTATCCCAAATAGAAAATCGTATATTAGAATTGAGTTTAACAAAAATTGTACTGTTTTCAAATACGCTATTACCGTCCGACTAAGAACGTATTACGAATGCCTGTTGGAACAAATGGCGCCAAAATTAGAATGGGTTTTGTGATTGAATGTGTGTTTTAAATGGGGATGAGTGTTACGAGATTAATTAAAAGTATTGGTCCAGATGAATCATCAAATTCAGTAAAATGGTTAAGTTTTGTAATTCTGCAATCCATTGCGATGACAACCAGGGCCGCCGAGAGGGCACGTTGGCCAAGTCTGAAACTTGGGGCCCGGGCCCAAGGGGGGCCCGGGACGGGCCCCGGATTTTTGACTAATAAAAGCCAATGACACTCGGAGCGGACGCGGGCCGGGCGAGGGGCCCGGTATAGTCTACTAGACTTGGGGCCCCAGATTGGCTGTCAGCGGCCCTGATGACAACAGAAATCCTAGCATTCTAGGCAGGGGGTTGTGAAGAGCGGAAAGCCCCCTGGCAAGTTGTGATTACAATTAATTTATATTTGGTGTATTAAAAGGCTTTATTATTTATATGAACTCGTGACCCGGCAATGGAATGCGAAATCAGGGGATCCTGTCTGATTGGGCCATCTTGACAAGTCACATGGTGGTAATGTAGACCCAATAAGTAAGTGACGCATGAGTAATTAGAATATGTAGACGCCCATATTATTATATGATTAGAGAGCAACTGAAAATAGCGAAAAATTTGTACGCCCAGGAATTGTGCTCCTAACACTTAGGATACAATTGTTAATACAATGGTATCCCTAGATACTGAACACCGACCAAGTATAATCCACGATCGCACAACTGGGCCTTAATGGTATTTGTAGAAAAAACATTGTATGATATATATGTTACAATGATTTTATTTTGTCCGTGAGGTCTGAGGTTACTCTATTCGCTCCGTTCATATCGCAATCTATTTCAGTGGATGTCACGAATTCTGATAGAAAAATGGTGAAGTTTTGAGCTGAATATTGAAACTTGGATCTATCTATTTCTTACCAAATTTTGCACCGGATGCAGATTTTTTTTTCAATTTAAATTGTTACAAGAGCAAAAATTACCTCCCATACCACAATTATGAAACAAACCAAGAACCCATTTAATCGAGCATACGATCCTCGCCACAGAAAATTTGTACACCGAGAATATGTACTTGGTACTTGGTTTACTAATATAATGAAAAATTTGGATAATGATTTGGACGGACATATTTAGAAATAAAGAAGGGAAAACTCGACAATAGAATTGTTGTTCGATAATTTGTTTGAACTGTAAGAAGTATAGAACCATTGATTTTTTTCATGGTCATGGTAAGATATATCGAATAATTATTGCCTCTTGTATAAGGATTATGGTTCTAAACTCGAAGCGTTAATAAGAAACAACGAAGGATCCTTAATATGCAATTTTATTTACGGGAATCGCTTGTTTACATAGCCCATATTTATTTTATTTATTAAGTACTGTCGTAACTATCTGCAATTAATTTTAAAAAATGCTTCAAAGAGTCAAATGACGCAACAATAATCTTGATTGGTCCGGATGTCTAAGGATCCCCTTCGCAACAGTTGAGCTACTCCTTGGGCCGGTTAGAAACTTGTATTTCTTGCCGATCATACGATCATTTGAATACTGGCGTGAAATAATATTTGCATTCGAATTTGCATTTTTATAAATAAATTAATGTACGTTTGAACGGCATTAGGCGGGCGGGGGGAGGAAGAAGAATGAAAAACTGGATTTGCACACCGGAGGCAGTGTCATGGAATTTGTACCAGCTCGGGCCACGTGGACTACATCACCTGTCTTTACAGTTATTTAAAATATTAATTCCTAGGCAACTTTCAATTAGTCGTTGTAGCCGCGCAGATTTGCAAGAATAATAAAGTCATATTCATGTTTATGTAACGACGGCGCTTCTGCGTTGTATTCGATACACAATATTCTAATCAATTACATTATCACTTTTAGAACGTAGATTGAAGTGGTTCTTACTGTTACTAACTCGGATGTTGCGTTGTAAGTTTCTTCTTCTAATAAATATAACACTTGGAATTACTTTCTGATGAGTATGTTTGTATGAAAACCAAAAATCCTAATGTTGCAATATGTGTACCTAGTTGACATGTTATAATATAACATACATATATATTTTTTATAAGAAGTCAATAATATTTTCGTGCCCTAAAATGAAAAATATGTGTTTTAAAAATCATAGAATATCTCGTTTGATGATATAACCAATGAATTAGCATTGCAATGTATTAAGTTGATACACGTATTATAATGTTAGAACATCATATTTTGTAATTTTGTAATTGGTATGCAATATATTATGTTTATATTTATATTAAATGGTATTAATATATTATTATTTTTATGAAGTTATTGCGTATCGATACCATTATTCAAATACCACGTATTGAAAAAAATATATTTACAGGATACTGAAAAAACTGATTTTTTTATATAGGCTTGTGCAGGGCGTTTCCTAAACATGGGCCAAAAATGCAAGGGGTTTTTCCCCGGGAAATTCTAAGAATATTTTATCTTTCGATTATTTCTGAAAAACCGCGTAATTTCGAACATACAGGGTGATGAATGTTTTTCTACAAAACCAATTGTGATAATTTTTAACGTCTGGTGTTTGAATTCACAGTAGGTCGTGCTTTGTCATTGTATTTCTTTTAAACTTTTGTTAGTGAAGTTCTATATTATGCATCTCAATATGAACGCCGACATGACTGATATGCATTTTATGTATGGCATGACCAATGGACCATGACCATTGGCTATTGTAAATTGTATCACCCAGTATCTTTGATAATAGGTGCAAAGGATAAAATATTCTTAAAATAACCCATGGAATCACCACTTGCATTTCCCTCTATATTTATGAAACACGCTATATAATATATTATATAAATATTTTATAATGGTGAATAACATTGTAAAATAAGGTTTTCTGATACGTGGTTTTAGAACCATTAGACAGAGCGGGAAAAGCAAGTTCGGGAACACTGAACCTTAAATTCTCAAATAATTCTGATACGTGGTATTAGAATGATGGTATCGGTATGTTTCATAAGTTTTGTCAAAAACTGCATGGGGGGGGTCAAATGGGCTACATATGCAACTTATCAAGATGGTGTTCGAAACAAAAGTATGTTTGGCTTCAGTTTGTCATGTGGATATCTTTAGTCAGTTTGCGAAAAATGTCTTACAAATTGGAAACTAGAAAAATGATTTATAATTTAGTTGGGCAAATGTCTAATACTGAAATAGTGCTTATTTTTTGAAAATCCAAGATATATCAGTTCGGACAGTTTAGCGGGCAAATGTCTAATACTGAAATAGTGCTTATTTTTCGAAAATCCAAGAAATATCAGTTCGGACAGTTTATCGAATTCCTTATATGAACCTTCCGAAAAGTGGAGCACTAAAGCTGTCCATTCCCCAGCAGGGGAAATTATTGGTGTGTCTGTGAGGAAACTAGCCAGAGAAAATCAAACTTCTGGCACCACTATTATGACCGCCACGGCAACATGGAGGGTCAGCAATATATCTTCATGACTCACTAACCAATTATGGAATTATTGACTTTAAGTTGCCGGAACATCAAGTATTTGAAATGAGTGCAATATGGATAAAAATGTCCCTTGTTAAATATATCATTATCTGTATTTATAGATCACCAGCTAGTGATATTAACTTATTCCTCACCAAATTCGACACTATGTTAAATAATTTGAACACTTGCAAAGCGACTTTAATGCTAATATTATATCTAAAAACCCTATTTCATCTCGATTTTGTGACATGATCAACTCTTATGGTTCGCATTTAATGGTAAATGAACCCACTAGAGTGACAATCAATGGTGGAACTTGTATTGATAACATTATAATTAGCGACAGTTAATTTAACTCCTCTTATTGTAAAACAAATGTAGTATATCAAGGTTTTTCAGACCACTGTTCGATTGTGTTTGATTTTATTACTGAAGATATCTCAGACAAGCAACATTATGTCACATCTCGGTCTTTTACAAACACCAATATGGCAGAATTTAAAACCTGCATATCACTGGAGTCTTGGCACAGTGTTTACACATCGGATGACGTGAACGTGAATTGTGGTCGATTTTTAAATACATTTACCTATCATTTCAATTCACATTTTCCCAAAATGACTAAACGGGTTCTTAATAATAACCTGCGTAGGAATATATAAATTACTCCAGAGTCAATTCAATTAAAAAATATTGTTTCCACACTACATTTGCTATCATCTGTCGATGGCAGTTTTAAGGAAGAATTTAAAACGTATTAAAACATTTATAAAGAAACCCTAATTTTGAACAAACAAAATTACTATGCAAACCGAATTCGTCGGGCAAAAGATAAATCTAAAGAAACGTGGAGCATAATCAATTGTGAACATGGTAAATCTGTGGGCAACAAATATCCCGCTGCTAACAATGTAAAGGACTTGGCAAATGATTTCAATAATTTCTTTATTAACATGGCAAAAACATTGAATTTACAACACACAAATTTTAATGATCTTAGTCAAGACCTTGTGTTTCCGGAAAATAGAACATCATTTTTTCTGTTCCCAGTTAGTGATTCGGAAATATTTAATGCTATCTGTGAAATAAAAAATAAACATAGTCGTGGAATTGACGGCGTACCTATGCAAGTAATTTTGGATAACTCTGATTATTCGATCCCTCTATTGGTGTTCATTATTAACAAATCTTTTAGTTCAGGGGATTTCCCCGAGTTATTCGAAACTGCACTTGTCACTCCTTTGCATAAAATGGGTGTCATTAATCAACTGGACAACTATAGACCAATAAGCGTTTTGACGTCTTTTTCTAAAATTGTTGAACAGCTGATATCAAAGAGACTCTCAATTTTTTTTCATTTCAAATAAACTTTTTAATGTAAATCAGCACGATTTTCTGCCGGGTAAATCAGTAGACTCCGCCCTTTATGAATGCATAAACACAATTTTAGATAGTCTTGAATCTAAGAAAATAGTGTGTGGAGTTTTCCTTGATTTGTCAAAACAATTCGATAGTGTGGACCATAACACCCTTCTAACAAAACTCGAACGATATGGGGTGCGAGGGATATCCAAGGCATGGTTTAAATCGTACTTAGCAAACCGCTCTCAGGTTGTCAAAATAAATATAAATGGCGTCGAACATCTGTCAAATCCCTGTGTTTTGGAGAAAGGTGTTCCACACGGAAGCATTTTGTTTGCATTTTAGCTTTTTATAATGTGTTTATAATTTACAGAAATGGCATAATTTACAGCATTGTCGGTTCAGATCATCAGATAATCACATATGCTGATGATACGTCTGTCATTATCAGTGTCTCAAATTATCAAGATATTACAACTGACTGTAATATATATCTCAGCAAAATAAATAATTGGTTCACATCCAACAGACTTATGTTAAATAAAAACAAAACTAAATGTATCATTTTTAAAAGTAACACTGCTATTCCGACGCCTAAATATATAGAAATCAATAGTGATAGGTATTTCACTGATAAAGCCGTTAGACTTTTAGGAATCAAGCTTGATGAACTCCTCAGTTTCGACGAATATATTGAAATGTTATCTACCAAATTAAGCGGAATATGCTATGCTATGAATACAATTAAGGATTTGTTGGACTTTTCATCACTCAAAATTATGTATTTGAACATATTCATATCTAATGTTCGGTTTCGGATACGTTGTTGGGGACACAGTATAGAATGCAGACGATAATACAGGAAAGAGTCATACGAAGAATGTATAATCTAAAATTTGGATTATCCTGTAGAGGTACATTCAAACAAAATAATTTACTCACATTGTACGGAATATATGTGTATGACTGTATTTTATTCTTATTTAAAAACAAACATTTATTCACTGGTAATGAAATAGATCATAAATATGATACAAGAAACAAATCGAATTACAATATTCCATAACACCGTCTAACACCTGCTTGAAAAAGGGCTGCATTACAGCAGCATATCATTCTATAATCGATTGTTAGGTGATATAAAAGGCATAAGAAACATAATTTTATCTAAGAAGCAGCTACACAGTTTCCTATGTGCCAATGAACTATATAGAATTAGTTAATATGTAGTGCAATTTGTATGTACTTGTACATTTGTTTTGTGACGTGTTTCTTTTTCGTTCGAACCCTATTTGTTACAAATTTGTATGTTCAAACTTTTTAGAAATAAATTCTATCTATCTATCTATCTATCTATGAATTTCGCCAGAAGTGGTCAAAAATTCCCTCAAAAGCAAAAATGTTGCCGCAATCGTCAGCGTATTCGCTTTGCAAATTACAAGTTTGTTGTAATAGACGATGAGAAATACTTTACGTTGGAAATCTCGTAATCATAGGCAATGGTAGATTTTACACTGATAAAAGAAGAATGTCCAGACAATGTGAGATTTAAAGCAAAAGCAAAATTTGCTGACAAAGTTTTAATTTGATGTGCAATTTCTCAAAGGGGAGTAAAGTTGTGTCTTTACACCTGAATTGAAACGTGGCCCTTATGGACACAGCGCGAGGCTTGGAAGTACCTGAGTTTTTAATAATCTAAGAGATTGGATGCATTGAATGAAATAACTGTTGAATGAATGAATAGTTGAAAGAGAATTCCTACCACGCTCGTAGTAATGAAAATTATGCAAAACACGACAATCGCCAGGTCGCCCAACGCCCAACGTAGATTTCATAATGTTTTTTTTATAAAGTGCTAAAAAGTTGAAATAGCGGACGAGTAAACTTATATTGTCACTATTTTAGTTTCCTTGTAAATTCTCAAATTAAAATCAATATCAATTTAAATATCAAATTCTCCAAGAGTTGATATTTATGGAGATATTTGTAAAAAAAACATCATTTTACTCTGCAAAAATGGGAAAGTATTACTTTCTTTTAATAATTCAATGTTTGCAAAAGAAAGTTGTGTGGTGACTGCACCTACATTTTTTTTATTTACTTTTAAAATTGCAAATTGATTTCAAAAATAATAAAAATTACCAAGCCCTTATGTTGGTCATGTACGGGTCGAATCACTGACCAGCAGACTGTATATTTACAACTGCCTAACAAAACTCGTTGACTTTATTCAAGACCATCATGCTGGAGATGATATAATGTATTGACCCGACTTGGCGTCTAGCCATTATACCAGAGAAACACAAAATTGGCTTCGAGAACGTAACATTCCTTGTGTACCAACAAATGATAAGCCACCAAATTTGTCCAATCCCTTGCGATTTTGTAAGGCAATTTTGGCTGCACAAACTGTTACGAATTTAAACAGGCACAATCGCGGCCATCCAAAAGTGAACGTATTTTTATAGTTTGATTTTTGCTTTTAAGTCATAGGCGTCCTAAAATGTCAGAGTTTGAATTCTATCTCGTGCTGCACGAACGCCAAGGAGCCTATTTTAATCTAATAAAAAAAACGGAAATTTTCACTAAGTATCGTTCATTTTTAGTTGTTCATTTAGAGTTCATTTGTGTTAGGAAAATAACGGTGGTCATTTAGTGCACTAGTTATATTTTTTTCAAATATGTTTGCATGTACGAATGCAAACAAAAGTAGACAAAAACAGTTTCTTATATTTGTTTTTTCGACAAATGTTATTGTATAAATGTTGTTTTATGAATTTAATTTTTTTTTATTTGACAATTTTCAAAGGTGTCATTCAGTTTAAAACTTTTAAAAGGTACATTTAAAGTGGCTCTCATAGATGATGAAATCAAAGTCAGAATTATCGCAGATTTGTATATTGAATAGCGAATCGAATATCGAATAGCGATATTGAATCGCGATATTGAATCGCGATTTCACAATAAGACAAATTGCTACAAGAAATAACGTCCACATAAGTACTGTCGCTGAAGTCTGCTGTTTAATTCTAATTAATGATACTGACACTTACGTTACATTTCTAACATCAAGGTTGTTCGGCTGTTCAAGCAGCAGAAAATTTCTTGTCTACTTTTTTTTTGTATTCAACTGTATATCAATCACAATTGTTTTGTATTACATTTTGTTGTTGAGATATAATTTTATTCAATAATTATTATTATATTACTTAAATTATGTCATTCATGTTTACTGTAACTTTCAAGTTCCCTCAAGATTTGTTAATCAAAGTAGTGTAATGCGCATTAAATTGATTGTTCATCATTTTACATAAAAATAAGTATTAAATGTATTGCCTATATTACATTCATCACGTGGTCTTGGGGCTTTTTTGCCGGATCTGTAAATCACCTGATATGCCTCCTTTTCAACATTGTATAAAAAAAAAGTTAAATAAGTAGAACTTGATATGCCTGGACATACTTTCTATAAGCTAAGAGTAATAAATGTTGTACGATACTTAGTGAAAATTTCCGTATTTTTCTTTAGATTAAATTAAGATTTATTCACTGGCGTTCGTGCACCATGAGTTATTATTCAAACTTTGACATTTTAGGACGCCTATGACCAAAAGAAAAATTCAAACCATAGTAAAAATGAGTAATAGATATAAATATGGCCAATAATTCACACATACCGGGTGATTCAAGTTTTATTACCATGGGTTTTTTAGGCATTTGGAGTTGCCCAAATAATATGAAAATTTGGATTTATATAGGTCTGATACTAATCTACGGAAAGGTAGTTTGACTTTTTCGATATAATTATATAGACGGTTATAAAATTTAAAAAACTCTCTTCGGGCAAAATTCTCTATCGTTATTTTTGCCCTAAACTGTTTTATTTTATTCATAGAACCCATTTATGAAATCAAAAATTAACGAAAATGATTATATTTCAAATTAAAGCATTTTTTACATTACTGACCAACTTTCCTCGGTATGATTTATGATTTTGTAAATCAAGAGCCCTACAAAGCATTGACCGCGGAGGGCCGGTTGGAACGTTTTATTACTTATTATGATTCCGCCAGTCGCCCGTGGGTTGAACGGGCCTTGCAGGATAGATGGGGTACGGCCCTATAATAAAATCCATTATAGGGACTATTTTACTGACCCGTTATATTTTACTATTTAGTAATAAATCTTACTGTTGCAATATCAAAATTCATCTAATTCAATAATTGGTGCATTTTTTTAAATTTGGATTTGGATAGCATTAAAGTATGTTCTGACGAAAACTATATAAATAAAATTACGAATTCTTTGTGAAATAACGTATAAACTACCGGATGGTTAAAATTATTTTTTTATCGTCATATTGGGCTTCATCAATATCTAAACATGTGTACTAATTTTGGATTTTTTATTTCAATTAGAAGTCGCCATTTTTGGCCTGGTAATAAAACTTGAATCACCCGCTATATTTTATTACAAATTTTGTAATATCTCCTCATACTTATTTATGAACCAAGGGCGTGAAATAATCGTTTTAAGCCTGAAAACGTGCAAATTGTTGCCCGAGCTTGCGAGTGCAACAATTAGCAATTTGCACTCAAATAAATGATTATTAATAGATTATTAAACTAATCATTTTATAATGTTTACTTACTCTATGATTTACAAATTTAAACTGATAATATTTGTCAGGCGTCAGAATATTTTGAAAAAAAATTGGATTGCAAAAATTTTCAAGGAACCAGTACTTTATCTGTATAAATTATATAGAGAAAGTAAAAATGTGCACGTTATGGCAGTAAAAAGAAAGCTGCATATTTGTTGCAAGTTGAAGTTACTTAACTGCTTTTGCAAAGCCGCGCATTTCGATATTTAAACTTTTCCATGAATTGTTGATTTGCGGATACACGTTTAACAATAAACGTTTTACATAGATACTCAAGTTGTTAAAATTCATTCTCGCCAATTTCTACATAATTCGATACTCCTGAAATGGTTCGTTGAATCTAACAGAGTGTGTTTTTATGTCTAACATTGTTTAATTGCTATTAAATTGCTATTAAATGCAAATAAAATGTGTTGTGTTAATTAGAATTGCTAATCAATAATATGTACTTCGCTATAAACTCATGCGGAGTTTCGAGGTAATGGTTCGTAGGTTCGATTCTCGCTACAGATAGTATCAAAATTGTCAAAATTACATTGTGATTGTGTACAATTAAATAGTACATTTAAATTGATGTTCGATAGCTCCCGTAAAAAACGACTTTGTATTTATGTAAAATAGACAAACCAATATTTCCAATTTGTGCCAGGCAATTAATTTTGCGTGGTTTGCGAAAAACGTAAAAAGATAAATTTTATTAGCTTTTCAATTTTTTTTAAATATGAAATATCTGTAACCTTCGTAAACGTGAAATGCATATTTTTTTGTTCCACATAGCATTCCGGTATAATCTAATAATATAATCGATCAGATTCACTATATAACCAACTCACAATTTTTATTTTTATTTCAATTATTTTTAAGTGCGCAGAATTGGTTGACCGGGTTCAATCAATTTGTTTACAAGATATGCAACACGTTGGATAGTGGCGTGATATAAATTTGCATATTAAATCTGTTTACTGGCTGCAAATAAACAAATCTGTTTATGAATAAAAAACTTACACCTTGCTCTGTAATATATGGAGATATTTATTAATATTCCATAAGTTTAGCAGTATTATTTTGCGTTATACAGTTACATTGAAAATAGCTGAACATTTTCTTAAATTCACACTTTAACGTTGATAGTGCAATAAACGATAATGCACTTGTTAGAACTACGATTTGCGTTAGCAGAACTTATTTTAATAATAAAAATAGTGTTTCTCTTCTCACTCAATACAACCGATTGCTCATTCATAGTAAAAAAATCAAAATTTCGCATCTACGTAACAGGAATAAATGTTTTTCGCGAAAAAGTCTTTCGGCGCAATATCATGAATTTATTCAAAACGGGTAGTAAATATATATTTTTTTAATTTTCAAAGTTCCTAGTTTAAAGATCATGTACGTATGACAAAAAAAATAAACAAATATATTTAACGAAGGAGAACAATTTATAAAAAAAATTAAAGCTTATGCCATAATCTGAACAACGTTAATTATTGCAGCCACAACATAACAATTTATATATCTAGACTGGATCAAGGCAACTTTGAAATGTTTTGTACAGAAACGTTGTACAGAAACACATATTTACCTACTTAAAAAGGTTAAAATTGATACCTTGTGATATGCATAGTTTTGGTTTGTAAGTATGGAAATTGCAATTATTCAAAAACCTTGTGGTATGCATAGTTTTAGTTTATAAGTATGGAAATTGCGATTATGGAAAAACATTACAGACTAAATTTAGTCAAAGGACACTGCACTACTAAAAAAAAACAAATCCGACATATACAGGGTGTTTCAGACCACCTGGGCCTTTTCTTTCTCGGTAATATGACATCGTAGAGGTTTGAAAAACAAAATTAGTATGACATAAGCATGAATGAATTGAATGGAGGTAATGTCGACTTCCGGAAGTTACCGGAAGTAGGCATAACTGCACTCAACTGTTGTGGCATTGTTGGATAGGTATTTGAAAAAGAAACAACTTTTGTATGAACAGTTTTTTTGTAAATGATATGCTTAACAAAATAAAAATAAATCCTTCAGACAACCAGGCCTGCCATTTTCTCAGAAGTATGATGTCGTAGGTTCGGGAAAAAAATAGCATGATAGAAGCTTACCTAAAGAATGTAATGGTGATAGTTTCGATTCTTGGTAATAACCTGAAGTAGGCGTGACTGCACTCAAGTAGTTTCGTAAATACTATACTTTTTCTCCGATTACTCTCCGATTACTCAACCGTGACTATTTTTATGCGTGTTTACTGCCTAGGTTGTCAGAAAAATATGTGGTTAAGGCCGGAAAAAACATTCCAGTACAATTGAGTTTTACTGCCTAGCAACAACGTATTGTACCAGAATTGTATAGTTTACAAGCGAAAGCACACCTAAAGCAGTCACTTAGACAAAGTAATCGGAGAAAAAATATAGTATTTACAATACGCCTAGTTCCGGTTATTTCCAAGAATCGAAACTATCACTATTAAATTCTTTAGGTAGGTTTATGTCATGTTATTTTTTTTCTGAAACTCTATGACGTCATACTTTCTAGAAAATGGTGGGACTGGTTGCTGACTGCTGGAAAATTAAAACTTATAAATAGTCTGTGTCGTAAGTATATGAATGATGATCATTACAATTTTCGTGACAGAATTTTTTTTTTCATAATTACATTTGTTTTTTACAACATATATCTAGATTATATATCTAGATAATAATTTATCTTTATTTATGTGTTATTTTTTTTGTCATTCCGAGATGAATCTATTAAAAATAAATAAATATTTCTGAGACCGTCGGTATCTGATTTATTTATTTTATTATTAAAAGGAATAATATTTTTTTCCTTTTTAATAGATTTATCTACGAATGACAAAAAAATAACACATAAATAAAGATAAATTATTATCTACTTAGATATACATATAATCTAGATATATGTTCTAAGAAACAAATGTAATTATGACATTTTTTTTTCTGTCACGAAAATTGTAATGATCATCATTTATATACGACACAAACTATTTGTAAGTTTTAATATTAACGGAATCTCATAACTACCTATATGTGTTCTCTCTATAAATCTCTATATATTGTTCTCTTTGGTTGCTAACATGATTAATAAATGTTTTTAGTGTTTTTAGTGTATTTAGACGAAGGACACAATCCAAATTCCCGAAAGCTTGGAGGTTTAATCAAATATTGTGTTTCATTGACCCTGGCCGAATACCCGGTTCTCTAATAACAAAGAGAACAAATTACAAAACACACACATACATATATATATATATATATATATATATATATATATATATATATATATATATATATATATAAATTTATAGAGGCAAAATGATTAGCTACGATGAGTTCTTTCCAGCGAGAGATATTCGACATAAGCCGATGTTAAATAATCAAATAAACAAACAAACAAGAAAAGAACCTTGCACATATCTGAGATAGATAAAACGTTAAATAATGAAAGGTAAACAAATCAATGCAAAGTGTAACTCTCGCATGGTAAATATTATTTAAATTCTGTTCTATAATTGTATTAATACAAATTTCAGAATTAATTAAGTAATACGTTTAAATCTGTATACTTGCTTATACAGGTTGTCTCTGGAGGAATGAATTACCCTAAATATCTACGAATATTCAATTATTACGAATAACAATTCTCACGAAATTGCTCAAATACTTAAATTTTTAATTAAAGGGAGACGACTTTAGGCAATCAAATGTTCTTCAATTGTTTAACCCCCTTACAGCAAGGTACGTAAGCGCCTTTTTTAAAAGCTTACTTATTGAAATTCAACGGTGTATTACTTTTTAAAATCTGTCGCTTGGTTTGCAAGCAAAATTATGTTTTTAAGGTGAGCATTGCATAAAATTATAATGACATTCCAGCAACAAAAATGTATCAAGCAGTGGTGCGTTATCCTCAGGGCAATTGGGCATTCCTTTGGGAATTTGCCCAAATCTGTAGTCGACTAGCTTTATAATGCTATGTTGTTATAGAGAAAATGCATAAGCACCTACTTTATGGT
Organism: Othius punctulatus; assembly: GCA_951805005.1. Lineage (NCBI taxonomy): Eukaryota > Metazoa > Arthropoda > Insecta > Coleoptera > Staphylinidae > Othius > Othius punctulatus. The sequence continues at coordinate 23,155,515 of OX638140.1, read as the reverse complement.
TTTGTGGCGTAAAGTATGCCTTAATAAAGTAGCCATAACAGCAAAATAAGTACAGTCAAAGATTACGTTGTCTTTTATTCGTAGCATACATTTCAACCTTGAGAACATACACCACAACGAAGAAAACTTGTAAAGTTTGGACTAATAAAAGAAAGTACGATGAATTAATAGATCAATAATAAATTCGAACAATTTACTTGATCTATAAAGTATGCAAGCATAACCTTTTCTGTAACTGTCTCCGCATTTTCGATTCTAAACCAATGCCAAAACTTGTCATACTCTTTCTTCCGACATCTTCTAAACATCTTCCGACTTTTTAGGAATCCGACTCAGCTCAGCTTCTGTACCTTTTTTCAAAATTGATTAAACTTAAACGTATTAAATCTGCGTCACAACTATTCATTTTGACAGAATTTGAGAAAAATGGTTATTATAAACAACCGCATCAATCAGATCATCATAGAAAAACTATGGCAGCACAGGCAACCTCTTATCAGTTTTTTATATGTGGATTAGTTTTAAATAATTATATATCAGAAATTTATAATAATACTCTAGTTAACTACAAAATAGTGTATGAAATTCTGCCAACCATTCACCATGATGCCATAATCGTATGAATTTCAAACTAATTTCATAATATACTATTACATAACAAGTAACTCACTTGTGGATGTGGATGTATTTCACGAGAATAAAAGTGAGGCAACGAGCCCGTCAGGGCGAGGGGGCTAATTTATTCAAGTGAAAAACATCCTTAACTAACGTGTTTTATACAATATTTTATTCAATTAATTTTAATGACATTTATTTAATAACATTTTTAATTTAATAACATTTAATTTTTATAATGTCATGTCGGTGAAAGGTCAAACTGACATTTGTTGTCAAATCAAAACATGAAAAAAGCCTGATTATAGTGTTTGTGTACCAGAAGGGGCTCCAAAGTAAGCCACAGAAGCAGTAGGAAAGTTAGCACACGAAGTCAAAGGTATTCTATCAAAAGGATGTTGTATATTTTTGATTTTTAGTGAATTAAAAGTTTAAAATTTACTAGTAGATTCAAGAAATTTGTATTTCACTTGCAGATAAACAACTGCTTATGATGTCTGCTAAGAGGTAAACAGCGTCAGTTTAAAACGTGCATTGAATAAAAATATTAACACTATATGGGGGGCCAAATTCAAATTCATATAGGGCCCCATGAAACCATAATGCGCCTCCGTATTAAGTAACAAAAGTACAAAGTACGACACTGTCAATTTGGCAGTATAGGCAGAGTGAACAGATATGTATTAGAAATCATGAACAAAGATAGGGGCAGACATAATGCGAACAATTAAATATGTTATTGACGAATATCAGAATCAATAAAATTATTAAGAATCAGATTTTAATCGTATTATGGTGATTTAAAACTTTAATAACACACATTAGAGTAGTTTTGTTGCTAAATATTTTAATCAATATATCTTTAAGACAAAAAATTTTTTTTTAATGATTTATATTTATTGTAATTAAAATTACACGCCTACATTGGGCTACATATTCATTGTCCAGCTTATATCTACGGAAATATTAATAGTTACAAAAACGGCTAATGAAACTTCAAATACAACCTGTGCTACATTTTTTTTCCATAGCCTACATATTTTCCTGAAAATTTTGTGTTTTTTTTTTGTCTTTGGTCTCTATTTTTTAAATTGATCACCCTGTAAATAGGATCATCCTGTGATCACGAAAAATCATGGACATTTTTTTCCACGCCCATGATTTTTCGTTAAATTTGATTAAAATGTGAATAACTTGGCAACGTTGGATCTGACTTCAAAAAAATAAAATTGATTTGTGAAGCCCACATAAAGCATATTCTAAAAATGAAATAATATACAGGGTGATCAATTATAAAAAAGAGACCAAATATTGTGTCCCGGATATATGGTTCACTCTGTATACTTGAAAATAATTTTAAAAGGTAGCACATCAAGTGTGCAATAACTTTTATATAACTAATATTCATTAGTCTAGGAACAATGGTCCGAGCGAGGATAAGTGCGCCACCCTATATATATTTGCATTTTTTTATCCTGTGCTACTACAGAATTAAAGTGATATATCGTTATAGATTTTTAAGCTTAATCGTTTGCATGTTATTCAGATAAGAAAATTTTATGCAATTTTATTAATTTTTTCTACTCTTATTGATGGAGCTAGTAAGTTCTAATTCCTGTGTAGTTTTATTGATAGTTGTCCTTCAATAATACATTTTCTTTTGAAATATAACGTACTTCATCATACAGGGTGATCAATATTCGCAAACTAAAGCATTGGTTAATTTTTCTTTTTTAATAGAATTAAATTATATATTATTTCATAGTATGGAAGTCCATTAAATTATCTTTAATTTGATATAGGGTTTCCTGTAACCAAACTGAATAGTTACTCTAATATTTCGGAATATATTTGTGATTTAAATGTTTTCAATTTTTGTTAGTAAATCAGAAATTTATTTGAAAAATATACAATATTTATTAGGTATAAGTAGTAAAAAATAACAAATCTATTTATTACGAATTATTTATTACAAAATTTGTAATATTCTAACAACAACAATATTCAAAGGGGTGGTACGAATTAATTTTGAACTATTTCTAAAATGTGTTGCGTAATGTAGATAAGGCATAAATAAAAAAGCTTATTAACTCCCACGGTTTAATACATATCAATAGTTAGTGAATTTTTAGTAATTATATTTTGGGTTACAATATCAGCTTTATTTTGCACACGTTAGGGATAGTTTACATTGTCTGTTGCCGCAAATCTTTCCTGTAATCTTTTGTAGGCTTCTTTTTTGGACAACGCTAGTTCCATATAAATTATTTCGTACAATTTTTAAAACATTCATCAACGATACAAGTCACATTGACCAAGTCTTCCTGTGGAGAAAAATTCATACTCTACTTAGCAGGGGTGGTGTGATTTAAATCAACTGATTTTTTAAAATAAATAATTGATTTAAATCTTTTTTTTAAATTAATAATTGTTTTTGCACTGTTTGTGCATTCCAATAGGTGTAATTCACCGTAAAAATGTGCCTGAAGAACGTGTAACTCTTATTTTAATAAAATGAGAAATAAACGAAATATTGATAAAAATCGAAAATGGAGAATAATGAGTTTTTGGCCATAACTTCAAAACAAAAGACCACAGCTTATTTTCGTTTTCACCATTGAGTTGGTATTGAAAAAAGAGATAGAGGATACGCCATCCGATTTTCTCTATCTCTTCTAGTTACCGAGATCCCCTATAGAAACATCCTAATTGGGCCACCCTGTACAATTAAAAATATAATGTAACTATAGAGTTAGCATTCCTTAAGATAGATAGTTGGAAGTAAGTAAACTAATTTTCTTTTCCTTCATATTTGGTTATCACAGAGTACCTACAGATACAGCGATATTTTTTTTAATCATCAATTCTTGTTCAAGTTCAAGAATATATTAAAAAAAAATCATATGATTTAAATCGTGATGTGAATCAATTGATTTAAATCCCATCTAAAAACTGTCAAACATGTCAAAAACTGATCAGAAATTTAAAAAATATATTTGTTTTTTCATGATTACGATTTTTTTTTTAAATCCTGATTTATTTCCATCCTGCCATTTAGTAAGAATTCACTTTTACGAAGAAAATTTAAACGAAACTTACAGCCGAATGCAGTAATTACTTGTTCATGTCAAGTCGGTACGTATCATTTTTGTTATTATTATTGTGAATGAAGCCCACAATCAACAAAAATTGATAACAACATGCAAATTACGAATAAATTCCGAAATATTAGAGTAACTGTTAGGTTTGAGTATAGGAAACCGTATATCAAATGAAAACATATATAGGGTGTTTTTAGAAAAAATAACAAATGGTGCAGTTTGCAAATATCGATTGTATGATATCGTGAGTATTAGATAAACATTTATTTTTGAATGCCAACTATGAACAAAATTATACACCGAATTAGAGCTTGTTAACTTAGTTAATAAGGCCAGGAAAAATTAATGAAATTGCATAAATATTTGTATAAATATCTGAATAAATGGAAACGGTTTAGTTTCACCGCAATTATCTTATATCATTTTAAATGTGTAGTAACAGGAGGATCCAAAAAATACAAATATATATATATATATATATATATATATATATAAGGGTATTTCATTTTAAAAAAACAAGTTTAGTCTGTAACTTTTATATGAACCACTCTGTATAAATTTCAATATTTTTATGAAGTGCAACTCATTATTCTACACAATTTTTGTAAAAATTTTTTTTTTAATATTTTGTTTAATAACCCCGTATTTACACATACACCTACACCCTGTGCACATACACATAGATATATTTCAAATATGATCTTGATAAATAAGTAAAGCTCAAAAATATGTCATAAACATATTTCCCATTGAATATCAAACTGAGATTGATAGTCGCAGAAAGATATGCAATGGTTTTCCAAATACTTTCCCTGTTGATGGCAAACTAAAAATACTGATCAGAATAATTGAATGGCTTCTAAAACTGACTAGAAATATTATTCCGGACACTTTTTTTTCCTTTTTCTAAATTTTAATTGATGAAAAATTTATAGTTTGAAATATTTCCACGATATTTAAATTCTGTAAATGTGATTTTAATTTTTATAAATTGTACCTACTCATACAGAACATAATATATGCAAGCTTCAATGTTTTTGTTTTTTAATTCTTATTTAATATTAGCAAATATAACATTCTTCAAGTAAACACATTTTATCACGCCAATAAAAAGTACCATATCCTGATTTTCTGAAACTGTTCCTGATATATTTTATAAATTTCATATTCAAGGTTTTATGGAAACTTTCGCTTTTTGCTAAAAAAGTGTCCAAAATTAAATTTGCAAGAAATATATATTTTTTTAACTTAACTTCTGAAGAACTTCTGGTTATTATTCGTTTCTGAACAATATTGGCAGTGTTTCTACGAAGAGAGGTTGCATATATCTAGTTGTTATTGTAATCTGTAGATGATTGACGAAACTTGAGTTTCTATCAAAAATGACAAATATGTGCATGATCAATGAAAGTCATGTCATGACATCATTTAAATTAAATTATTATAATATACTAAACACAAGTATTAAAAATATTGTGCGGTTCTTACAACACAAATTATAAATATTATTATATAAAATTGTAAATCTTTTTTTAAATTATTATTATCAGGAAAAACATTTTAAAGATGTAAAATTTATGGAAACTCAATTACATATCTGAAATTAATAGAAGGTGCAAAATATAATACGACGATATCAACAAAACTCATGTCAAAAATTTTGGATCGATCAAAATTAAATGGAAAATTTCACTAACCTATAGATAAGGCGATCACTTTCTTGTTAGGATTCGGCTCCAGTTGCAAGTTGTCGACAATTTCCCTGATGTAGTTCCTGCAGTTTTTCGCGGTTTTCGAGATGGAGACCTTCCACTCGTTGTCCAACTCTTCCTCGCCCTTTCTGTAGTAGAAACTGTTAACGTTTATAGTAGTCGGTGGATTATCTAGCATTGTCACACAAATCTGGCCAAAAACAACAACCGCCTGTCGCAATCAAATCGAGTGTGATATGGTGTTATGGTAAAAAATTGCGTCCTTCGCCAGGAACGGGTATTTAAATATTAATCTCGACCGCCGATATTCTTACACTTTTATATATTCACGTGTGGCGCCTCAAGTTTTCGTACGTGACTCTGGGGGAATTTTTAGCACTGTAAAAAGATTTGCCGAGTACAGTCTTGGTGGCATTTGAGCTCTAGGTTGACACAAGAAGTTGGTGGCACCGTTTCTTAAGTACCCGCCGTTGGTTTTGAACGCAAGACTGGTGGGAAAGGAATATATTTGCATATTATGACGTCTGTTGTTTCTACTGTGGCGACCAGCAGCTCGTGCTAATCGTCACAGGAACATGTTTTTCACTGAAAATTTCTTGATTGAAACAATCGGATTTGTTATGCAATCACAGGAAAATGCATCTATGCAAAGTTCGTAATATTTCGCAAAGTTTAATTTGTTTGGTTTTGAAGAGTAGAAAATGTGCACTGGATTATGAATGTTGAACAAAATGGAGAGTAAACATAATATTGTAACATTAATGGAGTTTTTCCATTGTTAGTTTGAGACTGAGGTGAGGCTATTAATGGCTTTAAATGAAGGCAAATGGATTCTTCAATTTGAACTTGCGAGAGTTTACTAATAGGAGGTATATATCCATATGTTAGTTTACTTGTATTATATTGTATAAATAATGGTTTAGGGGCCTGTGATTAATAATAAGTAATTGGGTCACAGTTATCAGTCAAAAATGTAAAAGTAATCAATTACGACAGAGGCGCAGGAGCAGAAGACTAGTATTTTCACTATTATTATTGGTTTTAGAAAATTATAATAATATTGGACTATATTAGTTATTTTACATATTAGCCAAAGCAGCAGAAAAAAGCCGTATTTAATTTTGAAAAAAACAAAAAAAACGCTGGGCATGAAGTTAACTCTAAATTTAGTTTTTCGCTGATTTTGTGTTCACGGTATTAACAGTACTATACAATGAGCCTAATTTGATCATTACTACTTCTGGTTAACTATTGTGGCGTGTTTTTTTTTTCAAATCGGTCTGTTTTCTATTTGAAACCACCCGATTTAGTACTTTTTTAGATAATGGATTTTTGTGAAAGCGCTAAATGGCCGCAACATTATACTCGTGGGGAAAAATATTTTGCAAACCTCAAAAGATAAGAAAATAATCTGTATGCGATATGTATGTATCACCTTGCGATACCTCATTTTTAAACCAAAATATGACCTAATATAGAGACGTGATGAAAAAGATTTATATCCATAGATTTCGACAATAAAAAAATAAATAGCACATATCTCAAAACAATTTATATGGAACGAATGTAAGTTCTTTCAATGGAAGATAAAAACAAGTCGATGTAGTTTTCGAGCAGATATTAAAATCCATGTTAACTGAATTTGAATTGTTATACCCTTCCGATAGCTAGTCATTATCAGATTTTACATTACACCTCTACGATATGATACCTCGTTTTAAAGCTTAAAACAAACAAAAATTTAGATCAGTACGTTACCAAATACAATATATGATTTCAGAAATAAACTATTCTTGCTTTGGGGGGGGGGGGGGTAATATTTCATTTAATTTACATGGTTTTCGACTTATTTTTTTGTTTCATTGTAAGGAACTCACATTACGTACAGGACAAACATATTTTTTTAATCACGCCTCTGGATTAGGTTACATTTAAGTTTTAAAATTAGGATTGCAAGGTCGGAGGTGCCATTTGAAATTTCAAAGTGAAGGTGGCTAGGGAGGAGGAGGTAATATTTAAAATTTATTTGGCGTTATTTTTAAACTTTCCCCTCGAAAAATCAATCAATATGTTTTGGTTTTTAAGTCAAGTGAATTCGAAAGTTATTGAGACGGCCTAGTTTTGAAATCCACCCAGAAATGTCCACCCTGTATAAAGAGGTTGGTAGGTTACAAAAAGATGTACAGAGCTAATAATTTAATAATATTATATTATTTGATGAGCATATAATGGACGCTATAATTCACGCGGATGAATTACGAGGGCGGTTTAACGGAAGAGTGACTTTTTAATGAAAACGTTATTTTTCTGTTAAAAATATATTTTATTTTTCAACATAACACCCTTTCAACTGTACACACTTAGCCCAGCGAGTTTTACAGTTTATTTAAACCTTCCAAAAAGTAATTTTTCGGGAAGTCTTCAAAACATACATTTGTCTCGGCTATCACCTCTTTATTTGTGTGAAATCTTTTTCCACCCAGCCATTTTTTAAAATTTGGAAATAAGAAGAAATCACTGGGAGCCAGATCTGGCAAATATGGCGGATAAAGCAGTAATTTGTAATGCGATTCAGCCAATTTAGTTGTAGCATTTGCCGAAATGGGAGGGCGCATTATCGTGATGGAACAACACTTTTTTCTTCATCAAATGTGGTCGTTGTTTTTCATGTTCGGCATCAAAACGTATCAGCATTATACTGGCCAGTTATCTTTTTTCCTTTTTGTGAACAATAACTATACTTTTAGAATCCCAAAAAACTGTGGCCACGACCTTTTTGGCCGAAAAGTGTTTTTGCCTTTTTGGGAGCATGTTCGCATGGAGAAATCCATTATTTACTGTATTTTTGTTTCTGGAGTATAATGATGTATCCAAGTTTCGTCTACTGTGACATATCGACAAAAAAATCATTTGAATTACGTTGAAGACGGCCAAACATTCTTCTGAATTCTTAATGCGAGGGCGCATTTGATCACCATTAAGCTAACGCGGCAACCATCTCGCGGATAGCTTTTTCTTATTGAAATGTTCATGCTAAATATTGTATACCTGTTCGGTTGAAATGTTTACTTCATTATCTATCTCACGAACTTTTATTCGACGATCACCAATTACAAGGCCATGGAGTTTATTAACCATTTCTGGAGGAGTTACAGTAAATGATGGTTTCGGACGATCTGCATCAACCGTGCTCACATGGCCACTTTTAAAAGGTGAAACCACTTACAAATCATTCTATGGGACGGAGCAGATTCTGGATAATATTTACGTAACTTTTGCTCGGTTTCTTTAATTGTTGTTTCACGTAGAAAATAATGTTTAATCAACACTCGAAATTATTTTTTCTCCATATTTACACAACAACGCAAACAGTTTTCTTCAAATAAGTATAAAACATAATCTATTTGTCAGATTGGTACCAAATTTTGACAGTAGACCTCCGAAAGACCTCAGGAGCTAGTAACATAATCATTATAGCGAAAGTGTTACCAACCTTTGAAAAGTCACTCTTCCGTCAAACCGCCATCGTATATACCTACATGAGCCTAAGGTGAGTTTATAATCATCCGAGCGATATAGTCGCACATAGCCATGATGTGTGCTTGAAATACGACGTTTTATCTATGACTTTTCAAATAAAACAATGCTTATTAAAATATTTTTGTCAATAAGGAACCAATTGTTAGCAACCAAATGCTCATATGTAAATGAGCTTACATGGGGTGAATGAAAGATGACAATGACAGCGTACATAAGGAAACGAAATGTGAAAAGCGTTACATATAGTGTAATTGAATATACAACCCCTGTTGTATAATGAAATACATTATGTTACCGTAGTTGCGTACATAATGAATAAAATTATTTATCTACAACTATTAAGTAACATTTACATTACGTGTATATTTTTGACAAATAACGGCATGTATTACTTTCATAAATTGAGTAATGATGATAGCATAATTGAATAATATTATTCCATGACAAACAATCGCTGTCACTGTCAATGTCACTTGTGTTTTGCGTTTCGAAGTTCTTTCATCGTGTTAGTTCCATTGAGACATGTCCGATGAAAGTTCAACGCTGAACGACGTTGAATTTCTTCAACGCCCCCAGAGATATTGGAGCTGGCAAAAATTGCTACTGAAAAGTTGTTGCCGGAAAAATCGAAAGGTTAATATGATGCGGCATATAAGAACTTCATGATTTGGCAAACGAAGAAAAAAAATGGTGGATGGAAATCCACTACTGTAGCTGATGAATATATAGAGGACGATATAAGCAGCAAGTGATCCAGAGGAAAAGCTATATAAAAAGAAATATCTTTTTAAAGAAAGCAAAAGTAATAAGCCTTCTATATAATAAGGCATATTACGCATTGAGTAAGGGATTCATTAACAAAAAAGAAATTGAAAAACAAACAAAAATAAAGGTCATAACTATATATAGACCAATCCTAATATTTGGCTGTGAATATTGGGTGCTAACAGACAGGGACAAGAGCAAATTACAGGCAATGGAGATGAAATTCTTAAGACGGATAAAGGTAGTGACCAGAAGAGACAGAATCAGGAGCGACGCAATAAGAGGGGAACTCAGAATAGAATCGATAAGAGACTTTATTGAAAAAAGACAACTGAGCTGGTGGGGACATCTGCATAGGATGAAGAGTGAAGTACCGGCAAAGAAAATCTGGGAAACGAGGCCAGGAAGACAGCTATGAAAAAGACGGAACTGAAGAAGTTTATGAAGTAGAAACATTTTCAAACCCCTACACCCATTGGGTATTCAAGGGGATTTTCGATTATATATATACAGGGTGTCAGTTTGAAAAGTTGCCATCAACTTTTTTCATAGAACCATTGATTATTTTTAAAATTGCTCAAAACCGTTTGGGTGGCAACTTTTCAATGTATATATATATATATACAAGGTCCTGCTGCAACAGTGCGTCGGGCTATCCTAGCGCGTTTCCCGTTCCCGTGAGCGTGTTTCCCGTGAAAGATAGAAAAACATGTTTCATACAAAAAGTTATTGGTTTAAAAATATTTACGCCGTAAAATTATTTTCAAATATACAGGGTGTCCTAATTTTGCAGAATTACAAAAACAAACATTTTTTTTAAATGGAATACCCTGTATTTATTCAAGGTTTCTGATGACATTTTTCAACCTCTACATTGTTGTCTATTTAGTTTTGGATTATGTTACAGTGTTGCCAATTTACATTTTTTTTTCTCGTAATATCATGCATAAGCAAACTCAACTTTAAAAATTCGTAGCGACCTCGTTTTTTGAAAGTAAGAATAAGTTTTAGAAATATTCTCAGTGTGGTTAATAAGCAACATGTTGGTAATGAATGATAATTTGAATTTTGTAATATAGCGTGTTCAGAAAAAAATGTTAAACTTTACAAATTTCAAAGCGGTATAACCCTTTTTTTTAATAGAATGCCCCCTGTTTTATGTCATTATTCGATAGGTCTTTTTCTTCTCTTCAATTTGATAGTGCATATCTAATGTCTGAACCCCATAGTTGTTGAGATATTCAATATTTTTCACAAAAGTCACAATTTAATTACTTTTTTATGCACTGAAATAGGTCATTCTGAGACAAAACAACTGTCAAAATGTAAGTAAGAATCAATGTGAGATGTGCGGACCCTGCCTTAAAAAAACTCCATTCATGTCTCCTCCTGATAACGTTTGTCAGGATGTTGTTACTTCAAAATTTAAAAAAATGCTAAACGGTCATAAGCAGATGATTCTATTAATATATTAGTAGATACCTGCTATATTTTGTTAAATACTTCTAATACCTTTAACAACATTTTGTCACAATAAAACAGTAAGTATGATGTTTTATCTCTTATATAGCATCAAAATTAACAAAGCGTCAATATATTTTTATTGAAATTGTAAATTCTCATTTTAACTCCAACTTTATTTGTAGTTTGAACATCCGTGTACATTGTTTGTATTTGTGATGCGAAATCGAGATTTAACTCATCACAAGCAAAAGTAACAGTATCATCAGCAGAAATAGATCTAAAAAATGTATTAGAACATTCAGCCAGTCGAACAGTTGAGTTACAAAAAGATGTTCTAGAAACGTTTTTAAATGATTTTCCAAGTAATATGTAATTAGTGGAACATGGTGTTTTGGTAGCATCAGTGGTACGACGACATACAGATAACCAACCTCGCCCATTTTCATAATTTAAAATGAAATGAAGTGTACCAGATAAAAATCTTATTTAGTGTAATATTTTTCAACACGTTTTTTGACTTATTTGTATAAAAAGTTAAAAAGATGAGGTGGTTTGGGCCGCTGAAATGCTTTCCAAACTTGTACAATTCCATAATTTTTGCATGGTACCTAAAATGATTTTTTCTACGAAAGTGTTGAAAGACACGTTTTCTGTCATAAAATTTAACCTTGAAAGTTGGTATTTGTTACAAGGAGTGCAGAAAGTACTTTCCGCACGCATATGAGTGCGGAAAGTACTTTCCGCACTCACTTTCCGCACTCCAATAAGACATGTACAATATGAGCACAATTTTACAAAACATTTACGTTCTTTTTCATACCTCTCTTTTGATTTTTGAGGCAATAAATCGGACGAAACTGTGGATGCAATGGCCGCAAGTTCCGGCGGAGTGTTTGTTATATCGTCACTATCGGAATCCATTATTGATATTCTTCTACTTCCAGTATTAATGTATAAATTTCGAGTCTCGATTTGGTGACAAGCGATTTATAAATTTTCTGACGTTTAAATTAATGACAATGACATTTATTTTAAATTAATGATTAAATTTACATTAATCTTTAGTTTTCTACACTTTCGTAGAAAAAATAGTATGTAACACTCGTGCGGAAATGGCCATTGCAAAACTCGTATGAATGGAGCACTCGCTGGCGCTCGTGCTCCAACTTTCATACTCGTTTTGCAATGAAGCCCTTTCCGCACTCTTATTACAATATACTATTGAAACGGATGCCACAAAATTTAGTTTAGTTAAACTAAATGTTACCCTTTTTTTAGTTAAACTGTTAGTCCTAGGTAGATTTATAAAACAATATTTTATAACAATTTGTTTAAAATACAATTTCCTACAACTTTTGTTAAAACATTTTTTTCTTTATTTCTGCGGGTGCCTATCCGGTTCAGATGTTGGCGTTCATTATTGCGATCTTGATTTTATTTACGGCTGTTCTAAATAACTCCGTTGTTGTTGAATTGAACCATTGCCTCAGGTTCTTCAGCCAAGATATTATTTTTCTGCCTGGTCCTCTGCGCCCCATTACTTTGCCCTGCAGTATGAGCTGCAGCAATCGATATCGTTCTCCGTTTCTTATTATATGCCCGAAGTATTCCAGCTTACGTTTTTTTGATAGAAGTTAAATTAAAAAAGTTGATCAAATGGATAAAAGCTAATTATTTATTAATTTTTCATGTTACTACAGTATATAATATTGTTTACATTCGTGAAAATAAAAGAAAATACAGATACACTCACAAATACATTTATCGTTATAGAAAGACACACCATCACTGATAATGGTAATTATTTTGTTGGTAAGATACAGATTTCCGATGGTAGTAGATTATAAAGTCAGATGCCATGGTACATGGTGGCAGTTGGTGAGCCTTGAAGGTATGAGGATGTCCCTAAACCTAGTGTTCTGGTGATGAATAGTGGAGTACGTCTCATATAGGTGTGCATAATGTATCACGCGTAGTAGGCATTTTAAAATGTAGGGGGAGGGCAAAGTGAGAATTTTGAGGGTTAGGAAGTGCTGTCCATAGTCGTCTCGATAAGCCACATTAGCCAAGATATCGAGTGCTCTCCCATGCAGAGCTGATGCCCATTTCATCGCTGAAGGGTGGCCCCAGATATTAATTCGATAAATGAGAATTCATTGGCAATGAGCATAATATGCTGAAGTAAGTATTTTTATAGAAACAGTGTTTCTAAGGTTTCGCAGGGCATAAATATTGGAGGCCACCTAGTAGTGTCATACCGTCTTAATGTGAATACCATTTCAACTGTCTTCATCGAGTTGAGTGAAAGGCGGAACTAATGTTGTCAAGGAACTAATTTTAAGCCTTCATCTAATTTGATCTGTTTAGATGAACCTCCCGTGTTCCTAGATGAGACTTGTTGCTGAAAGAGGTGTCATCTACGAAAAGAGTATTTGACCTGCTATTAGAGATGCAAGGAGGTCGTTTATGAAGATTAAAAATAGTAATAGCCGTAGAAGCCCTTGAGGTACTTAACGCTCTGGAAAGGGTAGGTTAATTGAAGTGAAATCTTCCGTGAGAACACCTTGTGTTCGGTTGGTCAGGTAGCTGGAGATTAATTTGCAGGCTTGTGGAGATAAGTTGAGATATATTATTATTTCCGAATTAGCACATAATGCGACACACAATCAAAGGCCTTACTTACATCAATGAAAGTGGTCGCAGAAACCCCGCCGTCTTCAAAGCATTTGAGCACTTCCTCAGCAAAAGACGTTAAGGCGTCAATAGTGGACTGACCATTTCGGAAGCCGAATTTACAGTGGCTGAAACAGATGTATTTTTCAAGGAACTCGTACAGTCATGGACTCAAAGAATGTCACTAGTCGCTGGGACACGGGGGTTCGCCGTCCTTGTATCGTCGAGCGCGATGAGGACGGGGTTGCATTCGGAGCTATTCGGCGTTCAGTGTTTGCTTCAGTGTTGTCGCTGAGTGACCGACTCCCTAAAATTTACCTGGAGGGGCTCTGGGTCCGCTATTATGTATGCATTCCATAAAAGAAAAATATTTTTCGTCTACATCATTGATTTATATAGTGACCGCCAGAAAGTTGGACACATGGAAAATATTTTATTATTAACTTTTCAGTAAATGTTATTCTTCCAAACAGTTTCTACACTATTTCAAACTCAATAGGCAATCGTCGAAGTAAATTATCTGGTTGCATGTTTTGAAATGCTTTTTTCAACAATCACTAAATAAAGTAAGTTTTTTTGCTCGATACTGACAACGAAAAGTTGAGGTTTATTCTCGCTCGCCGCACAATATAAACTAAAAAATGCGCGTCGTCAATAGCAACTAATAAATGAACGTTCTTTTAAAAGAACTCAATCATTTTTTAAGTGATTTTAGAAAATATTTTGTATGTAATACGAGCAAAAAGTGGCATTATTGCTTTCAAGTTAATGTTAACTCTCACTTTCAAGCAATAATATATCACGCTCTTAATACATAATAGTTATATATTATCAACTTTTTGTTGTCAGTGTCGAGCAAAAGAGTACTTACGTACCTACCTACTTTATTAGTGATTGTAAAAAGAATTTATTAAGTAATTCAGAACATGTAGTTGTTATGGGTGAATGGCTAACCATAGAAAGTCCGGCCGCAAACCGTAAATGCCCAGAATGTTCAGGCCCAAACTTCACATTTTATAAACTCGGCAAAACGCAAACCATCGCACTGAACAGAATGGAAATATACAAACTGCGTATTTCATAGAAACGTAAAATATCGAACGCGGCTATATCCAGAATGGGTCTAGAGCAGAATGTTAAGCGCCGGACAAACATAGTACTACTCAAGGCAGCTTAAGCAAAAATTGTAACAGGATGACAGGAACCAGATGATTTCGTCACGGTAATAGAAATTTATGGTGTCCCCAGGACCGTTTACATAAGTACCTACTTCTTGCCCTTATTTGCACCCCAATACAAGAACATTTTCATCCATTGAATGAGTACTTTAATATTTGAAGCTCCGATATCTAATAAAAGTAATGAGTTGTTCGTTTATATCTTAAAAGAATTATATTAATGTTAAAAATCCATATTACAATTAATAGTTTCCTTAACTGGAAATATTAAAATTGATGACTTGTATCACTAAATTGTCACTCTATCACTTTTAATAATTATTTTATATCCAACATCATTCAAACAGTAACTAATGGAATTTTATTTTTCATTCAATATTCAGTTAATGATCCGTTTCAGTATCCTTAAAAGGTTGAAAAGCAACAATGGACCTGGCTGTATGAGGGGCCGTACATGTGTCCCTAGTTCCCTTATGTTACGATGCGTTTGGAAATCCACACCGTCTCGAAATCCGGTGTAGATTTATACCTCCGCTGACATCTGCACTACTGGTACCTAAATTCTGTTTTTGACCAGTTTGGGATTTCACTCGTTTGGGTTCTAGCGCGTTTGCACGTTAAGGTGTTTGTGATCGTCTAGCTTACCAGATGTGTTTCTTGTGAATTACTCGGTTTGGGTTTGAACCGGTTTGCTTTTCGCCTGATTTGGGAATTGCTATTCCGTGGCCGAACTTTCAGGCGCATGAATTTCCTATGTTACACGAGGTCCCTTTGTTATTAACATAATTAATAATAGAAGATATTACCAGAACAAATTAGCAAAAACAAGAGTTTTATATATTTTGAATTGAGTATAGCCTTATAAGGCTAACTCACACACTAACATTAACACAACACATACACTATTATTAATAATAGATTTTATTTTTGTATTAACCATTATTCTAATTTTTGTAGAATTGTGCCTATGATGATGGCATAACAGCCCAAACTAGTACTAGTTAGGAATAAATAAAGATATAATAAAGATAGAAATAAATCTTTTATAATATATATATATATATATATATATATATATATATATATATATATATATATATATGTTCATGTGTATGTTTTCACGGACGAAATGTGTTTGAACATGTTCCGGGTCTTTGAACTTCCGTGTATTGTTTTGTGTGTCCTAAAAAGGACCTTTTTCACGACGTTTCGGCAAAATCGCATTTGCCATCTTCTGGTGGATTCTTCTCGAGTGTTAGGAGAGAACTGATCTCCTAACACTCGAGAAGAATCCACCAGAAGATGGCAAATGCGATTTTGCCGAAACGTCGTGAAAAAAAAAATATATATGTATATATATATATATGTATGTATATATATAAAAACTAATATTTGGTGTAAAAAGCATTATTATTTATACATTCTTGTAGCCTGTTCGGCATTGACACCACATAATTTCTGCACACATGTTTGCCTCTTAACATTTCCCACGTTTCGTTGACGTGGCGCTGCAGATTCTGAATTGTCCGGATCTCAATATTATCTGGGTTCCAGGCACGAACCATGGCACCCCAAATATTCTCAATTGGATTGAGATCTGAACTCTTCGCAGGCCTTGGAATAATTTCTACTTGATTGGCATTATCGTCCAGCCACTCTTGGACAACACGTGCCTTGTGTATCGGACTATTATCCTGCACAACCGTAATTGTGTCCAGCTCCTCCTCCGGGTATATAGTTCTCACTGTCGGAATTTGACTGTTTTCAAGAATATCCACATATTCCTTTGAAGTAGATCTTGGGGACGACACTTGAACTAATTCACCAGGACCACTTTCCATTATCCACCCCCAATATCCAGCAGAAACTCGCCCGCTCCTGTTATTCGGCCGGACATGCTGCGGTTCAAACCTTGTTCCATTGATTCTCCAAAGAGAGACTGGAGCATCATCAGAAGACGAAAATGTATTTTCGTCGGTAAATACGACTTTGCTACAGTCTATTTAAATATTCTTGACAAAATGCAAGCCTCCTCGCAGCATGGGCCGGCGTCAACAGGCATTTTCGAGCCGGAGACAGATTTTTAATTCCCACTTGCAGCAATTTCAGTCCAGCGCTTTCAATAATACCATCAAATATCGGCATATTGTCAAAATATAGTTGCTCATTTGCTAGATTCCCCCTCGTTTTACGCCCCCCATCGCTTAACGACGTTCACATTTCATTTAATCTGATTAAAACTAGCCTATTAGAAATTATATAGTGTATTAAGTATGGAGAACGGTAAGAGTTTGTTACCGTTCGAAGACAATTGTTTGAAGGAGGAGCGAGGCGATGACTCGATGTGAACAGACTAAATAAATCTAAGTGATACTAACAAAGTAACCTGTGTGTGTTTTTTACCTATTTCACAATGGCGTGAAGCTAAGAAGATTGCTTTAAATGAAAAGGGCTTGTTAGCGTATTTTGTGGTGAGAAGTGGACAACTGAAGCCCCCCAGGCAGTTTTTGGGCGCAGTATTCAATGCTAAAGAGTATATTTTTTCTCACTTACCATTCAATGAATGGTAAGTAAATTACTTACCGTTTTGTTAGACGTAGCAACCAGCAACAACAACTTACTGTCATGGAAATAGACATGGTAAACTGATAATAACAACCTATCATTAACCTTCTAATGCGTAAAAAAATAACACCTAAAAATAACTGCGGGTAAAAAAAATTAACCCGGCGCTCAAAACGTCGGAAATCTAGGGCTAGTCATTAAAGCTCGATTGCACCTGTACCGTTAATGATATTGAAATGAACCAATCGGCACTGCAAACGAGAAGCCAAAGTGCAGTTTGTAAAATTATTTTGTCATATGCAGGAACCACCAGAACCAACTACGACGAAAATATTTTCTTTTGCTTTTTCTGATATACAGATGGGCTTTGTCATTAAAGGCTATTTAAAGGCAGTTTAATCTAACGTAATTGATAATCGAATCACTTTTACATTTATCTAAATCAACACAAATATTTTGTAAGTAATTATTTGACTAAAATTTTATTTATCAATAGAAAATGACTCCAGTTCTGAGTTTACAATAAAAGGCAGACATTGTGTCAAAAACCACCACCATCTTTATAAAATAAATTATTTTTACGTCAATATATTTAGGTGTTTTGATTATTGATTATAACAAATTGCCTTAACCCTGCTATAAATTAGCAAATATTGTATGCAATGCAATAGACCGCATCAGACCGCATTTAATGAGTACCTTGTATGGTTTTATTAACAAGGCATATTATTTATCTCTCATTAATTTTCTTAACCAATGGTGCAAAACTGATTTTTTTCAGTGTTTATTTTTTGATTTTAATAAAATTTCATGGGTATCTAGGCATTCATAAAGGGCACCCAAATAAGCAACAAAAAATATACCATGAAATTTAAAAATATGTATCATCATGACGTCACACTTTTTTGGGACACCCTGTATAATAAAAAATGTTTTCTTGAAATACGCCCCCTAATTCAAGTAAAGCCTGCAAAATATCAAAATCCTAACTCAATTAGTAACTGAGCTATAGAAGACGGGAGGTGAAATGACGTACCCTGTATATACATATACAGGGTGTCTCAAAATTGAAGCCCGTCCTCTTGGGATTCGATCCAGGGGGCTCATAGAAATTGAAAATTAAGAGTGGAAAATTTTCCGTTTGCCGTTTGTTATTGATAAGAAACAAAAAAAAAAACTCTTCAACTTTTAGCTTTATTAAATGCTAATAATATTAAAAAACAATATATTGTCCACATCTTTTTTCACAAAATGTGTTCAAATAGGCCGCCTCCTACTTCAAGGCAAACATTCACACGAGTTATCATGGAAGCACTAACTGATTGTAGCATATTTTCATCTATTAACGCCACAGCAGCGTGAAACCGAGCGACCACATCTTCTGGATTCAGAACAGTTTCGCGGTAAACTTGTTCTTTCAAATAGCCCCAGAAGAAGTAATCCAGCGGATTCAGATCCGGCGATCTAGGAGGCCATGGTATGGGACCACCTCTTCCAATCCACCTCCCAGGGAATTTTATATTCAGATTATTTCTCACTTCTATTCCATAATGTGCCGGTGCACCATCATGTTGGAACCAATAATTTAATCTACCTGCTAATGGAACTTCATCAAGCAATGGCTGTGGTAAATTTTCATTTAAAAATTGTAGATCCAATGCTGAATTAAGTCGGTTAAGTAGAATGCATGGACCAATTACATTATTATTTAATAAGCCAGCCCAAATGTTGATTGACCATCGTCTTTGAGATCGTATTTATGATACCTGTCTCGGTAAATGTGGATTCATCACTACACAGAATCTTTTCAATGAAAAATTGATTATTGTGTACGCTATGAAGCAACCATCTACAAAAATTGATTCGAAGCTCCCTATCTCCGTCATGCATAACTTGAACTTTTTGGGGGCTAAATGGGTGGAAACCATTTCTCTTTAACAATCTGTGAATTGTATATTTTTTTGGCATGAGTTTGGGACGATATAATTCGAAGGCTTGTACTTGGTTCCGCCTGAAAAAAATCAAGAATTTGATGCTCTTGATAGATGCTTACCTTAGATCGACGGTCTGCCTGATTTTGTCTAGGATACAAATTACCTGTTTCCAGTGATCTTTGTTCTGCCCGTCGAATAGTTTTTGCATCAGGGTGCCGACGATTTGGAAACTTCTCTGCATATGCCCTAGCCGCAGCAGTGGTATGGTCATTGCATGCACCTAACACTTTCAACATATCGACATAATGTCGATTACTGTAGTATCGTTCCATAATATACAAAATAAGAGACACAAAAGCGAAATACTTATCAATTGAACCTAATTGAATTATGTTACACAACTAATTGTCAAATCTGACAGTTATGTCTCTAGATTTAATAAAATTAATCAATCAAAATCATGTTTTGAGTAGTGGCCGTAGAAATTTTCATCATTAACTCTATAACAAAGAACACACGGAAAATTTTCCACTCTTAATTTTCAATTTGTTTTAGTCTACTTGATCAAATCGCAAGAGGATGGGCGTCAATTTTGAGACACCCTGTATATATATGAGCATCTGGTGATTTTTAGTTGACATTTTCCCGCAGCTAGGTTTCGGAAACTGGATTGAATTCAAAATATTCTGTGGATTTAAGCTGATGCTTGTGCATATGTGAAATTGGATCAGATGTAGCGGGGAGTAGAGAGCCTCGTTGATAGTTTTCGCGATATTGCAGAAGTGCTTGTTGAATGACGTGGGATCGATGTTAGTAGGCAACTAGGTATTATTTACTGTGCAAGTTGATCGCATGATAATTCAGTATGCCTTAGTGGAAATACCGGATTTTTCGATTTTTTATCATTGGCGTATATCTTTGTATTAGTTATACAAGATGTACCTAAATTATTGTTGTTACATACTCACTTAAATTCAATTGTGCCGCCTTTCAAATTTGTATATCGTACTATTTGAGAACTGTCACTGTCAACCATACCTGTCAACTGCCAAACAACATAATAACAGTAGTTTGTTAAAGTGTACACTGATCTCAGAAGAACACTATTATTGTTTAGGCTTACTTTCGTATTGGACGATTTGAAAATGGAGAATGGATTTATTCAATTCCAGAGTGCGTTCGGGAATTTCAACAAAAGTTTCCTGACCACCAATTTGAATACTCGGCTTTGTCAATACATATTTCTCGAACAGTGCACCCTTTTAGGGAAACTGGCAGTGTTCAGAAAGGGAAATCCTCAGACAGACCCTCAGTATCAAGAGAGGTTGTTGCAGATGTTCGTGAACGACTCGAAGTAAGCTCTCAAAAATCAATTCGTAAATTGGCTATGCAAGCTGGAATTCTCTCGAGCACCTGTTATATAATTGTGAGAAAGACGTTGAATTTACACCCTTATAAGGTCTCAGTGGTCCTCAACGCTGATTGAGTTATTGCCGATGGTTTATGGAAAATTTAAATGACGATCGATTGCTTGATTTAGCATTTTTCAGTGATGACGCTTGGTTCCACCTATCTGGATATGTTAATTCACAAACCAATAGGTGCTGGCATACTGAAAACCCTCATCCTTTTGTGGAAGCATCACTACATTCTCGGAAGGTTGGAATTTGGTTGGCTGTGTCTCGCCGTAGAATAATTGGGCCTATATTATTTCATGACACAATAAACGGTGAGAGATATCGGCAACAAATTGTCCAGTCTATCATAGACCAATTACATGATGAAGAATTGCAAAACAGATATTTCCAACAATATGATGCAAAGCTGCAAGATTATTTTTATAATAGACTAATTAGTCAAGGACTATGGTCGAGACACTCTCCAGATCTAAATCCACAGGAATACTCAATTTTTGGATATTGAAAAGATAGAGTTTTTAAAAGTAGACTGCATACGTTGGTAGAATTAATGGCAGAAATCGTAAATGTTTGCCGAACCATTATTGTTTTTGTTTATTAAATAATTTACTTTGAGTACTTTTATAACTTTATGTGATTGCTTTATTGTCTACCAGTCCTCAATTTGTGATAGTAAAACATTTTGTAACATTATCAGATTTAAATCGGAGCAATTATTAGATTTGTTGCAGTTTGTTTCATTAATTCCTGCATGATTTTCAGTTTACAGCTAGTTTGTACCGTGGAGGAATCTGCCGCACTTGGAGATGTCGCCTGAGAGGACTTAATATTCATGCATATCTGGTTATTTTTATGTACACACAGTTTAAGACTGCCCTCGATTTTAAAAGTAAGGTTATGTAAATAATGTACATTTAAACTCGTGCGCCCTTAAGTAATTCTTCAATGTAGTCTTTTCATGTGCTTGGAAGCCACAAATATTGCTGAAACTAATATTAATTTAGTATTTATGTAGTCAAATTTCGACTGACACAATAGAAATTTGAATTGCATGAAGATAACTTTTAATGCCATCTTCATAAGCAATGAGTGAAATGTCTCATGCGTCTTTAAATAATTCTTCATTGTTGTCTTGTCATGTATTTGGAAGCCACAAATATTGCTGAAACTAATAATAATTTCGTATTTGAGCAGTAAAATATGAAATTCCACAATAGAAATTAGAATAGCATTAAGATAACTTTTATTGTAATATTCATGTCTAATGAGTGTAAATGAAGTTGCCTATGTCAAAAATAGAACAATTTTTGCTGGAGCGGAACAAAAATATTTTACATGGTTACGTAATTACAAGCATATAGATACATCTTGTAGCTTTGCTCTATCACTTTCTCTAGTTGATACAGGACACTTTTAGGTTGTTTGTATTTTATTTGTCTGAGGTTTCCTTGATGAGGTAAAGAGCGTGTCACATCCCATTAAGTACATCAGTGAACCAGGTATTTGCGTTGTTAGTATTTGGTCTGTAAGGTTTGGCGCCAAAGGCTTGGAGGAAAGAGTTAGATATTGGTTGAGTAAACTTGTTTGATTTGTCATTTATTGCAAAATCTGTTTTTAGAAAGCTCCAGTCTGTTTGGAAGAGGTGGTGGTAGAATTTTGATGTGCCCTTGTTAGTTATAGGTCCGTAGTATTTAGTAAATACGTACCTTAGTAAATTGACTTCAATGCCAAAATCTCCAAATTCAATTCAATCTCCAAAATTAATATTATCCATTAAATTCAGCTAATGACTTATAGGCGGCATTCGGGGCTTCAATACCACATAATTAATATACTGAAGACGAAACTGTTCAAAAAAAATTCTATCCCATCTAAAATAAATGTCAAAACATCGCAACTTTTTCAAGACTTTTTTAAGTTCGTTTCAAAAAGAATTTTATTTTTTGTTTACTTATTAGTAACGAAAATCAGCTAGTTTGCTTTACTCGAAAGTATTTTTATCAAAATAAAATGGATATAGAAGGTGTTTTAGTGAGTGAATATAACGAAGGTAGCCGAAAAAGGCAGAAGATAACTTCTAAAAAGGAGAAAGCGAAGCAATTGAGGTAATATTCCGATAATTTTATTTATAACCCTACTTTTCCAATATTATCTCTTATTTTATAGATATGTGGATCATTTACCTAACTTAGATAATTTTGAACGTCCCTACATACATAATGGGCCTACATATAAATGTTTAAAAATAGAAGTAGGTATTGGGGCACTTGATCCAACTATTTCCCCATAAGAAATAACATGGGAGCTTCCCCCTCCACTTTCCCTTTTAGGCCACGCCCCTTTGTCGACGTGCAGCCAATGGGAGCGCCCCATTCAGTCACGTGGTGCTGGGTGGGAGACATGAGTTGTTAAGGTTTGAGGTTATGTTTAAGGTTTGAGGTTATGTCGCCTTCGGTCCCCAGTCCCCAGACTTTGAGGTTATGTTTATGGTTTGAGGTTATGGTCCCCAGGCCCCGTCGAATTCGTCTTATCAGCAATGTGTATATTGGGCTGCCAACGTGGGAGTCACCATCTTGATTTGAGCCGCCATTTCGGAATTACGTGCAAGTTTTGAATTATTTGAATTATTAATTCTTTAATTAAATTAAAAATTATTACTTTCCCTTTTAGAATGGGGTCATTTTATATTTACCATTTTACACGAAAACGAGGATGAGAAATTAACCATGCAGATGTTTCAATAATCGTGCAAACAAAATTCAGTTTATAAGCTCATAAAATAACAATTGGTTATTATTAAAGGTATTCTTAAATATCAAATACACATGTAGAGGGTAAATAATACAATTACGCAGGTACTATCAAGATGTATATATAAATATATATATATTTATTTGGTCAAAATGAACATTTTTAACTTATTAGTACATAACAATTACACCGAATGTTTATTTGTCCCATTGCCTACAGTACGTCTTTGTGCTCTGGTAGAATCGCTAAAACATTCGTTCAGCTCGGGGTTAGGAAAACTG
The DNA here is from genome assembly GCA_951805005.1 of Othius punctulatus. NCBI lineage: Eukaryota > Metazoa > Arthropoda > Insecta > Coleoptera > Staphylinidae > Othius > Othius punctulatus. The sequence continues at coordinate 23,131,518 of OX638140.1, read as the reverse complement.
TAGAAAAACCCAACCCTTAGTGATTATCATCTCCGATGCCTTCACGTTGTTGTATCTAATAACATATTAATAACAGTATAAACAAAAACACATATTAGCACCACCATCCTGACGTTAACTTTTCAGGATTGAGAACATTTTTGTTTGAATATATCGAATTTTAAATTACCTCACATTAAAAGACAGGAAAAATGTGTAAATACAATTCAAATTGGTGTTATATTCTCGATTCGTATAGGAAAAAGTGAACACACACGCACACGCACACGCACACGCACACGCACACCCACACGCACACCCCACACGCACACCCCACACGCACACCCACACGCACACACACACACACACACACACACACACACACCCACACACACACACACACACACACACACACACACACACACACACACACACACACACACACACACACACACACACACACACACACACACACACACACACACACACACACACACACACACACACACACACACACACACACACACACACACACACACACACACACACACACACACACACACACACACACACACACACACACACACACACACACACACACACACACACACACACACACACACACACACACACACACACACACACACACACACACACACACACACACACACACACACACACACACACACACACACACACACACACACACACACACACACACACACACACACACACACACACACACACACACACACACACACACACACACACACACACACACACACACACACACACACACACACACACACACACACACACACACACACACACACACACACACACACACACACACACACACACACACACACACACACGTGTGTGCGTGTGTGTGTTATTAAATAAATTAAAATAATAAAAATAAAAACATTATATCAACATCTTGGGGGCGTAGAACCGGATAAAAATCTTGTAAAAGATTTTTTTATATTGCTGGAAGGCCGATCATAAATTTAATGGGCTATTGAATATATTTTTAGACACATTTAAAATATCCCCTGGTGTTTCCCATCCCCGATGAAATTCGATCCGACGCGCTCCGAAATCATAATATTGGGGGGCGCGGTGAGACAGCGCAACTTGTTTAGACTTGTCCGGCAGATGTTCAGCGATAAATAAGCCCTCAGAATGCAATTAAGCGTTTTATGTGATTCTTTATCCGTTTATCAGCGGCACCAGCGTGTAGAATCAAGTCTGAACAGGTCTGTACACGCGTGTGGGCCAATCGTATATAAACAATCCTCACCCTCCGCCTAATTCATTCTGTTCTACAAAGTTGACGTGTGTTTATCTGTATTCAGTTTGTACAATCACCACCAGAGGAAATATTAAGGTAATTTTCAACTATTTAAATCAAATCGTTTTTACCGTGCTCGCGGTTTAACATCCCGTCGACTGTTTTCAAACGTCTCTTGGATTGTCACGGAAAATTCATGGGTTTTTCACCGTTTTGGATATTATTGGGAGAAAATTACGAATAATATACTTGGTTGTTTACAACATTATCTGCTTGTAAACGTATGTCAAGATGGTTGAGCACATACCATCCGCAGTAGCCATTCTTCAGATTTTATATTCATTAACAACAATGAGCACAAGCTTCTTGTTCATCAAATTACATCAATGACTATAACTAATTGAATTTAATAATACCGATGCACAACTCGTTGCCTCCGCCTCGAGACTGATAAGCGGTGAGTCATCGCCTTAAGTGGTACTAGTCCTAGCGTTGTCTCTGAAACGGTACCTCTTACGACAATTTTGACTTTTATTTTGGTATCGTTACATTTCATTTACCTAATCATTATTAAGCATATATATGAATTAATTTTTATTTTTCTCACATAGTTTTCAAATACTTTTGACTTTTATTTACCTACAACTTTCGGTGTTATAAAAAAAAATGTATGATATTGTTCCTATTTCATACATGTATAAATAATACACGCGTACATTTTCATGTACGAACCGTAAGATATTTATGTGGTGGTGTTAATTATGGTATTTGTACGATTTTTAGCAAAATGGAAAAATTCCTTATTTTGAAGGATAGTATTATGAGGGATAAAAAGATGCAGATGAAAAAACATAAAATCCAGTTCAAGCTAAAACCTATACCTGAGGGTGAGAAGGACCCCATAAAATGGACGAAGGATGCTGTAGAAGACGTGATAGAGTACGTCATTGGAGATGGCGACCAAACTGATATGTTGGGATTTACATTCTCCAGCGATAAATTCAAGGAGAAGACACCCGGATGGTTGACGTTCCGGAGGGCTTCGGAGGTCACCATCGAGGATATATGGGATGTCCTCTCAGGGATTTTCCAGAGCTCCTCAGACGGTCTTAATAATGAGACATTCCGTATGGAGGCGACACGAGTAAAAATACCTATTGGCAAAGGTCGTGTAACAAAGGGTATGTATAATAATTTTGATGAAGAGTGTGGAGCCCGGAAAGGTATCGCTGTTATAAAAAACAAGGACCATTTGTGTTTGCCACGAGCTCTTGTTGTGGCAGTAAGTAAACACCTAGATACCCCAGCGATTTTTAAAAAGATTTGGAATGGTAAGCTCAAAGTTCAAGACATGGCCACAGCTAAATTACTTGAAGAGTCTGGTATTAAAATACCACTTGAGGGGTCTGGCATAACCGAATTAAAGCTGTTTCAACAGTTCTTTTATGAAAAATTCAAGCTCGTATATGAATATGGAAAACGGGGCGTTCTTTTTGAAGGGAATTCTAATTCTTTGGTCAAAATTAATTTACTTTATCATCAAGGACATTTTAATTTAATAACGAATCTAGCAAGCGCTTTTGGCTGCAGCTACTTTTGCGATGACTGTCATATACGTTATAATAATCGCGGGGGTCATCGATGTGCTAAGACTTGTCCATGTTGTCTTAAGGCACCACCTTGTAAACAGATCCGTCCTGAAATTCCGTGCTCAGATTGTAATCGTTCATTTAGAAGTCAAAGTTGTTTTGAGAATCATTTAAATCACGCGTGTAGTATAATTGGTCGGTGTAAAAATTGCCTCAAAACAGTAAAGAAGGATCGAGTACATGTATGCGGTGAAATATTTTGTAAAATATGTCAAAATCACGTTCCGGAAGGCCATTATTGTTATATTCAGATAGATAAGAAGGAACCAAAATTTAAAGACGTTTTATTCGTTTTCTTTGATTTGGAGACTCGGCAAGAAACATTAAAAGAGGGTACCGAAGATACTTACATACACGAGCCAAATTTATGTGTGTATATGCAACATTGCGATCAATGTCCTAGCAATATGACTTTGCCCATTTGCGAAAACTGTGGATTGCGTACCAGAACATTAAACGTTAATAATGAAGGACCTGTCATTCCCTTCTTTATCCATTATTTGTTAGAAATACGTAGAATATTTAAAAATATTATTTGTATAGCTCACAATGGTCAGGCGTTTGACCATCAATTTATTTTAAAGTACATCAACAAACTTAACACCTGAACTTATAATGCGAGGCTCGAAAATATTAATGATGGAAATAGGTAACATAAAATTTTTAGATTCACTTAATTATTTCCCGATGGCACTGTCGAAATTACCTAAAGCTTTTGATTTAGGTCCTGAAATGAAGAAAGGCTATTTTCCACACTTATTTAATACCGTACAAAACGAAAATTATGATGGTCCTATGCCTGATATAAAGTTTTATTCCCCCGATTCAATGAAAACTGACAATCGCGCTAAATTTTTAGAGTGGTACGATCAACATAAAAATGATACATTCATATTACAGCGCGAACTGATATCTTATTGTATCAGTGACGTGGATATTTTGAAAAAGGCATGTTTAAAATTTCGAGGAATTTTTATTAAAAATTGTAATGTTTGTCCGTTCACCGAAGCTGTTACAATCGCTTCAGCATGCAATAAAATTTATAGAAGAAATTTTCTGGAGGAAAATACGATTGGCATCATTCCTCGGAAAGGTTATAGGATGCGTGATAATCAATCGCTCATTGCTATTAAATGGTTAATTACGCAGGCGGAACGTCGCGGCATTTACATTCAACATGCTGCTAACAGTAGGGAGGCTATTGTTCATGGGGTTCATGTAGATGGATATTGTGAGGAAACACATCAAATTTTCGAATTTCATGGATGCTATTTTCACGGACATGACTTTTGTTTTACGGTTAATCGTGATAAGAAATTATTCGATGGTGAAACTCTCAACAGCCGCTTTGAGAGGACCGCATTAAAAACTTCAAGACTGCGTAAATTTGGGTACGAAGTCATAGAAATGTGGGAGTGTCAATTTCAAAGAGAACTAAAATTGAATATAGAGTTGAAGCAAAGTCTTTCGAAAAATCCTTTACTAATTAACGTGCCATTAAATCCTCGTGATGCTTTTTATGGTGGTCGTACAGGCAACACTCGTACATACTATAACTGTCAGAATGGAGAGAAAATTAAATATGTAGATATTTGTTCTCTATACCCTTTCATATGCAAATACGGTAAGTTTCCTATTGGTCATCCTGTAGTGATATTAGGAAATGAAAACTGTTCCAAGTTAAATTTAACAGAAATCGATGGTGTAATTAAATGTTCAATTTTACCACCACAAAATTTATTTCATCCTGTACTTCCAACAAAAATGAATAATAAGCTCATGTTTGTACTGTGCCGTACATGTGGCGAGCAATTTAATAATGTAACCGAATGTACACACTCGGACAGTGAACGTGTATTGCACGGCACGTGGATCATAGACGAGATTTTAAAAGTGCTCGAGTTAGGTTATAAAATTGTCAAAATAGTCGAAATATGGAAATACAGGATAACGCAGTATGACCCTGAAACAAAAATTGGCGGGTTATTTACCAAGATGATGGATAAATTTGTTAAATTTAAACAAGAGGCCTCGGGGTGGCCTTCCGATTGTAAAACGCGAGAAGAACGGGATAAATATATTGAGGAGTTTTTAAATAGCGAAGGTATACAATTAGAGTTTGAAAAAATTTTGAAAAACGAGGGTCTGCGTTCATGGGCAAAGTTAATATTAAATTCGTTTTGGGGAAAATTCGGTCAGAGGGAGAATCAACCTAAAGTCACATTTGTTCGCGGGCGTTCGGAACTCTTAGAATATTTAGTTAATCCTTCAATTGATATAAATTATTTGCAAGAAGTACGGGAAGGGGTTACAATAATAAATTGGATGTTCAAAGATGATGCTGTCGAGTCGTTAAATACAGTTAACGTTGTAATTGCTTCATATGTAACGGCACAGGCACGTCTAAAACTGTATCAATATTTAGAGAGGTTAGGGGATAGAGCTCTGTATTATGATACTGATAGCGTTATATATATTTCGAGGGAGGGGGAGTGCAACATTGAGACAGGTAAATTTCTGGGTGATATGACGGATGAGCTTGAAGGTTTTGGGGTGGATAGTTATATTACTGAATTTGAATCTGGTGGCCCTAAAGTGTATGCCATGAAAATTTATTCCACAAACACAAAGGGTATTGTTAGGACCTGCAAGGTTAAAGGCTTATCTATCACTTTCGATACAGAAAAGAAAGTAAATTTCGATACATTAAGAGACATGATAGTAGAAAAAAACGATCCTATATTAATTAATACTCGTCAAATTAGACGCAATAATAACGAAGTGATCACTAAAACAGAAACCAAGACTTTTCGTGTTAATTCTCTTAAGAGACGTTTCTTCGATAATTACGAATCATTATGGTTTTAAACGTGTGAAGAGCGATGGCTGATGTTGCATTAACAAAATCATTAATTTATGTACCACTACACACATACAGTTTCACTATTGAGCAAAGAGTTGTTAATTGACCCACACTAAAAACAATCTAGATATGCTTAATCTCATACGTTAAGTCGAATGCAAATTTCGTTGTTGTTTCCATAGTTGTTGCTGAAAGGTTCAACATCAATTTGAAAAGTGTGTGTGTGTGTGTGTGTGTGTGTGTGTGTGTGTGTGTGTGTGTGTGTGTGTGTGTGTGTGTGTGTGTGTGTGTGTGTGTGTGTGTGTGTGTGTGTGTGTGTGTGTGTGTGTGTGTGTGTGTGTGTGTGTGTGTGTGTGTGTGTGTGTGTGTGTGTGTGTGTGTGTGTGTGTGTGTGTGTGTGTGTGTGTGTGTGTGTGTGTGTGTGTGTGTGTGTGTGTGTGTGTGTGTGTGTGTGTGTGTGTGTGTGTGTGTGTGTGTGTGTGTGTGTGTGTGTGTGTGTGTGTGTGTGTGTGTGTGTGTGTGTGTGTGTGTGTGTGTGTGTGTGTGTGTGTGTGTGTGTGTGTGTGTGTGTGTGTGTGTGTGTGTGTGTGTGTGTGTGTGTGTGTGTGTGTGTGTGTGTGTGTGTGTGTGTGTGTGTGTGTGTGTGTGTGTGTGTGTGTGTGTGTGTGTGTGTGTGTGTGTGTGTGTGTGTGTGTGTGTGTGTGTGTGTGTGTGTGTGTGTGTGTGTGTGTGTGTGTGTGTGTGTGTGTGTGTGTGTGTGTGTGTGTGTGTGTGTGTGTGTGTGTGTGTGTGTGTGTGTGTGTGTGTGTGTGTGTGTGTGTGTGTGTGTGTGTGTGTGTGTGTGTGTGTGTGTGTGTGTGTGTGTGTGTGTGTGTGTGTGTGTGTGTGTGTGTGTGTGTGTGTGTGTGTGTGTGTGTGTGTGTGTGTGTGTGTGTGTGTGTGTGTGTGTGTGTGTGTGTGTGTGTGTGTGTGTGTGTGTGTGTGTGTGTGTGTGTGTGTGTGTGTGTGTGTGTGTGTGTGTGTGTGTGTGTGTGTGTGTGTGTGTGTGTGTGTGTGTGTGTGTGTGTGTGTGTGTGTGTGTGTGTGTGTGTGTGTGTGTGTGTGTGTGTGTGTGTGTGTGTGTGTGTGTGTGTGTGTGTGTGTGGGGTGTGTGGGGTGTGTGTGTGGGTGTGCGTGTGTGTGTGTGTGTGTGTGTTCACTTTTTCCTATACGAATCGAGAATATAACACCAATTTGAATTGTATTTACACATTTTTCCTGTCTTTTAATGTGAGGTAATTTAAAATTCGATATATTCAAACAAAAATGTTCTCAATCCTGAAAAGTTAACGTCAGGATGGTGGTGCTAATATGTGTTTTTGTTTATACTGTTATTAATATGTTATTAGATACAACAACGTGAAGGCATCGGAGATGATAATCACTAAGGGTTGGGTTTTTCTACAGTTTTCCTAACCCCGAGCTGAACGAATGTTTTAGCGATTCTACCAGAGCACAAAGACGTACTGTAGGCAATGGGACAAATAAACATTCGGTGTAATTGTTATGTACTAATAAGTTAAAAATGTTCATTTTGACCTAATAAATATATATATATATATTTATATATACATCTTGATAGTACCTGCGTAATTGTATTATTTACCCTCTACATGTGTATTTGATATTTAAGAATACCTTTAATAATAACCAATTGTTATTTTATGAGCTTATAAACTGAATTTTGTTTGCACGATTATTGAAACATCTGCATGGTTAATTTCTCATCCTCGTTTTCGTGTAAAATGGTAAATATAAAATGACCCCATTCTAAAAGGGAAAGTAATAATTTTTAATTTAATTAAAGAATTAATAATTCAAATAATTCAAAACTTGCACGTAATTCCGAAATGGCGGCTCAAATCAAGATGGTGACTCCCACGTTGGCAGCCCAATATACACATTGCTGATAAGACGAATTCGACGGGGCCTGGGGACCATAACCTCAAACCATAAACATAACCTCAAAGTCTGGGGACTGGGGACCGAAGGCGACATAACCTCAAACCTTAAACATAACCTCAAACCTTAACAACTCATGTCTCCCACCCAGCACCACGTGACTGAATGGGGCGCTCCCATTGGCTGCACGTCGACAAAGGGGCGTGGCCTAAAAGGGAAAGTGGAGGGGGAAGCTCCCATGTTATTTCTTATGGGGAAATAGTTGGATCAAGTGCCCCAATACCTACTAATAGACGCGATATAATTACAGCAAGAAAAAAACATTTTTCATACTCCGGATAAGCATGTTTAAGATAGAAAATTATCATATTTCTGTAAAGTTTAGAATCCAAAGAGGCACAGGGAAAAACATAAGCCCGATTGCCGAAATAAAAAACATGTTTTGTCAACCAAATACCGTATGGTTACTGAAAATGGTAAAACCTACAGAGTGTGCCAAAAAATGATTTTTAAATGTTTTGGAATTTCTTTAAAACATACGGTTACATACGATTACAAAAAATATAAAATTTGGATACGACTTAAAAGAGAGAAGAGGAGGAGACGGGCGTTCATTAAAGAATAATGAAACAAGAGATGAGTTTAAAAAGTTTATTGGCAAACTTCATGCAAAAGAAAGCCATTATAACCGCAATAAATCGAAAAGGTTGTATTTGCCCGCCAATTTAAATATATGAAGATTGTGGAAATTGTACGATTCTTCTGTTGAGGAACAATACAAGGTAAAATACGGATTTTTTTATAAAATATTTTCTACCAATTTTACTATTGGTTTCGGTCACCAGCATCGGATGTGTGTAGTTTCTGTTTTAAAAATAAAAATGAACTAAAGAATTGCACTGAATTACAAAAAGTTAATGTGATGACAGAGTTAAGAATTCACAAATTAAGAGCGAAACAATTTAATTTATTAATGAATAGCTATGAGGAAAACCGTCAAGTATTTTGTTTCGACCTACAGCAGGTTCAGAATGTCAAGTATTTTGTTTCGACCTACAGCAGGTTCAGAATCTGCCTAAACTGCCTGTGGGAGAATTACTTAAGCCAGCTTTCTTTTTATAATTTTTGTAGTACGGATGTCGCGGCGTCATCTCTATTTTTCTACATCTGGAATCAAAGCCAAGGCTGTAGAGGATCTAATGAAGTGGGTCCTGCCATTACAAATTTCCTACATTCGTATAAATTTTCCAATAATTGCAAAGTGTTACGATTATTTGCAGACGGATGCGCTGGGCAAAATAAAAATTCATATGTAATGTATGCTCTGGCACTTTGGCTGTCAAAAAGTGCTCCTGAGTCATTAAAAGAAATTAAAGTTACATTTTCGGTTCGAGGGCACTATTTTTTGCCCGCAGATCGGGTGTTTGGGCTTCTAGAAAAGAAGCTTAGGAGACTAGAAGTAATACTGAATGCTGAAGAGTACATAGAAATTTATAAAGAAGTTGGAACTGTTGAGAAGCTAGGAATAGATTGGACAATCAAAGATTTTAAGACCCTTGATACAAGCTTAAAAAGTTAAAAGGTATTAAAGACATGAAAAGAATTATATTAAGAAAATACAATAATTGAGTCGTAAAAATGAAAATGGAACAATATTTTAGGAACGATGACTTATCGAAAAGTTTTGAAAGTCTAACAAAAAAAGATCTAGTTTTAAAAGACTTGAATGTCAATGAAAAGGTACTGAAAGTCCCAGTAAAGGAAGAGAAATTGAAAAATAGAAAACATTACTCGTATTATACGACGAAAACTGGCAGCAAGACGAGCAAGTTTTTTAAAGAATTACTCTTGGATGAACCAAAGTTAAACCCATCCACCAGCCACGAGGACGATGAACCTTGTAATTGCAATGAAGATGGTGGTGGTGTTCTTATATAATATTTACTTAAAAATAATGTTATTGTTTCATAAAAATAAAATGTTTGATAATAATAAAGTTTTTACTCCCAATTTGCAATAAAATATAACGCTTTGGTACATTAAAATTATTTCAAAAATAATTTTATCCATATCTTTTGAATCAAATGGATTTTTTTTTCAGAAGTAATAGCATCCAAATTAATTAGTCAATAATAATAATGTGTAAATGAACTCAATTTCATTTTTTTTCATATGGCTTTATAAAAGTTTGTATTACATTTACCACTTTACAAATTTATTTTTGTTTACACAGTTTTGCCGCAATCACAAAACAGTTCTTTTCTCCAATTCTTGAAAAATGGATAATAATCCTTTTGAAATTTAGATCCTCATATTTTTTTTAAATTTTGTTCCCATTAACCCATTAAGCCCCAACCGTTGGAGGGGAAACTCGACGCCATAAGTAGTGTTATAATGTAAGTCATTCCAGCACTACTTTTGCTGAAATGGGTGCGCGAATAATGGCTTTCTAATAGCGAAACAGAGTATAATGACATTCTAAGTACGATACAGAGGAATAATATACATTCAGGACATTTTTACGACCGAGTTGGCTGAGTTATATTTCTGTCATGTTGGACCAACTGATTCAGTGATGCAACGGAAGTAAATTATTTTTTCTACGAAAGTGTTGAAAGACACGTTTTCTGTCATAAAATTTAACCTTGAAAGTTGGTATTTGTTACAAGGAGTGCAGAAAGTACTTTCCGCACTTATATGAGTGCGGAAAGTACTTTCCGCACTCACTTTCCGCACTCCAATACCTCTCTTTTGATTTTTGAGGCAATAAATCGGACGAAACTGTGGATGCAATGGCCGCAAGTTCCGGCGGAGTGTTTGTTATATCGTCACTATCGGAATCCATTATTGATATTCTTCTACTTCCAGTATTAATGTATAAATTTCGAGTCTCGATTTGGTGACAAGCGATTTATAAATTTTCTGACGTTTAAATTAATGACAATGACATTTATTTTAAATTAATGATTAAATTTACATTAATCTTTAGTTTTCTACACTTTCGTAGAAAAAATAGTATGTAACACTCTTGCGGAAATGGCCATTGCAAAAAACTTTCATACTCGTTTTGCAATGAAGCCCTTTCCGCACTCTTATTACAATATACTATTTCCGCCTGCTCTGAAAGTTCATTTTTCTACGAAAGTGTTGAAAGACACGTTTTCTGTCATAAAATTTAACCTTGAAAGTTGGTATTTGTTACAAGGAGTGCAGAAAGTACTTTCCGCACTTATATGAGTGCGGAAAGTACTTTCCGCACTCACTTTCCGCACTCCAATACCTCTCTTTTGATTTTTGAGGCAATAAATCGGACGAAACTGTGGATGCAATGGCCGCAAGTTCCGGCGGAGTGTTTGTTATATCGTCACTATCGGAATCCATTATTGATATTCTTCTACTTCCAGTATTAATGTATAAATTTCGAGTCTCGATTTGGTGACAAGCGATTTATAAATTTTCTGACGTTTAAATTAATGACAATGACATTTATTTTAAACTAATGATTAAATTTACATTAATCTTTAGTTTTCTACACTTTCGTAGAAAAAATAGTATGTAACACTCTTGCGGAAATGGCCATTGCAAAATACGTATGAATGGAGCACTCGCTGGCGCTCGTGCTCCAACTTTCATACTCGTTTTGCAATGAAGCCCTTTCCGCACTCTTATTACAATATACTATTTCCGCCTGCTCTGAAAGTTCATTTTTCTACGAAAGTGTTGAAAGACACGTTTTCTGTCATAAAATTTAACCTTGAAAGTTGGTATTTGCTACAAGGAGTGCAGAAAGTACTTTCCGCACTTATATGAGTGCGGAAAGTACTTTCCGCACTCACTTTCCGCACTCCAATACCTCTCTTTTGATTTTTGAGGCAATAAATCGGACGAAACTGTGGATGCAATGGCCGCAAGTTCCGGCGGAGTGTTTGTTATATCGTCACTATCGGAATCCATTATTGATATTCTTCTACTTCCAGTATTAATGTATAAATTTCGAGTCTCGATTTGGTGACAAGCGATTTATAAATTTTCTGACGTTTAAATTAATGACAATGACATTTATTTTAAATTAATGATTAAATTTACATTAATCTTTAGTTTTCTACACTTTCGTAGAAAAAATAGTATGTAACACTCGTGCGGAAATGGCCATTGCAAAACTCGTATGAATGGAGCACTCGCTGGCGCTCGTGCTCCAACTTTCATACTCGTTTTGCAATGAAGCCCTTTCCGCACTCTTATTACAATATACTATTTCGGTCCTAAATTGCGGGCGGAAATGAGATTTAGAGGCTCTAAAAATTTTCAGAAATATTCCCATAGATGGCAGTATATATTTCATAAACAAATGTGACAGTGACAGATATATTGTACCTACTGTCTAATTAAAAAAGTGTATTAAGTGGAATGGATATTAGCAGCGATGAAGACTTGGCTTACACTACTCGATATAAGGGCCGTTGCCGCTGCCGCTACCCCTAACCAATAAAATCTTAGACTCGGTATGTACTCCAATATAATAAGTTTTGTAGTTGGAAATGGGTAGAAAGTCAAAAAACATTACAGAAAATACAGTACTGGCATATAAATATAGCAGAAGGAAGAAAATGTGCTACATTATGGTTGAACATTTAATGTTGAAGTCTGTTTTTAAAATAACACAAACTATTGACATAAGAAAACTCATCAAAGTTCCTGAAACGAAATTCGGTTGATTATAGATCAAATAAGTCAGATATTATAGGTAGGCGGAAAAATGGCTTGTGTCCCGCAGGCCGAAAGGCTTTAGCAGCCGTTCGTTTCTTGGCGCTCGCTCTCTCGGCTCGCTCATGCGCATATTTTCTGCCTTTGATGCACAATGTACTATTTTTGTGTCGTTATCTATTACACATTTGCTTCCTACCACATTGTCAGATCAATATATTTTTTTTTCTCTACTTGCTTTTAAAGATATCATTATTTTTTTACTGCATATTCAAACCCAGAAATAATTTTCACTTCTGTCAAAATATTAATATTATTTGTCATTTTCTTTCCTGCCGTTCCATTTTCATCTCTAATATTTTAAACTTTACATCTTTACATCAATGAAAACAACTTAACCTAAAATAATTTGACAAGTTCCATTGGGGAATTCAGTTATTTCAGAAACACTACCAACAAAATATTAGTGATATTCATAGACTCTCCTGACGCAAAAACATCATGAATAGAGAGTATGTTTTCGTCCTCACTTCCTCAGTGCGCTCAGGATTTATTGTTTGTCTTATGCAACGAAACTAATATGTAATGATTAACCGATTTCCTTGTTAAAACTGCTAATTAGATCTTATTCCACAGTGTTTGGCTTTGGTTCGCTACTATGTATTTTCTATGAGTTGCAGGTGTTCCAAATTGTTAGGTCAATATATCGTTAATCGATAATCGATACAAATCATTCATTCTAGGAGGGCCTCTCATATATCACTTGCACAATAATATAACTATGTAGGAACAGTTTAAACTCTGAGATATATCAAAAGAGCATGCTTTCGGTTATAAATGTAATATAAACTCACAATAAAATTTTTAAATTTGCCACAAAAAATATACCTGACGCGTACATTTGATAGTATTATAACTAATTTATGCAATACATCCCCATTAATTCACGGTAATTACGAAACAATAATAGAATTCAAATCGTCACTAAATGCATCACTTGAGTGACGCTCTTGCAAATTTTATGATAATGCGTTGTTTACATGAATTGTTAATGATTACTCAGAATTCCAAAGAAAATGCACGACCGTATAGCAAATTGAAATTATTTTACACGTTTTACACTCACGTACTCATCTATATCAGATTGACATGCTTCCATTCCATACATTTATGGAGTAATAAACCCGCTTAACATAGATGATTATAATATTCGTTTGATTAAATATAATATATTACTTTATCAACTTTGAGTCACGTGTGTTTAATATTAACACTTTTAAACAATTTGAACTCTGTTGTACAGGTAGTGCCTAGCCATACTACTTTACTTTCATGATAAGTACATGTGATTATTTTGTAACTCTTATTATGTAAAACTCTAATGTAAAAGTTATACAGGGTGGTGCGTCGGGAAACGCACCATAGGGATTTACACGTAAAAATTTTAATTTGTCTTGAATATTGTCTTTTCTAATTATTTTAGGGAAAAACTGCGATGAACTCTTTTGTAGAGCAAAAAATACTGCGTCAATTTATGCCAGTACTTTTTATTTTTCATTATCCCTAACCTAAAAATTCCAACGAAACAAAAGTTACACTTTTAAAAAATCATAGGGGCTTGGAAATTAATAATCAAAGAAATTTCTTTTGTATTTTTAATGTTTTATAACCTTAAATTTTATACTTACAATGTTATAAGTTTGTTATGTAAGTAATTCTTATTCTGTGTTCTTAAAATCTGTATTTAAATAAGTCTTAATTTACTGACTATAAAATGTAAGGTTTTAAAACATCACTGACACATGTAAAGAGCATTTTCTTTCCTTTATATTTTCAATTAACCTATGAATTTTTTTTAAGGGTATTTTCCATTTTGCTGATTTTTAAGGTTATGGATACAGAAAAATACAAAGCAATAATATAAATTGACGTAGTATATTTTTCTCCCCAAAAGAGTTCAGTACAGTTTTTCTCTAAAATAATTAGGGAAGATAATATTTAAAGATTTACATTTTTACATGTAAATCCCTACAGAAACAGAATATTAGATAATTATCCCTCTAATAAAAACTGTAGATCATTTTATTTTGAGATTAGTTTCTGTAAGGTATAACATTTACCAACAACGGTCAATGGTTAAGCTATAAATCATTACGAGAAAGAATAACACAAGAATGTCGAGCTATTACTTGATAAACCTTTCGCGAGGAGTTTGAAAGCAGGATGAATTTTTGTTTTGAAAACAATGGAAAATTTCCAATATTTAATTTAACATGTTATTTGAGTTTAATTTATTTAACACTTTTGCACTTTATTTGCACTTAATTCAGAAAAATTCTGAAAATAATCGAGTAAAAGTAATCCACCAGATACTTTCCACATTTATGTTTCATTGAATCAAAAGTGACCTTCAATAATTCCATCTGTACCTGAGGCATCCATAATTTAATAAAAATAATTATCATTTGGTACATATAAATGTAATTCATTAATTTTCTCGCACTTCAATAACAAATTTACTAAAACCTGTTAATTCTATTTGAAAAACAGTGTTGTGTGGAAACATGCACATATTTTTCAGATGTTAGTAATAACTAGAGCTTGGATTATATGCAAAATGTATATCCTATAATATGCGTATGCCACTTATATAACTTCGTATCTATTCGAATTAGGACAAGACAATTGTAAATTATCTTCTTTTATTTTGCATATTTTCGGGTTTCGGAGCATATTTCGTTAAATATTGCATATCGATGCATATTTGAACACTTTTCGATTTTTAGCGTAATTTTTTATTTTAGTTTTCATGAGATTGAAGTGAAGTAGATGAAGCATTTAGGCACCCTTTTGCATAAAACTAACTGTATAAACTAAAAAAAATCAGTATGTCCCTAATCAAAACACATATTTTTAGCATTCTACAGACAATTCGTTTTATGGGATATTTATATACGATATAATAAATATAAAAGATATAGTGAATTTTTTTTGTTTTCTGAAAATTTAAAAAAGTATACTTCGCGGGATACTGAAATAAACGATTTAATTACCATATAGAACACTTTATGCCGAGAATTTTGAAGCAATAAATAAACGTGGTGCTTTTTTTTCTGGTGGTGCGACAACATTAAGACATTGCAAAAATTGACAAAAGAAACAGCTATTAGGCCAAGAATTTGGTCTCATTAATGCTCAGTCTAATTAGCTTTAACCTAATTATAGTTTTATAAGCAAAACTATTACAAAACATGAAGGAAGCAGCGGTACTTTTTTAATCTATTGATTTAAAACAAAATGAGCAAAGTAAACGATACTATTGGAGAATGAATCGAAACAAAATTGATGAAGTTAAAAAAAAAACAAGGTATGAGCTTCTAATAAAATTTTATATTGAGTTGTAAGGAAACTACGAAGAAATATAAATCTGTCCATCAAGATATTAGCAAATATAAATTTGCATCACTTACATCAGTAGAAGTAGAAGTAAGTTTTTCATCATATGAGCAGGTATTATCGGAATCTTGGTAAATCGTTTTTAATTGATAATATAGAAAATGATCTAAATATAGAGCTTCAGGGTTAATCTATAGTGTAGCGACCACATGTTTTGCCAATGAAATATGTTTAAAGTTTTTTTGTAATTATTATTTGTAAAGATCGTCTTTTGTTTTTGTAATGTATGCAATAAATATATCATTAAAAAACCTAGTATTACTATCTTATTAAACCATATATTCTGCATGATTAAAGAAAATGCATATTTTTGGATATTTAGTGCATATTTTACGAAAATCTCTGCATTGTTTGGCTAAATTGTGTACGTATACCGGGTGATTCAAGTTTTATTGCCATGGGTTTTTTAGGCATTTGGAGTTGCCCAAAAAATATGAAAATTTGGGTTTATATAGGTCTGATACTAATCTACGGAAAGGTAGTTTGACTTTTTCGATATAATTATATAGACGGTTATAAAATTTAAAAAAAAAACTCTTTTCGGGCAAAATTCTCCATCGTTATTTTTGTCCTAAACTGTTTTATTTTATTCATAGGACCCATTTATGAAACCTAAAAATTAACGAAAATGATAAGATTTCAAATTAAAGCATTTTTTACATCACTGACCAACTTTCCTCGGTATGATTTATGATTTTGTAAGTCAAGGGCCCTACAAAGCATTGACCGCGGAGGGGCGGTTGGAACGTTTTATGACTTTTTATGATTCCGCCAGTCGCCCGTGGGTTAAAAGGGCCTGGCAGGACGGATTGGGTACGGCCCTATCATAAAACCCATAAAATCCATTATAGGGACTATTACTGGTAGCACCCGTCATATTTTACTATTTAGTAATAAATCTTACTGTTGCAATATCAAAATTAATTTAATTCAATAATAGGTGCATTGGAATGTTTGGAATAGCATTAAAGTATGTTCTGACAAAAACTATATCAATAAAGTTACGAGTTCTTTGTGAAATAACGTATAAACTACCGGATGGTTAAAATTATTTTTTTTATCGTCAGATTGGGCTTCATCAATTTTTAAACATGTGTACTTATTTTGGATTTTTTATTTCAATTAGAAGTCGCCATTTTTGGCCTTGTAATAAAACTTGAATCACCCGGTATATGGGCATCGTTTGTACTATACTATATTTTGTGTGCATATAGTTCCCAGCTCCCAGCATATTATAACATGTGATATAAATATTCAAATAAGAGAGCACGAGATGAATTGCTTCATAGGAATTATTCGTGGTTGTGATCAGTTACATCAGTAATTTCCTGAAATAATATATTGAGAAGTAAAACAATAAATAGACTGCGAAAGATTCGGCGAAGGTCTATTTTATTTTTATTTTATTGATTTTATTGATTATTATCTATCAATATCTAATATCTAATCTAATACAATCTAATCAATTAGACGTTGTTTCATATATAGATAGACCCCATCTCGGTAGGAGTGCATATTAAGCATGTTTTATATTGCAGTGTGTGCCGAAATTATGATGCCCTAGGGATCAAAGGCACCGAAGGTTGCTAGGAATAAAATAGAAATAATTAGAAAAATAGGGAGACAGATAAGATCAGGCGATTGCCAAGCATATGGGACCACCGGTCCCCTTGTAAAGGTCCCCAGTTTAGTTTATAGATGTCACCACGAGTGCGGAGGATTGTCACACGTGTGGACAGATGTCTCCACGGGTCCCATAACATTTTCACACCTATAATGTTAGTGCGGTAGTGACACTGACGCGCATGCGCATATGAGTCACGTGAAATCGTCAATCACGCCTGATCACATCACACGCCATTGTCAGAGAATTTTGCGAACAGACGCCATTGCTAACAGATTGTTAGCGAACCGTTATGTTTTAATCGTTCAACACTACACAGTCTAACTCAACCTTAGTTACATTCAATCTTCGGACACTAAAGTGTAAACTTTCAAAACTATAAGTAACATTCCAACACTGCACCAGATATATTGTATCATCCAGTTCATGCTTAAATAAATAACTATTAAAACATCAACGGAGTAGTTTAATTTGTGTTCCAACAACCGTCGGTGACGAGAAAACACTCGGAAAGTTCGAACCATTAATGCAATTGAGAGAAATGCCAGGGGTGCACTGCAGTATGTAATTAAAATTGGTACACAAATTTGGTAATTTGGCGATTCATTTACCATTGGCGTTCTGAACAACTTTGTGTATTACTAAATGTATTATGGCATATACAATGTCCGTCATTTCACCTCCCGTCTTCTATAGCTCAGTTACTAATTGACTTAGGGTTTTGATATTTTGCAGGCTTTACTTGCATTCTGGGGCGTAATTTAGGAAAATATTTTTGATTATACAGGGTGTCCCAAAAAAGTGTGACGTCATGATGATGTATATTTTTAAATTGCATGGTATATCTTTTGTTGCTTATTTGGGTGCCCTTTATGGATGCCTACATACCCATAAGATTTTATTAACATCGGTTCAGTGATTTTAGCACAAAAAAAAAAAAACTGAAAAAATCAGTTTTGACCATTGGTTAAGAAAATTTATTTAAGATAAAAATAGTGCCTCGTTAATAAAACCATACAAGGTACTTATTAAATAAGGTCTGACAGTTGCGTCAACCAAGTTTTATTAATATGCATTATACAGAGTGTCCAAAGTTTAGTGTCAAACTTTTCAAACTTTAGAGCACTTTAATTTTCTTATTTTAAATTGGAGCCCCTGTATATTTTTATGTCATTCCATGTGGAATTAAAAGACAAACATTTTTCCTAATTACAACTCTATCGCAATTCCCAACACATTAAAAGTTATGTGCAGAAAACTCGATTTATCAACAATTCCAATGGTCATTTTAATTAATCAAAATCGAAGTTGGGTTTGGAAAACAATTTATTGACATTCAAGTTTAGCAAAGTGACAAGAGCCAATGTTGACTGTAGTAATATAAAAGTTTAAAACTTTATACCCAAGATACTAAAATTATTTTTTATTCGATTGCATCATAAGGTAGTATTTTTCGGTATGAAAATCTGGACGAAAACGCCATCATTGTGTTAAAGACCATAGTTGCTAGGTAACGGTCTTTTTCGTCCGAAAAATATTTTTCGACAGCAAAAATAAAACATCAATGGTTGATTAATTTATGGCATAACATGGCTCTTACCATAGAATAGTGAGACCATACAGTAGAAGATTTCATTTGTTGAAACAAATTTGAGAAATATGCCAGTAAAACATTCTCAAACGAGTTTTCTGCAAACATCTTTTAATGTGTTAGGAATTGAGATAGGGTTGTAATTAGGAAAAATGTTTGTCTTTTAATTCCGCATGAAATTACAAAAAAATATACTGGGGTTCCAATTTAAAATAAGAAAAATAAAGTACTTCAAAGTTTGAAAAGTTTGCCACTAAATTTTGGACACTCTGTATAATGCATATTAATAAAACTTGGTTAATGCAACTGTCAGACTTTATTTAATGAGTATCTTGTATGGTTTTATTAACGAGGCACTATTTTTATCCCTTATTAATTTTCTTAACCAATGGTGCAAAGCTGATTTTTTCAGTTTTTATTTTTTTGTGCTAATGTCAGTGAACCGATTTCATTAAAAAATTATTGGTATGTAGGCATCTATCAATGGCACCCAAATAAGCAACAAAAAATATACCATGCAATCTAAAAATATACATCATGATGACGTAGCACTTTTTTGGGACACCCTGTATAATCAAAAATATTTTCCTGAAATATATCCCAGAATGCAAGTAAAGTCTGCAAAATATCAAAATCCTAACTCAATTAGTAATTGAGCTATAGAAGACGGGAGGTGAAATGACGGACCCTGTATATTTTAATAAATAACTTGCGATCTAAAATGTTCATGTTTTTCTGATCAATTCGCAATTCCCAATTAACAAAAAATGTGTGATTCTTGGTTGTGGACAAAACATTTCCGATCCAAACATACGTTTGCACTTCTTCCCGAGTAATCTTCAATGAATGTCGAAATGGGTCGAAATAGCCAAAAATCGACATTTAATTGGAAAAGGTCATACTACTCTCATACATTATCATGTTTGCGGTGCTCATTTTGAGACCTGTCAATACGCAACGCCTGAAAGGAAATCTCTGAATCGTAATATGGTACCTAAGGTTGATCTTCCACTGCACAATGTCCATATGCAAACGGAAAATTCGTTTAGCATAGCTCCACAGCCTGTTTCACTACTGCGCGATACAACACTACCACTTGGAATTGTCTCACCTGAGCCTCATCGCCGAATACCAGATATTGAATTCTGTAAAATTTAACTTTAATAGTAACAATTTTATCAATTATCTCTCTTCTAGGAAAGAACAATGTCTTGTTTAACATACGTAGTTATTTTTTAGTATAATGTATTTTAGTATGTATATAATTTTATTGTATCATCTTTTGCCGATGTTTCTACAGTTATAATAAGACGTTCAACGCAGCCTGGTATTTTGAAACTAATTGGTGTGAATCGACAAATTCTATTAGGCCCACGGAAAAAAATTATGTATGTCGAGTCTGTTAAAAAATTAACTAACCTACTGTGAGGTGACACATGTATTGAAATTGCAATTAGTTAGTCTGATTTGTACAATTGTGTTTTGATATTATATAGGGATGGTTAAAGTAATTTATCTTAAAGTTAAATGTTTTCCCTATTTGTTTATTGTTTAGGTTGAATGATAATTGTCATTTTCAAAATATGTGTCTACGGATGACAGTTGCATTATTAAATGCATTTGTAATTTCTTTAATAATCCAAGTTGTCCAGCAATACTTACAGTTTTTCCATTTCCATTATAATATTGTTATTAAATTAGTCATATTCAATGTTCAGTGTGTTGGTTTTCATTTGTTTATTTTTTTCGAGACTTTTTTCGATGCCTGCTAATTTAAGAGACATCATTTTATTTCCGATACATTATATTATGTAATTGGGTCAGAATTCTCTTTCAAACAATGACAGTAACCAATCACGCCATAGGTGGAGGTGTAGTAGGGATTAATATTATTATTATTATATTATATATTTTAAGAACCCTCTTTACCCAAAGGCGGTATAGGGAATTGCAATGTAATGCAATTACCGTTATTAATGATATGCAAAAATTCTATTTGAAAAAATCATTTAGAACTGATACAAGATTTAAAATATATTATACTTTTTCCGGTACAGAATTGGGTTTTCTTATTTGCAAAGTCGGTTTAACGCAATAAGATCGCTAATCAAATAACTTAAATATTTTGATACTGTCAAAAATTGGCTTTACCAACTATACAAATAACAGTGCAACACCATACCAGAAAAAGCAAAAGAAAAGTTCTAAAGAACTTTTCTAAATAACATTTTTGCATAAAATTAATAGCAGTAGTTATTACTCTCAAGTTGTTTTAAATTTTATATAAATACAAAGGTGTGACAATCAAATAATCTCACTTTGGTGATTGCTTTTTAGATTGAAAATAATGCAGAAAATTATTGTAAGAATTAAATTGCGTAAATCAAAGCCGTAGGATCGTTAATGCACTTCCAGTCCGACTGTATACTGCACTTCTCACCAAGATCGTTTTTAACCACTTCAACCTGATATTCTAAACTACATGCCTGCACCCATATTGGACGAGGACACATTTAACTTAAGGAACTCCAACTGCTGGACCTGAAGTCAAGCGGAACCGTCTGTCACATTACCTGCAACCTTCGGTGTTTTTCATTTTTAGGGTACCGTGAATTTAACGGTAATATAATCGATTTCCTTTTTTTCGACCTTTTGCGCACGACTACACTATCCTTTAATAGATTTTAAATTTGTTCTCACCCTAAAATATGAACACTGACGTCCCTCAGTCAGATTTGACAGTTAATTTAGATCACGCTTCCCCTACGAACCGCTTAACTTCCAGTTTAATTTCGGATTCTTACGCCCACTAAAGTGGGATTTCGTTGCGACGGCCAGCGTTTGCGGGCCGCTTCGACGTTCGTCAGTGACGGTCAGCCGTTACGATCGCACGATTTGGTAGAAACGTCTGGCGTTTGCGTTTCGGCTGTCGTTTTTAAAAGTTATGAAATAAAAAGTACTTATAAAAATAAATCCGGAAACCTTCACGGCATTGGTTTTCATAGGAGATGAAGCAGTTGAAGATATTCTGATCCATATGAAAAGAAACCCACGAATTATTCAGATCTAGGACCCGAGAAGGATATTACAGATGCTTATTGAAACTCATCTTGATGCCTACGATGAAAAGTTTCATGGGTTTTTTAGACTCAATAATAATAATAATAATAACAATAATAATACTGTTTATTTCAGATGATTAATAATAATAAAATGAAATACATGTCACAAAATCAGTTACAAATCCTAAGGTACAAAATACATTGTAATAAACGGTTATATTATTCATTCAAGTGGTATGGCTCTAGGTCTAAGATAAATTGATATATTAGTTTTTTAACAGTTTTCTGTTTTTTAAGATTTAAAGTTTATTTGGTAGATTATTGAACATTGGTTATACAAGAGTAAAAGCAACCTCTTTCAAATATTCTGAGCCTGTGTTTAGGTACGTTAAGGAACGCTATCCTTTTGTTTGATGAGACTAGATTATATACTCTGTTTTTGGACATAAAGATCAGGATTTCATATATGTAGAAGCCTACCACTGTTATAATCAAATTTTCTTTAAATTTTCTCCGACAGCTCTCATTAACCCGTAGTCCCAGCATTGTGCGGAGGGCACGTTTCTGAATAATAAAGATGTCAGGCACGGCTGCGCATTGTCCCCAAAAAACTATTCCAAATCGCATGACTGATTGAAAATTTGCGTAATAGATAGTCCTAATAGTTGTTCGGTCCATGTATCCGCCTACAACACGCATTGAGTATACTGTTTTATTCAATTTTACTGAGATATTTTCACAATGGATTTTCCAGTTCAGATTTGCATCTAGATGTACTCCCAAGAATTTTGTGCTACCCGATGCCCTCAATTTCATGGTGCCGACAGACAAGGTTTCTCAATACAGGAAATTTGCTTGTGCAGTCCTAAAGAAGATGCACTTTATTTTTGTTTCATTAAGGATTAAACGATTTTTGTTGAACCAGTCCTGGATTAGACGTACAATCAGTGTTGCATCGTTGACGACATTATTGAAGTTATTTGCCGTGATTAGCATATTAGTGTCATCCGCATAATTTGTTAAGTTATGGTTCAGACCCTGTAGTGTGTCAGCTATGTCATTCACAAATATAATAAATAATAATGGGCCAATAACACTTCCCTGTGGTATATCCATAATTATGGGACACAATTCAGAAACAGATTGCCCCCCGTCGTTTGCTATTGTTACTCGTTGGCTTCGGTTGACTAGATACGATTTAACCCATTTTATGGCACTTCCTCTCACGCCATATCTTTCCAGTTTACTAATCAGAATACTATGATCTAAACAATCGTAGACTTTAGTTAGATCAAGAAACAATCCCATTATCACATTTTCATTTTCCAGACCCATTAATACATTATCAGTAAAGTTATAAATTGCCGTTTCTACAGACCGTCCCTTTATGTAACCATGTTAGCAGTTATGGAAAAGTTTATATTTATTAAAATAATCTGTCATTCTAGTGCTCATTGCAGTTTCGAATACTTTCGAAAAATATGGTAACAGGCCTATTGGTCTGAAGTTATTAAGATTTGATAGGTCCCCTTTCGTGTGAATCGGTTTAACTAAAGCCGTTTTTAAGTGTTCTGGAAAAATACCTTGATTTTAATAGTTATTCAAATGAAAGATAATGGTTCACAGATTTCAAGTACACAACATTTTAGAATTTTAGTGGTTATTTCATCTACTCCGTAAGATAGTTTATTAAAGTTTCGGATAATGTCCACTATTTCCACAATTGTTACTGGATTGATAAACATTGAACGGGGCTGACCATGTATATCACAGATGTATTCAGTCGGTCACCGCGAACAGGCATCAAGAATCTTGGATCGGTAAGTTAATCGGTAATCCGAATGTGTTTTCTTTTAATCAATATCTTTCTAGCATCAATGGCACCGTTGCAGAAGGCGGTGGGTTGTATTTTCAGTGGCTTGCTCATGGAACGATTCGGACGCAAAACCACCTTAATAGCTTCTCCTTATTGTCCTTCTTTGGATGGCTATTCATCATATTTGGCACTTCCATAGAGCACTTACTTATAGTGCGTTTTATTACCGGATTCGCAGGGGGGCTATATTGCTTATGTGTATCCTGCTTCATTGGAGAAGTATCGAATCCGAGATATAGAGGAATATTCTTATCAGGGATTGCTTTGGGAATAGCGTTAGGGACGCTTGTGTCACACGCATTGGGGGTTTTCTGGACATGGAAAACGACTGCGTTGGTAATTGCCATATTTCCGGCTGTTGCTGCAGCTTTAATGTGCGTAGTACCAGAATCTCATATTTGGTACATTGACAAAAACGATTTTAAAAGAGCGAAGGAGCCATATTTCTGGTTCAGAGGTGCAGGCAATGACGTACAATCGGATATAGAGAATATTCTGGAGGAGCGGACTAAGACTGCACAGAAACGTTCATTTAAAGATCTACTGGGCATGTGCTCGATGGCGCAGTTCATCAATCCGTTCCTGCTGGCCTGTTTACTCTTCATAATGTCACAGTTAACTGGGAATAATGCCGTAGTATTTTATTCCGTAACTATAATGCAGAGTATAGTAGGTCTAAACAAATACGCAGCGATGCTAATAGTTGATGTCGTTAGAGTTATAATGGCTATTGCAGCTTGTATATTGATGAAAAAGTTTCAAACACGGATTCTTGCTATAATAAGTGGAGTCGGTACGTCCCTCTCCCTCTTTTTGCTTTCTAGTTTGATTTATCTCTTGAACCAAAATCCTGATAATAAACTATTCTCTACGATACCTTTATTCGCTTTCGTGTCCTATGTAGTATTCTCGAGCGTGGGTCTGCAGCCATTATCCTGGTCGATTTGTGGCGAAATATTCCCACCGGCAACCAAAGGGATTGGAGGAGGCATCAGCAGCACCATCAATTTCATAGCCTTCTTCCTCGTTGTGAAAACCAACCCCGATATGTTTGACCTCATTGGCATTCCCGCAACCTTCAGCTTTTACGCAGCGGCCACGTTATTTTGTACAGTATTACTATATTTCTTTCTTCCCGAAACAAAGGGAACGACTCTGGAAGAAATTTAGGCATTTTTTGTTCAAAGAGGGGTTTAACAGGGAAATTAAGCGGTTGGTGAAATGTTTTGACTAAATCATTTTTTAACGTACTAGGCTCGCGCCATGAAGTAGATTCTCATAAAACATAGTACTACAAAATAGGAGATATTTAGTTTCGTTTATACATATAAATATTAAGCTTAATGTTTTATCCATAAAATACCAGTTATGTATTTAAAGATGTTATATTATTATATTTATAAAAGAACTTTTTTTTGCGGGTTTCGGTTTGTATAGGGCGGTTAAGTTTCCGACGAGACTCGGTGCATGCATCGATAATGTTTTTACAAGTATGACCGACAGTGAATACGCGGCAGCTCCCTTCTCCATGGGACTGTCGGATCACGAAGGCATTCGCTTTGGTATAGAGTTTGATCTGGCATGGAGACCGGAAGCATCCCAGACTTATACTACGAGTAGGCCGCTTACAGCAGATGGTAAAATTAGATTTCATGCGGAAATCTCTGGTAAAGCCTGGGATGAATTACTTGTTGTGTGCTCGTGCGCAGACGATATGTGTGATGTCATTGTGCTGACCATTCAGGATGCATTCGAATTATCGTTTCCAGAGAAAATAGTAAGGACCAGATCACGGACTCGAGTCAATTGGTTTAGTGATGAACTTAGAGCTGCTAGGAGTATACTACAGCTCATATCAGATCACTGCAGAACTTCTGGCAGTGACAAAGCTTTCGCGTTGCGCAGGAGGTTTCGTTCAGAGTACCGCCGTGATATTAATGCGGCCAAAATTAGATCAAATTATAACTACATAGCTTCAGCGGTAAATCAACCAAAGGCAATGTGGAATCTTATAAAGAAGCCACCAAGCCGGACGCGCACAGATAGCTGCAATATTACGAGCGAGGAATTTAATCATTTCTTTGCTTCGGTGGCAGATAAGGCACTTGAGGGGCTAGTAGTTAACGGAGAGGATCCTATTCTCTCTGCCTGCAGCTGTGTTAGAGGCATTCTGCCCATATTTTGTTTTACAACGGTTTCTCCTGTGGTAGTGCGCGACGCGGTGCGTGGTCTGAAGCCTTCTGGGGCAAGAGACATTTACGGGCTGTCAACTAACATCCTGACAGAAACTATTGATGCATTGGTAAGCCCTCTCACCAAACTAATAAACTTAATCATTTCAACGGGTGTGTTTCCTCAGGCGCTGAAGTTGGCAAAAATTATCCCGATCCACAAAAAAGGAGATATTAATGACGTTAACAATTACAGACCGATATCGTTGTTGCCTGTGTTATCAAAGATAGTTGAAAAAATTTTACAGTTGCAAATAGTTGAGTTTTTTGAAAGATATCAACTATTCTATGAGAAGCAGTACGGTTATAGATCCGGAAAATCCATTTAAACGTGTAAAGAGCGATGGCTGATGTTACATTAACAAATCGTAAATTTATGTACCACTACACACACATACACTTTCATTACTGAACAAAGAGTTGTTAATTGACCCACGCTAAAAACAAGCTAGATATGCTCAATCTCATACCTTAAGTCAAATGCAAATTTCGTTGTTGTTTCCATAGTTGTTGCTGAAAGGTTATATGTTAATTTCGATTTGTCAAGTCCTAGCCACATGTATGAGAGATCGTTCTGATATTAACAACAGCAATTTGAAAAGTGTATGTGTGTGTGTATTCATTTTTTTCTATACGAATCGAGAATATAACATCAATTTGAATTGTAATTGTTCTTTTTTAATACGAATCGAAAATTTAACACCAAGTATGTGCACGTGCTCACTTTTCCTATACGAATCGGAATTTAACATCAATTTGAAATGAAATTGTTCACTTTCCTGTCTTTTAACGAAAATCGAAAATTTAACATCATTTTGCAATGTATTTACACACTTTTCCTGTCTTTTAATGTGAGGTAATTTAAAATTCGATATATTCAAACAAAAATGATCTCAATCCTGAAAAGTTAGTTAACGTCAGGATAGTGTTGATAATATGTGTTTTTGTTAATACTGTTATTAATATGTTATGAGGTACAACAACGTGAAGGCATCGAAGATGATAAGGGTTGGATTTTTCTACAGTTTTCCAAACCCCCGAGCTGAACGAATGTTTTTGTGATTCTACCAGAGCACAAAAGACGTACTGTAGACGCTGGGGACAAATAAAACATTCTGTGTAATTGTTATGTACTAACAAGTTGAAAATGATTATTTTGACCTAATATATATATATATATATATATATATATATATATATATATATATATATATATATATATATGTGTGTGCGTAATATATATATATATATATATATATATATATATATATATATATATACATTTTGATAGTACCTGTGTAATTGTATTATTTACCCTCTTTTGCCTGTGTATATGGTATTTAAGAATACCTTTAATAATAACCAATTGTTATTTTAGGAGCTTATAATTTGAATTTTGCTTGCACGATTATTGAAACTTGCGGGGTTAATTTTAATAATTTTTACATAAATATGTTTACTTATCCCGAAACCACTCAGGAATCTTAAAGTCGTTACATGGGTTCTTTCCTTGCAGTCAAATTTCTCTGTTTTATCATTTAAAATTTTATATGCAAGAACTGTCCACGGCGGCGATGTAATTTTTTCACGTTTTACTGCGGCTGTTATTAGTTATGAGATTAGCGCATTGCGTAAAGTCTCGGACTCGTAATATGGACATATGGGGTCGAATCCTAGTGACTGGTAATTTTTAATTTAATTAATGAATTAATAATTCAAAACTCGCACGTAATTCCAAGATGGCGGCTCAAATCAAGATGGTGACCCCCACGCACGCAGCCCAATATACACATCGCTAATAAGACGAATTCGACGGGGCCTAGGGGACCATAACCTCAAACCATAGATATAACCTCAAGTCTGGGGACCGAAGGCGACATAACCTCAAACCTTAACAACTCATGTCTCCCACCCAGCACCACGCGACTGAATGGGTCGCTCCCATTGGCTGCGCATCGGCAAAGGGGCGTGGCCTAAAAGGAAAATTGGAGGGGGAAGGCCCCATGCTATTTCTTATGGGAAAAAAACGAGCCCAGGTGTCCCCCTATCTACTATGACTATAAAGCATTTTTCAAGTGCTTTCCAACGATGTACCACAAGTAAGGGGGTGGGGGGCTATTTAAATTATTTAGATGGCGGTGGCTGTGGATTAAAGGGTGGATAGGGGTCGACACTACCTACGCTATTTTGGTTTCCCCTCCGAACCACCCAAACGGTTTTGAGTAATTTTAAAAATAATCATTAGTTCTATGAAAAAGGGTGGTGGCAACTTTTCAAATTACCACCCTGTATATACCATAGACCATTGAGGAGAAGTGTTGCTTCATCCGTCCATAAAATCCTGCCCAAAACGTTTTTAGTGTGATACTCTGCCAACATTCCGAAAAAATATTACAAATTTCAAGCATCCAATCAGGATCGTCTTCATTTAGTTCTTGTATTTATCGAGGCCGATAACATTTAAAACAAAAGTCCTTAAGACTGCCGTCCTGTTTCTGTAATAATATGTTATTCCGCATGTGGCGCTAAATCCGCGCTCCCCTTCCATACAACTCTGCTCCTAATACCTCTGCACTACTACACAGATATAATTATTCAGACACTTCCCCGCCGAGAGAAGTCGCGTGCGACGAGGCATCATCGGTCCCACTCGGCATATTTTTTCCATCGTTTTTTTTGCGGCTACCAGCCCAGCTGAGCGAATACATTTATTCGAGTCGGCATACAATGATATTGTACATTTGTGTCGGTTTACCTAGGAAAGTCGAGAGGCTGCCGATGTATTGCAATTTTACTTATTATATTAATTGTAGTTCATTTTTTTACAGTATTTTGACAGAAAATATATGTCAATATTATTCTTATCTTATTATAATTTCCATTAATAAAATATAAAATATCAAAAATATTTATTTAACAAATTCTTACTGTAAAATATTGAATACAATTTAATAGTTTCTATAAAATTTTATGAGGGTATAATAATTTATAAATACGCAGTTATAAAATATCTCGTATTGTCAGAGTACAATAGTAGTCTGATACATTTTTTATATAAAAATATTTTGACATAATTTAAACAATTTTATTGTTCGCTATACGTATCGTAATATTGGGTATAACAGGAGAATAGTTATTTATGATATAAGTGTTAAAATCGCTTTTAACACACATATACAATATGTTTTCTAAACACACCTTTAAAAGCACAATAAAGTTCTTAAAAAATATTGACATTTCGTTCAGTCTGTTGTCAAACTTGTCAAACAAGAAATCATCATTATGAATTCTAATATTGAAGAAAGTCAACTACCGAAAGAAATTGAAGAAGGTGCTACCAGGGCGACTTTAAATTTGTTGCACCTACTCAACTCTGTTTTGTTAATTCTTATTTTTGATTAAATAAATGTCATTTTGACAGATTATTGGCTGCTTACTTTTAACACCAGCATTAAAAGTCGAGCACTTTTAACACGATTGTGTCATTTCTCTATAATATTGCATTTTTAATTGAAGTATGCCGTGTTAAAAGTTCAACTTTTAATAGTGTTTGTTTGTAAAAAAACTTTTTCTACGACCTAGAACTATATAAAATAATAAATTTAATTACATATTATTTTATCGCCACAAATTAATTGTTAAATCAATTATGAACCGATCAAATTTTAAATTAACGAATTTGTTGCGAAAACAAAGTTTTCAAACTTACTATCTCTAACAATTGAAGAATCCGGATTATTTATTGATATAGAATATGGATTTCTGGGTGCTGGTCCAAAAGGTACTAATTGATCATTTTTATTTCAAAATATATTTACACCAATATATTTTTTAAGATTAATAAACGAGGGCAATAGCATACTGGAAATTAAATGTACATACAAATATTGTCTGGAAATATTTGAAGGAAAGATCAGGCTAAAGAGAAATCATAATTATTACTATCAATTGTCAATCAATATGTATTATATAAATATATATTTTTTTTTACATTATACAAATTTCAGATGCAAGGCCAATTGAATCGTTCATTTCAGAAACTGGTCAACAGACATTTTTATGGATTTTAATTTTTTTGCGGAATCGCCTATTGTCAGGGAATATTTTTAGTTCATCTTCAACTGCCATTCCGTTTTATGGGATATAATTTACAATGAATATCGCGTTTAGTGCAGAAACCTGTCAAGCGACATCACAGTAAATTTAAATTTCTGCAGTAAAAGTCCTGTGGTATTTTGTATAATACTAATACCATGGTAACAAATACCGTTGGTTTACCATTACTTACCATTGCTATTATTTTTATTAATAGCATTTTTATTATTTCTACCCGTATTGTCACAATTATCCGAATCGATTGAGCCGGAAAGATAATAAATATACAGTCTATTCTATTAAAAGCGCTCAAAACTATAGCGGCTTCAATTGTTATGTAACTATCAGTAAACATATACATCGTGATTAGAATAATAGGTAAGAACTGGACAACTTTGTTAGTATTCATTTTAAAGGAAAATGATGTTAGGCAAAAAAGCTTACACTATCTCAAATAAATAATAGCATTATTTAAAAACTGAAAAAAATAAAAATTAAAAATTGAATAAATTATTTGTGCTGAAAAATTGAATATTTTTTTAATAAATCTAAAATAGACGAGCATTTACTCAGTATTTGCGCAATAGTTTTGCGATTGATGATTTTGTCAGGATGATTTACATTACATTCATTAGCTGCTTCTCTGCATGTTCTGTAATAATTCCCTACAATAAGAACAATTTCAACCTTTTCTGGGTTAGTTAAATGCAAATGACACTAGTGACAAACATATTACAAAACGAAAAATTAAACAGGCAAACCAGATAACGTGATTTATAAATTTTATTAGAAGTGTGAAATGCAGATCACACAAGGGACAGATAAAACAACGCATAGAAAATAATAAGAAACTGTACATTATATCTACAATTTTAGAACACAATTAAGCACTTTAAAAGAAAATTCTTTCAATTTATTATTTTTCTTTTTTTCAGTTTAAAAAAAAAATTGTTATTCATTTGAGATAATGCAGATTTTTTTGCCTAACCACCTTTCCCTCTAAACTTATTTTCCCTCTAATTATTATTTTCGTTTCGATAGTGATAGTGAGCAATAAATTGAAATAAAAGAACTATTATTTTTCAACCATGTTTTAATCTCAATTACTATCACACAATAAACACATAAAAAGTAAATAACCAACTTTTAGACAATAAATTCCAAATTACGATTGACTCCCGTAGTAGCAAATCTATTTATAATATTTTCTACATTAATATATATATATATATATATATATATATATATATATATATATATATATATATATATATATATATATGTCTCTGTGGAAATGTAGTAATGCCAGTACTACTAGCCTATCTTCGCACATTGTAGATCTTGTCCGAGATTTTAAACGTTGCAAAGCCGAAGAACTTTTCTCTAATAAAGCAACAGAAATGGGTAAGGTGGCCAAAATTCGTAAAAAGGTATTGATATAAATATATATATATATATATATATATATATATATATATATATATATATATATAAAGCACGGACAATGTTCAAGAGCAATTAGTGCAGTCGATGGAGTTTCCCCGCTATCCTGATTTTCCCACTTCTTCTTCAAAATTTCTAGTTCTGACACAAATTGTTGCTGGCTTATATTTTCATTAATTTGGCCTATGATTGCAAAATATTTATCGATTCAAATATCAGCAGAAGTATTTATATATTTTTTATTCAATCTAATAATTTCAGATGGAATAATATTATTAAGATAGAATATATTCAGAGTATCTGATGAACATCTTTCTTGTAAATCAGATATAATGTGATCTAAAATTGGAATATAAATTAAAATTTTATAATAGTCGGAAGGAGAATGTACTGTAGGGTTCGATCGTTTCGTCATATGTTTGACAATCCTTGGTGTTTCAAATTCAACGTTTAGTTTTTCAAGACAGGTTAAAATCGAACTTATTTGATGTTTGAATTCTATATCGACATTGATTCTCTTTTCTCTAAGTAATAATAATGTATTTAAAACGATATCATTGGCGTGCTTTGTATCGATATTTTTATTCTGAAGCATTGCACTTAGTGGTAAATATACTATTTATACAATACAAGGTTACAATAAATTCACAACTTGTTATAGAAAATTTTGAGTTTTAGCTTTGCTTGAAGATTCTGATTATTTCCAATAGCTTATTTATACATTGAAGAGCAGAAATAATATGGTTCAAAGGTTCTCTAAACTGTAATACAGCATTATGCCTTTCAATCCATCTAGTTTCGCATAAATGAGTCAACTTTCCTTTGGAAAATAATGAGAAAAATGCTATCGTTTGTTTCATTATAGCCATGGCATTACGAACTTGCATCACATTAGAAGCTTTAGATATGCCCAAATTTAGAACGTGGTTATAACATGTAGTTCTTGTAGCAAATTTTAAAAAATCTGAAATTGTTTCACAGCACCTCTTTGCTCAGAAGTCATTACAGAACATCAATCGGTGCAAACTCCAGTACAATGTATTTGTGATAAATCGATATGATTTAAATAATGAGTGACTGTGTCCCCAATAACCGTTCCACTCAAGATTGGCTATAAACTGCCTGAATCAACTTCATAGTTATCTTCGTAACAATCGACAAAACCAATAAAATCCTCCCTGATGCTGGAATCTTTATCAATATAGCGTAATATGATTGACATTTGGCAAATGTTGGAAAAATCTGTAGTTTCATCAAATATAACACTGTAGTAGTTCGCACATTTAATACTTTCTAAAATATTTTTCATTATTTCGTCTTTACAGCATTATATAATCAGTTTTATCGGTGATATTTTTTCAATGTATAGCCTTGGGCGCATTTTGTAATACATACGGTATATGGGACATAAGAAAAGCTCCCGGCGTTGAGTGAATTTTACGTGCAAAATACTCGCTAACCAGCGTGCATCTCCCGTGACAATACTGCTAGTGGGGTGGTGTATAAAAGGTGGCCTGAATGTGATCGACCGGCCGGGTCAAGAGTGGGGACTCAAAAATTAAATATTAATGAATCTGGGGAGATGTTCATCTCTGTTATTTTTGCAAATGACAAAAAAATTAAAATATTTTCAGTTTGTTCGATTTTTTCTCTATAGTGATATAAATTTCATAGCGAAAAAAATATATTTTAAATGTTGTTTATAGGTTAATAAATATAAATATTGCAAAAAAAGGAAAACAAAATATGTCACTTTATAAATAAATATATCACTAATGATTCCTGAAAATTTCATGTTTCTAAGTAATGTAGTTTTCCTAATGAACATCTCCCCAGTTTTACGCTACGAAAACCGCAGTCTTAATGCTTCGGTTTACTGAAGTCAATGAAATGTCTAGGTGCCTTGAGACTTGTTGTTATGTTATTGTCTTCTAAATTAATACATTGTACACTTCAGCTACATTGACAATATCACAACCGTTCCTCGTCGACCACCTCTTCCCTCCATCTGAACAGTGACTTCTCCGATCGTTTCAAATTTATTAAACAATTTAAAAATTGCATGTTTATGTGGTGGCGGTGTTTGGTAAACTTGTATCCACTATGCTAAACCAATTAAGGACTCTGCTGCAATAAGGGTATACGTCCAAAATGCTAATTTTAGGCAATTAAAAGATTAACGTTTCAGTTCTCTACTGTTAAGGCGGCAAGTGCCGCGACGAACTGTTTCACCTGAAGAGGATCGGTGAGAGGGGTATAGAGATAGGCAACTCGTGGGGCGTCATTTTTATAAAGGGATGGCTAGCGGAATTTATACAGGGTGTCCGGAAAATACGTGTACAACGATTGACGACAGACTCCTGACGTCAAAATAGGTCGATCTAAGCCGACTTAGTTATATCCAAAATTGTCTCGTTTAGCCGGTAGAGGGCGTCAAAAATTAATATCAATGACGTTTAATAATTTGACAATTAATCAAGTATAATATTTACTCAAGTATACGATCAACATTATTGAATTACAAGTTCATTTTACCATTAAAAATGGAAAATTATACAAACTCTCAGAAAGTTGATATGCTCCTGGTATACGGGTTTTGTCGAGGAAATGGGCGTCAGAGTGTTAGGGTTTACATGGAGAGGTTTCCTAACCGTCGAATACCAAACCACCAAACATTTGCCAATATTGAGCGTCATCTTCGGGAAACGGGCAGTTTTGAGAAAAAGTTTGAAGGCAGGGGTCGTATGCGAACAACTCGAACTGTGGAAACAGAAGAGATGATTCTGGAAAGAGTTGAAGAAGAACCAAGTACCAGTACCCGTCTCTTAGAACGTGAGTTAAATGTTCCTAAAACGATTGTCAATGAGGTTTTAAGAGAACAGTTGTTACATCCTTACCACATACAAAAAGTCCAGGAACTTTTACCGACTGATCCCCCCATGCGGCTTACATTTTGTCAATTTATTAGAAACAAAAGAATCCTTGTTCCAAATTTTTGTAGAAAAATTATGTTTACTGACGAGGCATGCTTTACAAGATCTGGGGTAACCAATCTGCACAACGAACATATTTATTCCGATGAAAATCCACATGCCATTAAAGTTGCACATCGTCAGCATCAATTTAAAATTAATATTTGGGCAGGTATTATTGATCACTACCTTATTGGTCCCATTGTTATTCCAGACAGGTTAGATGGAAATATTTATTTAAATTTTTTGCAAGACACATTACCAATTCTTCTGGAGAATTTGCCCATTTTACTTCGGAGGGAAATGTGATATATGCATGATGGTGCCCCGCCCCATTTTTCCGTTGCCGTTCGGCAATACTTACATCATCAGTATCCCAACCGATGGATTGGAAGAGGCAATGATGCACCAGTAAAATGGCCACCACGTTCTCCTGAGTTAAATATGTGTGACTTCTTTTTGTGGGGCGCTATTAAAACAGAAGTTTACAAGACTCCGGTAAACACACGCGATGATTTATTGCAGCGGATTTTAAATGCAGGCAACCATTTTAATAATCCCGAGACATTAGATAGGGTCCAATATCATTTTTTAAAGAGTGTTAATAAGTGTATTCAGCAAGATGGCGGTCATTTTACACATTTGCTTAAGTAATGTTTTTGTTTTACTTAGTTTCTTACAATAGATACTTTCAACTTTGTTATACTTTTGTTTTTTTTGACGCCCTCTACCGGCTAAACGAGACAATTTTGGATATAACTAAGTCGGCTTAGATCGACCTATTTTGACGTCAGGAGTCTGTCGTCAAACGTTGTACACGTATTTTCCGGACACCCTGTATAGTTGTCTCTTTCAGCGAAACTGGAGTGCGAATACAGGACAGTACCCAGGCCACCGCGAGTACAATATTAATAGCCCTTCATATGAAAATCGCATCAAAGGTAAAGAGCCGCAAATATCCGCTTCCCGTCGAACGCTGTTACGGATATATTTCATTATTTTTACAAGTACAACACCAATATTCATAGCAAAGGATTTATGTAGGTACTAGCGGACCCGGCGAACTCTGTTCCGCCTTAGAGGCAGTAAATAAACAAACTTTAGATTTTATTTAATTCAATTTTTTATTTGGAAAGATATATATAAATATATAAAAAAATCAAGTATTTTAATGATTCTTTATTGTTCATGTATTTTGGTGCATAGGTTGCACTTTTCAGTTAAGCACCTTGTGATACACGACATTTTTTGTCTTATTATCAGGTGCAAGTACAAACAACGCAGATGGTCTTCCGACCCGTGAACATGCCACATATAATTGACCATGTGAAAAACATTGATTTTCCAGATTCAGACCACAAACTTTCAAGGATTGTCCTTGTGATTTGTTAATGGTCATGGCGAATGCAAGACGGATCGGAAATTGAAGTCTTTTAAACTCAAACGGCATATCGTTTGGGATCATCGGTATCCTCGGAATGAGTACTTCCTCACCTTCGAATTTTCCTTTGAGTATCGTCGCGTAAATCACATTGTTTAGCAATTTACTTACTACCAAACGCGTACGCGTACCAAACGCGTCACAATACTCGCAAACAACGTCCATTGACCCAATGCAAACGCTAGGATGCAAGCAGTAATCAGTGCTGCAATCATATCGAAACGCTGCTCGATTCAAATCAGCACTTGATACATTTCTTCTTTTGCGTCGAAAATTATTTACTTCTTCATTTCTGTTATTCGCTCGACGATTTCGCATTGCCAACCGAGCCGTTTCACGTGCTGCCTCTCTTTGATCTTGTGATTGAGAAGCACGAAGTCGAGCCATACTAACGCGGAGCTCTTCACGGGCAATTCCTTGTGCTTCTTCAGTCATTTCATTTGCAATGTTTCGTATCCTTCTTGCATTACGGCTTTGTCGGGAAAGATTTGATCGTCTTGGTCGCGGCATTGTTTACGATTAGAGTCCGGGCAATGTAACGCGCGGATACAGATTTCCATAGCAAGCATGATTTGCTCGATAATATTTGCGTGGTGGCGTGTAAATGTTTGTTTGAAAATTAGGTTTGTGTACGAAAATTTTAAAACACGAATTCTGATTGGTTGAATTGGAATTTTCAACCAATCAGAATTCGAGTTTTTTAAAAAGTGTAAGAAATGTGTAACATTTTCCTTAACACGAACAGACCTAATAAACAAAAGTCGATCAGGCATCATGCACCGAAAAGAAACGTGAGAGAGAGAGAGATATTCCACTGTCGTTAGCGTTTTGTTATTTCATGTGAGATGCGTTTATGTTATACCACGATTTATAGTGACTTGACGGAAACGCGGTCGAACGGGATAAAAAGTATCCTATGTCCATCTCCTGATTATAAGCTACCTCTCCACTAATTTTCAGCCAAATCGGTTCATCCGTTCTTGAGTTATAAATAGTCTAACTAACACCACTTTCTTTTATATATTTAGATATATAGACTTCGCTAAAAATGATACAGTAATTAGAATATTAAAATTCGTGTTAAAAATATAGTAGTATGTAATTACATACAAATTTGCTTCCTTGTATTTAATCGTTTCTAATGCAGAAACTAAACGAGGTGAAAAAAAACTACTGCAGTTTTTTGTAGAGCGTAACATTCTGCGAAAACAACTCCGCGCTGGCATATGTCTAGTGTTGTGAGTAAAGGCCTGTACTCTCGGTGCTCGCGCTAGAAGGTATTACAACTTCCCCTGCGAAATATCGACAGTAAATCGACACTAAAAGTGACTAAATATGAATGAACCGGTTTCGGACTATAGAAAAGGCACTACACGCCGACTTAGATCAAGCGCACATCGAATAAAGAGGAAGTGTTTTCCATCTAAAACAAAGGTAAGTGAATTATATGAGTGACTGCTCATGATATATATTTATTTACTATTTTTTGCACTACTAGAACAATT
Source organism: Othius punctulatus (assembly GCA_951805005.1). Lineage (NCBI taxonomy): Eukaryota > Metazoa > Arthropoda > Insecta > Coleoptera > Staphylinidae > Othius > Othius punctulatus. Next base: position 23,093,792 of record OX638140.1, on the reverse strand, counting down.
AGAAGTGTTTTAAATTAAAAAAAGCGACTGTCAGATGTTGGAATTAGGTTGTCGCTTACTGTGGATCTGTGGATATTTTTTAACCAGTAATCAAATATACTTTTTCTTACCTTAGTAAAAAAAGAAAAATGTAGCCTCAGACGAACATATATTTTTTACCTTGGTAAGAAAAAATTGTATTAACTCTACCAGTAAGTACAAAATAATACTACAAAAAAATATATTAACTACTAATCATAAACATCAACTTTACAGTACTTTGATACGTGACACAATGATGTGTTTTATGGCTAGTAGTGCAAAAAATATGTTTTTCACAAACTTCTAGCTAAGACTGTCTCATTTAATAATAGATATGTTTACTGATGGTTACATAACAATTGAAGTTGATATAGTCTTGGGCTCTTTTTCTAGAACATTAAAAAATATATATAAGTTGTACTATTTAAATGCATTATAAAATTATATCATTCTTGTTTACAGAATGAGTACACCGATATAAATCAAGGTGACTTGAGGGTAGATGCAATTGAATCTCCCCCTAGAGAGATATTGAATAATAAGGAAGTATGAAAAATAATTATATACTACTATAATATTAGGTACTTTGAAAGAGATGCATTAACTACTATGCATATTTTTATATGAGCCGTTGTAAACGAAAGTGGTGTAACTCTTTCTTTCATTAACTGAGATAAGTCCGGAAATATACAAGGTATGTTGTTCAGCTCTGGACTTATTTTAATTAATGATAACATTTACATTTAATTTAATTTAATGAATTAATTAATTAAATTTTATATAAAATTCAAAATTAAATTTTTTATTACTGAATAACTGAATAACTTAAAGTGGCAATATTCGGTCACTTGAAAATTGTTTATTTTTAATTGTCAAACGAAATTTAGACGACTATATCACTCATAATGCTTTCTGACCTATCCTAGCGACCGCCTAATAGCTGATAATCAGAACTCGAATTGACTAATAAGTAATAATCACACTTGATCTCTGTACATCTGGTGTGCTATGCTGTCAACTGAAATGTCACAATTATACAAAATTCGTGATATAATTATTTGCATTATTTTTGATTTAATGCAATATAATTATTGCATCTTTGGTGTGTGGACCCGCAAGGGTATAAAAACCGAAACAATTTTTAAAGATGATGTGTTTTGGACAAATAACATAGAAAAACCGTTAATTCAATTTTATAAGGAGTGTGTATTACCGGAACTCGTAGACTCTAGAAAACAGTGGAATATGCCTATAAGAGATCCTGTTTACATCGAAGAGGCTATTGCGAAACAAAAACAAAATTAAATCTATTTTATGTTGGTATTTAGTTAAATTTCACAAAATGAAACTTTATAAAAAACTTTCAAATATATATTGAGTTAATCACAATAATAGTTTAAATACACTAGTTTCTTCAAGTGAAGAATGGTACAATTTATATATAATATAAATAATAATAATTGGGGAAATATTGTCTTCTTAAAAAATCTTTAAGATTTAAATTTTACATGTAAATCCCAATGGTGCATGGTCCGACGCACCACCCTGTATACTATTTGTTGTAGTCGTGGAGGTCCGAGGGAAGATGTTGACAGAAACAATTGACTGTTTATATCAGTTGACGTTGACTATCGACTTATCGACTATTTAAACTGTAAACAGTCAGTTTTTCTGTCAACATCATATGTTTACATATTTAGTATAGGTAGTGCATTACGTTTTTTGTTTTTTTATATTAGTATTTGTTGTGTGAATCGTTAAAAAATATATATCTTAGTTTTATTTTATTTTTACCCGTAACGTGATGAAAATGTTTTATATTTCTTGGTATATTTAATTTCATGTACTACATGTCAATATGTACTCTATTTCCAACATCTATAGGTTACGGGGTTCACAGTTATTTATTTTAAAAATGCCAGACATTTACTTGCTCGCCTTACACTTTGTTTTGTTGAAACACAATAAAAAATATTGAAACTACAAACTACCTTGTGTAAAATACTGATATTGTAATAGTAGAGCGTTCCCACTACGTATTTACACACCTAAACCCCTCACACCAAAGTTTTCACGACTAAATATAATGGTGAATATACTTTTCATTAAAATTTTATATCGCAAAAGTTAACGTATGACAATTACAGAGATTATTAATTATCGTGGCGACATGGCGCCTCCTCTATGAAGCGCCATGTCGCCTCATAGAGCACAGCATGCACACCCCCACGCAGCGGCCCTGACTGAAAAATATGATCGTATAACACAATATTCTTCACAACGTTGGGGCCTCAAATTTCCTGAGTTCCTCTCGTGATCGTCAACGCCCCGTCGCCTAGCTGTAATGGATTTCATATAGGTGGCGACACACTACCGCGCTGGAAATTGATATAAAAACGTGCCTACAGAGGTGCCGAAAATAATTAATTACGACCAAATGGTACAAAAAGTTATCATTTTATTTTTGGCATATTGTTTACTACACTATAAACTAGGTTCTTATAATGTTAGAATGTTCAATTTACGCATCGAACATTACAATATTACAACAGTAAAATGAACAACTTTCTATAGCAACTTTTGTAATGTTATTAACTGATTACTCAAATCTAATACTATAGGAACATCTATTGTACTTTCATCTTTGAGTGTGCAAAATATGTCTTCCGTACTTTCATTATTAACTTGACCATTACTCAAACCATTACCATTACAAACAGTCAAAAACGCTACTTTTTTTAACAGGCACTTGCCCCCCATATTTTTTCCCGGTTAAAGATTGAAGAGACAACACGCAATACAAATCTTGTGTCTCGTTGCACCAAACGGTGAATCATTATTTATTATCTTAAAAACTCATTGAAAACGGACTTATTGCCATGTTGCAGCAGCGTCTTCAATTGTACTACAATGTTATTGATACGTCCTTTCCACTTGGAATTAATACAGTATCGGCCAGAATATACAGTACTGCAGTTTAGGCACTCAAGCATACGCACTCTACTGATTGCGGCCAATGTGTATGGTTAGTTCCCTAATCTTTAGTTCTGTTTATTCTGGCATATACTGTACAACCGTTTCCCGACTGAATCTTGTTTTCGTAAATTAATTGTAGGCATATTTATCAGATATATGAAATTGTTTTAAACAAAACGTCTGGCACTTTCAAAATAATTAATAAAATACGGAATGCCAATGTTCTGTTTTTTTTTTTTTTAATTAAAGCCAAATAACTGCCGTCTGGTGGATGGAAATGGCGATTTGGGTGTTTTGAGGTAAAACACGTATGTAGTACCGTTGAGTAAGGAATATACAATTTTTTTCTACTCCTTTAATGGGAAGTATACACTTAATGTATCTAATTATTTTACTTTATTAATGTATTCCTATTCGTTACATAAAATATTGTACAAACCTCTTGCGGGAATAATCTTCCCGCATTCACGCATGTGAAGCATTCGCTTCCTTCGGGCGCTCATTCATCAAAACAGGGTTCATGAGGGAAAATTGTGTTCCCGCACTTGGTTTGTAAATAATTACATACTTCCTTATTAGCGCTAAACATTTTAGGAAGGACTGAATATGTATGCATTCTTCATGTTAATGTAGGCAACTAAACATGACGTGTTGTGCGATTTGGGCAGTCTACTTTAGTACACGTGAATTTATGACACAAAAACAAGGTTACGGTTATATTATTTTGTACTTACAAGGCTTCATAAGCAATGAAGATTAAACGATATAAAAAGGTGAACAGATATCTCAACTTCTATGTGAATAATTTCAGTTTCAGGCAACCCTATCAGTTACTTATTGATGGCACATTTTGTTACGCTGCATTGAACGTAAGTATTGGGTATTTACAAGAAAAGAGTGTGAATATATTTGCATTGAGGCAAAGCAGTTTGGGATTAACACCTTTCACTTTCTAGAATCAAGTAAATATAGCAGATAATGTTTCTCCGTACCTCCAGGGCGAATTGAAACTTCTGACGACGCAATGTGCGATTATCGAGATGGAAAATTTAGGCCCCCAATTGAACGGTGCTCTAACTATATTGAAGCAATACTCACTCCACAAATGCGGACATGAAAAACAACCAGTAACTGGTGCCAAGTGTTTTGTTTCAATGGTTGGTGATAACAACCCAAAACACTACATAGTGGCCACCCAAGACCGTGACCTACAAGCCAAACTTCGTGAAATTCCTGGCATTCCATTACTATATCTCCACACAAAAACGCCGGTCCTCGATCCACCCACGAAAGCTTCCATTGAAGCCGCGCAGAGTCATACAAGTCATCTGTTAAATCCAGAAAAGGCTAAAATTGAAGCATTGAGGAAAGCGAGCGGTCTGCAAGATGTAGACGAGAATAAGCCTCGGAAAAAGAAGATTAAAGGGCCAAATCCTCTGTCTTGCAAAAAGAAGCGGAAAAAGCACGTGGCTGTGCAGCATAGCCCGCTTAAGAAGGCGACCGAGAAGACAGATGGTGATAGGAAGAAACGGAAGAAGATCAGGGTTCCCAGGCATGTTAAGGAAAGTTTAGTGGCGAGTGTTGAAGATTAATTGTACATGATAAGAAATATATTGTTATATAAGAAAACAGTGTATTGATGAAGATTTATAGGTTGCAAAGATAAACATTTATCCCAACACTCGCATAGGTCATTTTTTTTGTATACTAAATTTGTTTTAATGGGCTTGGAAATTTTTATCACTATACACTGCACACTACATATCGTATAAATTGTTAATTCACACTGCGCAGGACCACCTTTTCTATGTATAATCAAAAGTTCTCCGATCGATATCCGAAATTTGAATAATGTATATTTACATATATGAGATATTTATGAAACATTAATGAAAATTATACGCGATAACAAAATTTATACAATATTTCTTAAAATCATTAAAAATATTTGAAATACATATTTATACAAGTTTTACTATTAATAATTAAGACGTTATTGAATGTTTAACGTTCATACCTATTTCTACACTCAGATGCAAAAAAAACAGGCCATTGGGTTGTTGTTTGCAAAAAAACCCATTTTTTTTAAATTTTGATGTTGGTATAGTCCTTAGAATAAAAGTTTTAGTGTTTTACAATCAAAGAGACCATCAGGATGTTGAAAAAAACAACATATGATACTTATCAGTTTATTTAATAAGCGAAAATAACATTTACAGCTATGCGTTCTTCACTACCTATTCCTCATTCGGCATTATGCATAGAGGATCAAGGTGGCTACTGGGGTTTGACTTGTTTGTTTTCGATTAACTGTCATTTTCATTATTAATCTCTTAAGTTTATTTTGCAGAAATGCATTTTCTGTCGTGTATACGTACATTATCGTTTTCGCTTATTAATGTTCATTAAATAAATAATAAGTACCATATGTTGCTTCTTTCTACATCCTGACGGTCTCTTTGATTGTAAAACACAAAAAAAATTATTCTAAGGACTATACCAACATCAAAATTTAAAAATATATGGTTCTTTTGCAAACAATAACCCAATGACCCGTTTTTTTTGCATCTGAGTGTATAATGGATCAATTTGTTGTTCATGTAAATTGTAAATATTGAAAACTTAATTTATTGGACAATTATCAACCTGATGGAGCGAAAGCAAAGCAATTCATGACTTCAAATTAATATTAAAATGAAAACAATTTCTTATAACTTTTGTATCTATTTGACTCATATTAAGGTATTTAGATTATGTCGTAATAAAAGGAAAGGAAATGAAACGTGTAAGGAAGTACACGTTTTTTTACTAAATAATTTCTTATAACTCACAGTTCGTACAGAATATGAGCATGTTTCAATTATACTCTGAAAGAAATTAATTAATTATCAATTTCCTGAATTTTTAGCTGAAGCACTGTTAAATGAAGCCAGATTTTTGGTTGCAGAAAACTGGTACAATGGCATACCTTTAGCATCTTATACTTTACCGACAAGAGCTGACAATGACACATGTTTTTTCGAACAAAGAATCACGTTTGCTATGATCGATCGCATGCTTAAAGTAAATGTAATAGAATGAAATGGAATAAGGGAATATGGAGCGATGAGTCATTCGACCGACGAATATACCTAAGGTGACCATTCGTACTGGTTTTACGTGGACTTTATGGAGTCTGTACTGGACAAACTATGTCCTGGATTTCATACTGCTTTTTCATGCTTACTTTAATTATTTCATTTATGTAAATCATTGTCATTGTTTTCAAACTTTTAAATTTCAATATTCCTTTATAGATTTTTTCAAATTCAAAGTCAATTATCAAATTCAAATTATTGTCAACATGTTTTTCTGTTTAGAACATTTAGTTTCAGTGCCGTAACTAGGGGGTGGCGAAGGTGGCGCCTACCACAGGCGCAGCTCCTAGGGGCGCAAAATTTAAACATATTTAATACTCTCAAATGTCGGATTAAGAATGTATAATTAATAACGAATTATATTGTATGAAAAGTTCATAGATCCTAGATCATCTCTAATGAGTCCAATGCCAATAATGTTGTTTACACAATACGTCATAAAAACAAAGCTCTCGGTTTAAAGCCGGGCATACACGCTGCGGTATACCGGAGAGGTAAACCTGTGCAGGTGACCTGTATAGGCAAACCGGTGCGTGTGTATGGACAAGTTTCGGTATACCTGCACAGGCATGCTGACCTGCACAGGCGACCGGAGAAGAATCAAAATTCGATTCTTTCTGCCTGCAGGCGAGTGCAAACCGGAGCGTGTGTGGAAATCAGCAGGTATCAGTTGAGGTTTCAATTTCGTTTAGTTGTATCGGTTCTTAGTGTTTTGTTACTTGTTTTCGTTAAATCTTTCTTCAGTTGAAACAAAATAGCATTAACAAAGAAGCGTAATCAGGTTATTGAAGATTTCATTGATACATGTAAGTCAGAAACTTGCCTGTGGCGTGTCAAGAGCAAGGAGTATCATGATCGCTCGAAGAGGGACGCTGCGTATGATAAATTGCTGAGAAAATTAAAAGAGGTGGAGCCTGATGCTACTAAGGATTCTACGGTAAAAAATCAATAACCTAAGAAGCGATGTGCGTAAAGAAAAAAAGAAAATTGAAGCTTCAGTGAAATCGGGAACATCTCCAGACGACATTTACAAACCTTCACCTGGTACTATTATTTGTTTGAGTTTCTTGGGGACCAAGATACACCAAGGGCATCAACTTCAAATCTAGATGACATGGAAGAGAATGAGGATGAAGAGGTAAAAATATCCAAAACTTTTTATATTACATATTTATAAATATTTACCTTGGTTTTGAAATTGTATGCTTATCTAGATAATGAAATAACTGAACTAAAATACTTTACACAAATTGAAATAATGATACTGTTAATTTTCTTCTTCTGGTACTGGCCTGTTTCTAAAAACCCTTTCATTTTGCCATGGCAGTAGACCGTCATTCATAAAGTTTTCCATGAATTTCTATCTGACTTGTTTAGCTCTATGAGGCATCGCCCCCTGGTTTCGACGTTCAAGTGCGATCATTTTCGATTGTGAAGTATCGCAGCTTGAGGAAATAATACTCCCATTTTCAGTATTTTCCTGATACAAACAGTTTGCAGGTGCATAAAAACTAGATTGTCGCTCAATCAAATAATTATGCAAGGCACACATGGCCCTCACTACTTTGACGATATTTTGTGGTTCTAAATTGATTTGTGTATGGAAAATACGAAATCGTGAAGCAAGTATTCCGAATGCATTTTCCACAATTTGTCTTGCTCGGGATAATCTGTAATTAAATATCTCTTTGCTACATGAATCTAATTGAGCTTGTCTAAATGGTTTTAAGATTTCCGTTCTAAGAGGAAATGCATCTTCAATAACATAAGGAATATTTCTGAATGTTGCATTGACGTCGTCAGGCTGTGGAATTCATTATCCTCCAGTTTTTTTAAATAATTAGTATTCTGAAGAACACCTCCATCTGAAATGCATCCATTGGTCCCAAAGTCTGCTAAAATGAATTGATACTTTGCATCCACTATTGCTAAAAGTACCATGCTATGTCTCCCTTTGTAATTATAATAATAACAACCAGAGTGTCCTGGGGGGACTATATCTATCTGCTTCCCATCCCTAGCACCAATGCAGTGTGGAAAATTCCATCGCTCCTCAAACGAATTTGCAATTTCTTTCTATTTGTTAGTGGAATCAGGAAACTGTAACACCCACAGCAATTAAAGAATAATTAATTCTTTTTCACTATATCATATATGTACATGATTTTCAGAAAAACGTTGAAGAGAGTGAACAGTCACTGTTCGAGACTCAGGGGAATGCAATTGCAACGAACATTGAAGAGGAACGTTCTAAACAAAGTACGTCAGCCGAGCCTCGAACACTTAACTCCAGACCCAACTTGATTAAAAGAAAAAAACAAGATGACGTGACCACAGATGTGTTGATGTCAGTCCGAGATCATTTTAAAACATCTCCACCACAAGAAGACCGCTATGATCTTCTGGGAAAAACTGTGGCTGTTGAAGTAAGAGGTTTGGAAAAACGTCAGCGCGTCATTGCTGAAAATATGATCAATAACATACATTTCGAAGCGAAATGGGTACCCTAGCCCCACCGCCACGTCAGCGTACTGTTGAATATATGGAAAATATGTCAAGTGATCATTCATATCCTTCAGGAAGTCCTAGCCTCAACTCATATACATCAGGCAGGAGTTCCCAGTATGTGGAAACCCATTTCGTGCCATCTGTTCATAATAGTGCTACTATTGGACCAATTGCAAATAACCCACAGCACTCACCATGTTCCATCGGATCTACTTCTTCTTATTGCTCGCAATACCAAGCATGATTTTTGAATTGTATTATTATAATGGATATATAATAAATATTTTATATTGTAATTAATAACGTTCGAATGATTCTTAAAAGATGTAATAGTTGAAATGTAATTATTTAATTATTCATACCTGCAGATATGGTCGTAGAACTTTGTATATAACATTGCAAGTCTCAGGAATAATATTCCCAAGTGCTTGAGGGGATATTAGAGTTGAAAATTTGATGCATTCGTATGACCGTCCTGTTGCAAGAAATCTCAGAGTAGCTGTGTATTTTTCTTCTCTATAACAGGAGGCACTAGTGAAAGCAATTCTCGGTACACTGTTTCGTTCATGCGTAAGTAATTAAGGTAATCCACGGGTTCTACTGTTATTTCTTGCAATAAATTAATATGCGTGTACTGGTTTCTTTTTAGCAGCCCCGTTTTGCACCACTTTTTGCATTTTTTGTTTTGATTTTCCTGGGTCGTTAAAGTATCAAGCAGGAAACCAAGGACTGCAATTACGTCTTGTGTAGATGTTGACGCCATTATTGTCTAGGCCAACTGAGACCTGAATTAAAAGCCAAGTACGATGAACCCTACTGTGTGTGTGCAAGGCACCTGTGCAGGTATACTTGCAGGTAAACCGACAGGTTTACCTCTCCGGTATACTGCAACGTGTATGTCCGGCTTAAGAGAACTTGGTCTAAGAGGAGCACACTTGGTACAACATAATATTTTTTTGTTTTTAATTCTACTAGCACGTGGGAACTTTTGAAAAACAAATTATCAATTCAGCTTAAAGGCGCAAATGAATCTAGATGGTGGGCGAAATAAAATTCCAATGATACACTACGATTACAAATATCTTCTGTGATGCAACTTCTAGAACAAAAGTGTGATGCCCAAGTCTCCAAGGACACATCAACAAACGAATAAATATATATATTACCAAATCCCCATTTACCATTTTAATGGTGTAGGGTGTATAATTTACAAATCATTTTTCGTTTACATTTTGCTTAAACTATTTTATTTTATTGTACACAAATTTGCCCATTCTTTTTTGTTTCGTGCAATTCTTTTGGGTTCTTTCCATGTGGTTCCTCGTGCTTTCAGTATTTTTCCTATCTCACTATCCCATGTTGCTTTGGGTCATCCCCTTTTCTTTTTACTTTGTGTCTTTGCCTCCCATATTTGTTTTACCGTCCTTTTGCTTTCCATCCGTTGCAGATGGCCCCACCAGCTAAGTTGTCTTCTTTCGATAAATTCTAGTATTGGTCTAGTTCCTAGTTCTTTTCTGATTTGCGAACTTTTTATCTTGTGTTTGATTGTCACTCCTTTAACTCTCCAACGGAATCTCATTTCTGCTGCTTGGTACTTACTTTTTTGCCTTTGGTTCAACACCCATGTTTCGCAACCAAAGGTCTGTATATGATTTTGTATACGTTAATTTTTGTTTTCTTTGATATTTCCTTCTTGTTTATGAATGATCCCATTGCGTAATATGTTTTCATTGCTTTTTCTATTCTATTGTTTATTTCAAATTCTTGATTACCATTAATATGTATATCCACTCCAAGGTATTTGTAGTTTTATACTTGTTCAATCTCTTCGTGAATTAATAAATATTACTAAATTAATAGAAACACTTTACAGTATTTGTTTTATCATTAATATTTTTGGATACCATATTAGGTACAGTAAATAAAGTAAATTTGCTTTTGCGTATGATTTTGCAACAAAAAGGAACCGCCGTGAAAAAAGGTGCAAAAGTGGTAAAGGCACTAACCAATAAGCTTCATAATTTTTTTATTCGCTTTACAATTCTGCGCAATGCTCAGCAGAAATTATAAATATAGAACCCTCCATTGAACCAAAAAGACGTAAAATTAAAAAATGTCTGATGAGACTGCACGTGATGATTCATATATCAAGAATCAAGCTACTGTTTTAATAAATTAACTTTGTGAAGATATGTTCACCGCATTGGAGAAAGTTGCAAATGATTTTAATGTTTTAAATGGAAGCGCTGTAAAAATTATGTACTTGGATGAACTTACTTGAAGTGCAGCAGACCTTGCATTAATATCAGGGTTGGTGTGATTTAGATCAACTGATTTTTTAAATAAATCATTGATTCAAATCAAAATGGATTGTTTTTTCTTAAATAAGTAATAATTTTGCACTGTTTTTGCATTCCACCTACGGATCTGGGCGGATTTGCGGGGTTTATTAAAATGAGATCCTCCACTCAGTTAGGGAGTGGGGGTAACTTTTGTGTCGTTTGTATGGGGTCCATTATGCTCTCGCCATTAAGAGACCACTTTTTTTAGGTGAGTCGCGACTTTCGCCTTTCACCTTTCGTTTCAACCACAATTTAATCGTTTTTCAGAACTGGTCAACAGACATTTTTATGGATTTTTCTGTTTTTATGGAATCAGTATCTCCTATTGTCAGGGCATATTTTTCTGCAATATAACTTTAACTGCCATTCCGTTTTATGGGATATAATTTACAATGAATATCGCGTTTAGTGAAGAAACCTGTCAAGCGACAGGTTGACAGGTTGATCACATAGCGAGTTTCTGCAGTAAATTTAAATTTCTGCAATAAAAGTCCTGTGGTATCTTGTATAATACTGATACCACGGTAACGATTACCATTGGTATACCATTACTTACCATTGCTTAGTAGTTTGGTATATTTAAAAAATCAGAAAATTAGTTTAAATTTCTTTATTGTATTTTAATGAAAACACGGAAAATTTTGTGTTTTATTCTGTGTTCAATTAAAAAATATATAGTTTATTATAATGTCTTGTTTGTTAAAAATCATAATACCACAAAAAAATTAGGAAATTACCATGTTTCTACATTAAAATCGTATTTTATTGCGGATACGAGTCAACTGCAATATTTTCAATGTTTTTTTACAATTGAGGGAAATATATTATAATTTAATTTCAGGCAGCATCAACTTCCGGAAGATGTTAACTAATACTAGAAAATGTTTCACGCAAAAATCTGTTTAAATATCATGGATATAATGTTTTTCTTTGTTTTCCACACCAATTTGAAAAGGTGCACTTGACCAGTTTCTGAAATAAACGATTCAATTGTGAAGTGAGATTCTCAGCTCAGACTCACTTCAGTTCACACTCACTTAAATGCTAAAAGGAAAGCACAATGTTGTAGTATGTAGTAACCACTGATCTGTATATCAAGCGGATTGGGCTTAAGCGGTAAAGTGCGTTCCCAATTGAGCGCCGCCATCTTGGCAAAAGTTGAGGTTTTGTGACAATTTAGTATGGCCGCGATTTCTCAGATGTGGCAGTTTTGTCTGACGGTATTTTAAAAACATGGTGTTCGAGTGCATGTTTTGTGGAAAGAAATCCGATTCATCGGGAAAGTTGACGCTGCATAAGTAAGTACAACGAAATAATCTAAAATAACTGTCCTTCTGTCTGAAATAAGTAAACATAACCTATGTTTATTGTGATGTTATGATGTGAATATTTTCAAGTTTCCATCCGCCGCCGCCGAATTACGCCGATTGCCGCCGAATTGTGTCACAAAACCTCAATTTCACTGTCATTGCGCCGTTCAATTAGGCACGCTCTCATATGCCAGAATACGGCCTAAGCCCAATCCAGTTAATATACAGATCAGTGGGAAATAGACATAAACCACAGAATAGAGAAGGCAGGTAACCTATATTACGCAATAAACAACACACTTGGGGGAAAGTAGGTGTCGATAGAAACAAAAATCAAGATATATAAAATCATATTTAGGCTCACTTTGACATATGGATGTGAGACATGGGTATTCAACCAAAGGTAAAAAAGTAAAGCCCCGGAGATCTCCGAAAGGTAAAAAGGATAACAAGTAGAGCATGATTAGAAACGAAAAGAACAGAATTGAACACAGAACAGCCTCGGCAGTCGACAGCCTATTCTGATCGAGAGCGAACACACAACAACATCCCTCTTACCTTAAATATACAAACAATCAATAACAAATAAATACCAATAGATGAAACATCGTCTAATTTCTATTAATAAGGTTGCAGGCGGTTATAACGTACTCTATAAATTATACAAGTAGTTAATTATTTATTGAACTCTATTATTGTTCATGCAAGATATCTCTTATTTTAAATTAATCACAAAACAATCAAAACAACATTTCTCAAAACAAAACCAAAATAGTAAGATGGAAAAATTTGAGGTTCCACAAACGCACAACTGGTCGAAACACAAATGAGGATTGACTAACCATAAATTCACGACATAATGTTCCGACTTTGATTGACATTTGAAGTAACATAACCTCAATATCATTTTACATTAGTTTTCCACCAAACGATTAAGTCCTTCATGCTAGTCTTTCATTATACTCTTTTTCATTTTTCTTGTAAATCAGAATGTTGTCATGTTCAACTATCGTTTACACCTTCAAAAATTTGTCTCATAATTTTTTTAAAAACTTCACGTCCAAAAGGTGTGTTGAACGTGGATAATTTACTACTTTCTTCAGTTAATTCTATTTTATAACATCTGTTAGAACAATGTACTACATTAAATATGTTAGCATCTTTTAATTTACTTGTTATATCCTCTAAGGTAGGTATATAAAAAGGTCCCAGTTTAATTACTTTCTTCAAGTCTTTTGGGTCCAGACAAATTCGTATATCTAATTTCTTTTTCGGTACTTGAACGTGAACTCGGGTGCCGGTATCTTTATTACAGGTTTCTTTAATCTGTTACTACCACTGATCTGTATATTATCTGGATTGGGCTTAAGCCGTATTCAGGCATCTGAGAGCGTGCCTAATTGAACGTCGCCATGACACTGAAATTGAGGTTTTATGACACAATTCGGTGGCAATCGGCGCAATTCGGCGGCGGCGGATAGAAACTTGAAAATATTCACATCATAACATCACAATAAACATAGGTTATGTTTACTTATTTCAGACAGAAAGACAGTTATTTCAGATTATTTCGTTGTACTTACTTATGCAGCGTCAACTTTCTCTATGAATCGGATTTGTTCCCACAAAACATGCACTCGAACACCACTGTAATAAACGGGTTGTTTGTAGGAGTTTTTGTTGAGTGCAATGATGAAAAGCGCAATGATATATTTACTTGTACGGTTGTCACTGTATGCAACCGAATGTGCACCATGTTTGAGTGCGCATGAGCAGCAGAGTTTGACGTAGTATGCAGGAGCAATAAAGATAACAAGAGTAATGGCCGTCAGCGACTGACGTGTGTTGTATTGTGCGCTCTGCTAAGTAAAATCTACATTCCAAGTTATATACCGTGTTTTATTTAATCTGCACCATATCTATAATAAACACTTCCGCATACTATAATCTACAGGTTATGGGCCCAGTTGCATTTGTTTTTATAGACTGAGTGCCAAGTTTTTCGAGAGATTCGTTAACCTTTTTCTGTTCGCGAAACACGTGGTGTGAGAAACATCGTAAGTAAGAACTACAATGGAATCGTGTTCGGATACAGTAGTGCGTTTCTGTAAGCTTGAGGGAAGAAGCAACTGGCATATTTGGAAATTTCAAGTCAAAGTGCATCTAAATGCGAGTTCGCTACTCGAAGTCGTTGAAGGCGAGATGCCTGAGAAAGGTGATGCTGTGCAATGGGCTAGGCGAGATGCAAAAGCTCAAGGAATATTAGTATCAAGGATGAGTGAAGAAGTGATGATGCATATCATTGCTTGCACAACCGCGAGGGAAATGTGGCAGAAGCTCCAATCAATTTTTGAGCAAAAGTCAAGTTCAACCATTCACCAACTTCAACAAAAGTTTTTCAATATAAAATACGAGGGCGAGGGAATCGCGTTATTTGTGTCAAAAATGAAGCAGCTAGTGAATGAACTGCAGGCGTGCGACGAGAAAATCTCTAATAAAATGTTGATGTCGAAAATTTTAATCGCATTGCCGGAAAACTATAAACATTTTTGTTCTGCATGGGAATCAGTGTCTTCGGATAAGCAAAACACTGACGATCTAATCGCAAGATTAATGATGGAAGAGCAAAGGCTGGGTGTCGACGAACAGACAACTACAGCACTCGCAACCGCATCCGTAGGATACAACCGCAGAGACAGCGGGAACGTAAAGTGCTACAAGTGTAACAAGATGGGACACTACGCGCGTGAATGTAAACAAAAACGTGAACAAAAGAGAGTGACGTGCGCGTACTGCAAGAAACCGGGCCATCATATTAGTGAGTGCAGAAACGCAAAGAAGAAAAATGAAAGTCGCGAGCATAACGGTGACAGTGTTGCCTTTTCGTGTTTCAGTTTCAGTGCAGAAACGTATACTGAAGAAATACGTGACAAGCTAGTAATGGATAGCGGCGCGACTGATCATATGTTTAACAAGCGAGAAGCTTTTGCGAAATACACTAAGTTTTCAGAACCGAAAAACGTGAGAATCGGAAACGGAGACATTCTTAAAGCAGTCGCGATCGGCGACGTTAAAGGTTCAACAAATGTGGCAGGAAAAGCAGTCGACATTACGTTAAAGGACGTGCTTCATGTACCAAGCTTGAAGGTAAATTTATTCTCAGTGAGTCAGGCAACAGATAGAAAATTCACGCTAGTAACAGATGAGTACAAGTGCAAATTCTTCAAAGATGGACGACTTCGCGCCGAAGCACAACGAGTGGGCAAGTTGTATCTTTTTAATTTCGAAGCCAATAAGCAACCGCAGGCGTTAGCTACATGGCATGAACGTTTGGGTCACCAAAGCAGAGTATGTGAAATACTAAAGCAAAACGAAATTGCAGCCAAGGACGAAGATAAAATACAATGCCAAAACTGTCCCGCTTGCATTGAAGGAAAAATGCATAGATTACCATTTCCGGACAGCACAACGGAAACTGGAGAAATCGGTGAGCTTATTCATGCGGATCTAGGCATCTCATTGGAAGTGCCATCTATGGGAAATTCAAAATATTTCCTTGTTCTTAAAGACGACTTTTCTAAATTTAGAACCGTATATTTTCTCAAAGAAAAGTCGCAGACAGTAACTTATGTTCGTGAATTCATCAAATTGTTTCAAACGCAGCGCGGGAAAATCATTAAAATCTTCAGGTCAGACAACGGAAAAGAGTTCGACAATGCGCACATGAACGACATGATGAAAAATCTTGGCGTAATTCATCAACTAACCGTTGCCTATACACCCGAACAGAACGGCGTAGTCGAGAGGGAAAATCGAACCCTTGCAGAAGGCGCACGAACGATGCTAATTGCAAAGAAACTCAATCAAAATTTGTGGGCGGAAGCCGTTAATCATATGACGTATATTTTAAACCGAACGGGCAAAAGCAGTGTGAAGGGTAAAACGCCATTCGATTTGTGGCATGATAAGCCATTTGATATCAATGACCTTAAAGTGTTTGGCACCACCGCATATGCTCATATTCCGAAAGAAAAGCGCCGAAAGTGGGAGTCCAAGGCCAAAAAAGGATTATTTATCGGGTAGGTATGCTGAAAATACAAAAGGATACAGAATCTTTTATCCAGATACAAGAAAAATTGAGGTACTGCGAGACGTCATATTTACGACAACAACGAACACTGAACCGCAAGTTGAGGTAGTTACAGTTGAGGTAGTTACAGTTGAGGAAGCACCCGCTGTAACTGACCAAGATTCCGAAGAAATCAACAATGCACCCGTCGAGGAACAACTAGAAGAAGTACAAGATGAAGTCATCGCCGAAGTTCACCGAGACGCCGAACCAGCACCACAAGAAGAAACGCCGAAAAGGACAACGAGGAAAAAAAGGCCACCAGAGTGGCTAAACGACTACCATACAAGTTTCATGGCTATTACGTATGAAGAAGCTATGTCGAGTGTGGTAACGAAAAAGTCATCGACTGCAAGTGGGTATTTAAAATTAAACAAAGTGAAGACGGTAAAAGTCTATACAAAGCGAGATTAGTTGTGCGCGGGTTTAAACAAGAACTTGAAAACGAAAGTGATACGTACACCCCCGTGGCGAGACTAGAGATTTTTAGAATTCTGGTTTGTTTAGCATGTAAACTAAAACTAAAGATCTACCAGCTAGATGTTAAAAGTGCTTTCTTGAACGGAAGAACAGAACAAGAATGTAGAGGAATGATCGGCAGCCTAATGTATGCCGCAATGGGTACAAGACCGGACATCTGTGCCACAATAAATATTTTGAGTAGATATCAAACATGTGCAAGCGCCGAACTATTGTTGGCTCTGAAACGAGTTCTGAGGTACATAAAAGGGACTTTAGACCTCAAACTAACATACAAATGCGCTGAAAAGGAAGCAACAATAGTGGGCTTTGCCGATGCCGATTGGGCAGGTGACAAGATCACAAGAAAATCTACCTCGGGATACATTTTCAAACTATTTAATTGTACGGTATCGTGGCTTTCGAGAAAACAACAATGTGTTGCGATGTCTTCAACAGAGGCGGAATACGTAGCCTTAAGTTTAGCATGCAGCGAAGCATGCTGGTTAAAAAAGATTGTAAATGATTTCATAATTGTAAACGACATAACTGTAGTATACGAAGACAACCAAGGCGCAATAAAAGTGTCAAAGAATCCCGAATGCCACAACAGACTAAAACACATTGATATTAAGTATCATTTTGTAAGAGACATGGTAGAAAAAGAAGAAGTCGAAATACGATACGTACAGTCTGGCAACCAGCTGGCAGACGTATTTACTAAGTGTTTGGGTAAGACACAGTTTGAAATATTAAGAAACAAAATACTGAATTGAGATATTTTATGAAACATTCCTTTATTGTTAAACATTAATACTAAGTTTTAAACGGCTAAGTTAAGTTCTTTGTGTAACCTTTTTTAGATTTAAGTATTTTTATCACCCTGTATTTGGTTGTTTTGCCTTTCTCATTGAGGGGAAGTGTTGAGTGCAATGATGAAAAGCGCAATGATATATTTACTTGTACGGTTGTCACTGTATGCAACCGAATGTGCACCATGTTTGAGTGCGCATGAGCAGCAGAGTTTGACGTAGTATGCAGGAGCAATAAAGATAACAATAGTAATGGCCGTCAGCGACTGACGTGTGTTGTATTGTGCGCTCTGCTAAGTAAAATCTACATTCCAAGTTATATACCGTGTTTTATTTAATCTGCACCATATCTATAATAAACACTTCCGCATACTATAATCTACAGTTTTAAACACTGGTTTTTACTTTTACTGTTTATTTATTAATTTATGGACATAAATAATTGTCCAGAAACGAAGAAACTAATAACATATGAATTTCACAAACTTGGTGGATTAGGAACTGTAGCGTTTGATTAAGAACTCTAGCGTGGTTGATCATGTACTGTCGCGTGATTGATTATGTACTCTAACGTGTTAGAGTTGAGTGTTGTATTATGTACTGTGAGTGCATGAGTGAGAGTGTTGTATTATGTACTGTATCGTGGTTCCTTAGTAACTAATTTTCTCCACATCGGTTACAAGTTTCGAACCATCGGTTTTAACTCACTGGAGTAGGGCTAGAACTAACTTTGAACGCATTCAAGAACAAAGAATATTCAAGGTTCGCTCTGATATTGAAATATCTCTGTCGCTCTAAATTAAATATTTTGCATCTACTTAAAGTGTAAATAACATTAATACACAAAAGCTAGACTGAGCGCCGCGCGGTAGTGACTTTGAACGGAAGTTAATCTAAGAAATTCGGAGATTATAAGAAGAGACTGCATATTGTAATTTAAGAATTGAGAGACAAGTAGTTAAGCAACACGGGTTCTGGATCGCCCCCCACCCCCCGCGAAGATTTCGATTAATTTAATTCGCGGTTTGATCCGCGGTTTAATCAATTACCGCGGGCGGTAACAATGGGTTGATGGTGGAATTTGCGGGTAATTGCGCAGGTAATTAGATTGTGGTGATTCGGGCAAGTGCTGGGCAGCGTACCACCGAACCCGTCTGCCGCCCAACGGACGACACACAAGACCAGCGCCCCCCAGGTGCGGTCGCCTGGTAATTGCACATCTGGCTTGCCAGACACCCCACTAAGATGTATAATCATACACATGTGTCGCGCAGCTGCTTGAGACGGCTATCTGAAAGGTGCAGCATGATTTATGGGCGACAGTTGTGAAGCAGATATGTGCGCACGGTTCCACACTTTAATGGGGGGCGGAAACCATAAATTAGAAAGTGGAGTGGCTTCGCCTGATAATTACACTATAGGCATTAAATCGGTCCCCACCGCCGATAATCTAATCGCTCCAGGAAGACATAAATAAGTCAAAAAGCCATTAACATGTCACCCACCGAGCCAGATATGCACCACGTGCAAATTAAATCGTTGCAGCTGATTAACATGTGACCAGCAGACATGTTCCTTCATAACTCCACCCCTCCGATGCCTATATAAATGCAATGCTCCGACCATATCATCCCACTTTACATCGAGCACTGTCGAAGTTAACAACTCGATCTAGTCCTACGAGTTTTTGTGTATAACCCTTGTGCCACCACATCTCTCCTAGCTAGTGCTCTTGGAGTTTGTGCTATCGAATTATCGCCAGGTAAGCTAGTTAAAATTATTCACACAACGTGGATTTATCAATTAAAATAAAAATTATTTGCGAGAATTTTTAAAAAAATGCATCACGGAATTATGAATTACCTAGATTTATAGCAATGCAGATGAGCTACCCTAGCAAGGCTCGTCATAATTAAATAACGGGCAATTACAGGAAATTAAATATAGAAAATAAACACCCATATTATTTGTAAATACCAGAGATCCGAAAGTATTAATTTATCCCATTTTTCAGATATATCTGCGCTACTATTTAACGCATTAATAATAATATTAACGCTCGCCACAGCTAATCTAGGTATGTTAAAGCATAGTTAAATATATACCTACTCTAAAGTTATTATTATTATTATTATTTTTTTAATACAAATGTCTATGTTGGAAACGGCAAATACTCTTGTCAGAGGCGTGGACGACTTCTGCAGGCAGGATGTTCGGGATCCTCGCATAATCGACAGCTGGCTGGGGTCAATCCGCAAGAATCTGGCGGCACTCAATTCAGCTGTAGCACAGCTGAAGGGAACCCCCACCGGAACTCTCGGCCTCCTCAACGGCTTGACTAGCGCCATCACCAAGTTGCTGGCCAGGAGGTCGCAGCTCAAGGCGAGGCTTATGCGAGGAGGTGGAAGAGCCAGACGACCCGTCGATGTAGAGTACATAGACCTCAAGTCGGCGTTCGCTGGACGGATCCGCACAGGAGCGTACCTGAACCGGACTCACAAAGACCCCATCAACTTCCTAGAGCATTGCGCGCCCAGTGTTGCAACGAGGACCCGGAACGCTCTGGCCAAGGACCCGTTCCTAAAAATTAACACCACATTCTGTGGAGAGTTCACCAAGATGGCGGGCGATGAGGAGGTGTTGGAGTACAAACACTTCAACACCAAGAATGTGGTGATTGATTTGGATACGGACTTGGAGCAGCTGGAAGAATTTCAGGTTTGTACACCCCGCTAAATTTACTATAATTTTCTCTAATATGCCCATGTTAATTACAGGAGCGTGAGTCTGGCTGGGCCCTTGCAAGCGTGGTAAGCCTCAATGTGAATACCAACCAGTATACGCCGCTGCTGGGATCCTCGTACATTGAGCTGCCGCCGCAGATAAAATTAAGATATGCCTGCGTCAATGTACGAATCAGCGATGAGGCTTGCTTCGCGTGGGCGGTCACCTCAGCGCTACATCCAGCACTTACCAATGTCGATAGGATGCTGTCCTATCCACGGTATGAGAGTGTCCTCAACCTGGAGGGGATCACAATTCCCATGCAAAGGCCTCAGATAGAGAAATTCGAGCGGCAGAATTCTCTATCAATAAACGTATACATCCTGAATAAGAATAGAGGCAAATTTACAGTTAGTCCGTCGCGCCTCACCCGGGATAAGCGCGATAGACACGTAAATCTCCTGCTTATTCAGGATGAATATGTTGATGAGGCCGATGATAAAGACGATGATACAAACGCCGTCCCCGTCCGGTACCATTATGTGTGGGTGAAAAACCTCTCCAGGCTGCTCTCATCCCAGCTGAGCAAAGAGCGCAGGCAGAGGTTCTTTTGCGACCGATCTCTGCACTATTTTAGAACTCAGGACAAGCTGTCGGCTCACATTCAGGACTGTGAGAAGATGAACGCCTTCAAGGTGAATCTTTCCCCGGGAGGGAAGATCGCCTTTAAGGCGCATAAGAACAAAGAGCGGTGCCTGTTCATTGTATATGCGGACTTTGAGAGCATCTTAAAGTCCACGGCAATCAAATTTGGCAGCACAGGTAAGAAATATTCCAATCGTGCTAATAATACAAAATACTAATAATAATATTGTTTTGCAGGAGAAAAGTATCAGGAGCACGAGGCGTATAGCGTTGGTTATTACGTCAAGTGCTCCTACGATGATGCTCTTGCTTGCTATCGGAGTTCATCGCCGAGCTAAAGCAGTTTGCCGAGGATGTCGAGACGGTGTTCAAATGTCCCCTGCCGATGAACGTGCTGACTGCCGAACAAGAGTGCAAGTTTCGGCAAGCGTCATCCTGCCACATATGTGAAAAGCCGCTGGGACAGGATCGTGTGCGTGATCATGACCATCTGACCGGAGCATTCAGAGGAGCCGCTCACAACGAATGTAATCTGGAGTTATAATAAAACAAGTTCTCAAATAAATTTTAATTGTTCTGATAGTATTATCACAGATGACTTATAAGTCATCTGTGGTATTATATATCTCAGTCCACTTTCTACCACAATGGTGTTCTGATAGTAATACAAACTAAAGTGAAATGTTTAAAACAACTTCTTTCATGAACTAGAGATTGAAAATGAATCTATAATATCATCAAAGTTTAATATTTTGGTAAGCTCCGATTGGATGGTCAGAATTGCCACATCTTTCAGGCATTCTTCGGTCATTGTAGACTTCTCGGAGTGCCGTACTCGACCCTCGAGCGTAGGCGATTTCCCCGCATACGTCAGTGTATGAGTGTCTGTATCGTAGTTACAGTGACGTATCGCACCTACAGTTTAACGTCGGCTGCGAACGACTGGTTTCTGGGGAAACTATCCTGGGCAGATTACTCTCAGTGGTTTGCCATTGCCTTCTGAAAGGAGACGAGCGGATTTCTGTTGAACAGTTGAACAGAGCAGGCATCGTCAAAAAAAGTCTCAATGCGATGTCAACATAACGGTAGTTTGTTATTATGTAGCACTTCGCAATTATTTAAGTACCTATTGATTTTGGACAAGTTTTGTTCCATTCCTTTCAAACATCGAAAAAAAAATGTATACACTCCAGGGGCGAAACTAGGCTGTTTCAGAGCGTCCTCTCTGAGGGGGGCGCTTCAGTCCCTCCCCGCTCGAGTCGAGTCAGCTTACATCCTTAACAATTACAATGATAGATATAGGGTTTGGTGGGTTGCGACTGTGTTTTTTAAATATTTAATAAAATAATAATATAAATTTCAATCTTTGAAGGCAGATATCTCTGAGACCGCTGGGGCTACGAACTCGGAAGTGGGCTTTTTGGACTCGGGAGATTCCAATTGGGCATCAAACATGCCTCAAAAACTTAACTGCAACACGTAAAAAATACGATTGAAATGAAAAAATTGAAAAGAAAAACAATTGAATAACAAATCCATTGTATAATTTTATGTGAAATTGTCAGTCGCTTTATTGGGCCAAAATATCCTAGTCCAGATGTGTCCCAATTAGAAGGAATCGATGTAGAAGCAGCAGCAAATGCTGCTATTGTGACACTGGTGATGTCAAATCACGACAGAAGTAGTGACACAAGGATTATGATGCAGGTATAATAAAAAAAACATCTTTTGATATTATACTATTTGAAAAAGAGTGTTTTAAATTGCAAGAAATAACGACAATTTTTAATACAGCACTTGTTTTATTATTTATAGATATAGGAATCACACTGTGTATACACAGAACCAAACTACTAGATACAATAAATATTTTACAAGTTTCATCCGCGGGCCGTCCTCATAAATATGCGGCCCCGAACAGTAAAAATTCACCATATTTAGGACGATTAGACCCGTTATATAAATTGTTAATCTACAATATTCATATATACACATCCATACGCCTCGCCCCCTGAAACGGAAAGGATCCCAAACGCTTACGTGAATGCAAAATAATCGCACTAACCATAGAACGTACAATCAAGGTGTGAACAACTAAAATTATTTGGCAGTCTTTCAAGTCGTATTGTCAGTAAATATATATATGTACAAATGCGCCGGTGCTCTGTTGCCGGCAAAACAAAAACAAACGACAAACTGAGAACATCCCTTTTGATTCTTCAATGACATCGAACTAGCTAATAAATGAGCACCTTTGATTATTCTACAACTTATTTCAAATTAAAGCTGATCTAATCGAGTCGTACCCACTGAAACCCGGAGCTTTCCGAGTCACTGCTTTCCGACCAATGATATGTTAACCTAAAAGTATTAATGTACACAATATTTACTTTTAATTGTTATATATATATATATATATATATAATATATTCATCACATTTATTAAATTATATGCTTAAAAAAGGATATACAGTAAGATTTTTGTATGCATCGACGGTTATACAGGTAAATGAACTGATGAAAAATTTATCTATGGGAAATGATTGCAATAACAACTTGAACATAGTTTCAGTTTCTTGTTTTAGCATACCTGCTAAAAATGCTAATTTTTTTTATTGAGCAATAAGCTAGATGGAATATAATACCGTATTTATGCAGTACTTTCAGTGTTTTCATTACATTTTAGGTTTTAACAGGATTAGAAATTGTAATTTAATAAATTGGTGTTTCTTCAGTCTTTCCCGTTTGAAGGGCATCGTTTATTGCATCCAAATAAATTATTTCAATCATCTCCTATTCAAAAATTAGTTTTTAAGCGCCTTTCGTTGTTACGAGCTTATATGTGTTCACAGTACCCATAATTTATTCTATTCAAGTTTACATATAGTTTGGCCCCCGATCTAATACGAAGTTAATTTTGCCCTTAATTTAGAAGTATCCACATCTTACTGTACATCAATGCAAGTAGTACATGATATAAGATTACACATGGAGATTTGATTAGGCCTTGAATTTTTTGTAACTTGAGTAACTTAACTAATTGATTCAAAATATTTTATGCATTGTATAATAATAATTCTACAGCTCCAGTCCATTCGAATAATTGATTGACACAAAATCAAATTTCACATGTAACTTTGTTATATGCATTAATTAAAATTTAATCAATCAGCTTCTAAATTGTTATCTAATGCATGAACATATTTTATATGAGATAAATATTTATTGAAGGGCTACGGGGAAGAACAATCAGTCTATTTTTGTCGAAATCAAGCTGATGGTGTCATGTGTAGCATGGTAAAAGTAGTTTCGACACGTAAAGTAAAACGGTGAAAAACAATCACCGTTCGCTTCAAAAACCAAGAAATACAATAGGCTTTTTGACTAAAAACGATCAAAGATCAAGATAAAGGAGAATAATTTATAGGCGACCTCCCAATGGACGAAGGACAATATTCAATGTAATATGTAAAGTGCATAGTGACTTGCCGATAATACAAGCTCGAGTGCATCACTATAGCGGGTATTATCTAAGCTATGCACTAGATTAGTGGACTATGCACGAAACATATTTTCCATGACTATTGTACGTGTTGTATTGACATTGCCAAATATTTAATAAATATTATAAAAATGTCTTCCAACCGGTTTGGCATCAAATGCCGTACAAATATAAAACAAGAAATTGTTGCCTCCGCGCCACAGAATACTAAAAAGTCACAAGAATATATTTAGAGACAATTTGAAGCAATAACATTATCCAAAATCCAACAAGCACATCATCAACAAGCGAAACTACAGTAAAACATGATTCTACTGCAATAAATTACAATAACTGCACTTTTAATTTTAATTAGGCATTTAATTTCTTGATTTCTTATTTATTTCACTTAGTTCCTTTCTTAGATTAAAATAATGTAAAAGTGTGTTCACAACATTGGAAATAAAAGTCCAATTCGGTATTTTATTTTGTAGCTCCTAATCTTAACCTCCTCGAAAGTGATAAGTGTTCGACAGCAATTATCACTTTAAGTGGATTCTAACTGGACAACAATTTAAAATTTGGGTTATTTCGTTGGTCCGTTAGTGTGAAGTTTCATATGTAAATGTGACAAGTGCAATAGTCATAATAATACATACATTCACATACATAATCCGTCCTCTTGTACCTTACGGTGTCGAGGTAATAATAATAATATTTTATGAATAATTTGTATTTCGTTTAAAAAAGAAAATGTATGTACCTATGGAAAATCTAAATACATGTTAATAACGATCAGACTCTACTACTTGATTTTAAAAATAAATTGTTTCAATAGCTTTCCTTATGTGTATTTCATGTTTTACTCAATGTTTCAATACACCTCATGTCAAACTATATAATCAGTTGGTTTTTTATGCATCTTTTCTCATTGTCCTTTATAAGACCTGCAACTTTCAATTTAGTTTTCTGGAATTCGACCAAAGTGGACTAAGATCGTTTTCCCCCATAGCCCTTCAATTAGATTTGATAAACAACTTATGCATTAGCTGTGATTGGTAAATTGTTGTTGTTGATAATTGTTTCGCACTTCGCACTTCATACCTTATAGGTCCTTGAAGTTTATCGTATACTGTGAATAATTATTTATTACAAAACTTGATAAGGTATTGTCTACATGTCATTCATTCCCACCTGCAGTTTATAACAAGAAGTGTAGTCTAGTGGTGTGTCGCTAGAAATTTAAATAAAATCCCAAACAAGTGAGTTTTATACGGCTTAAAATCTGTTCATATATTCATTGAAGTCCGATGACAACCAAATAGATAATTCAATGCCTAATCAACAATCAATGTGATGATCATTACATCGTACTACACTATCTTTTACACTTCCGATTCCTCTTTAATGTTATTACAATACTTCTCGACCATAACACTCAGCACTTGCTCAAACTTGGTGTGTCTATCATGCGAGTGGGCGTAGGCTCCCCTGCTGCCCCATAAAAACTTTAAATGAAACTCCGTCTTAAACATATCCGTTGTTAGCTCTTCCATCCTCGCCTCTCCGAGCACTATGTCCGCATTTCTCTGGAAGGTCGTGCTCAGGTTCAAGAACTTGCGGGCGGCATCCATGTGGGCCAGAAGTGTCGTAAGGCCAAAGTCCTGAGTATTGGTCTCCCACAGTCCGAGGCAACTCAGCACCAGGTTGGTGCGGTCGTTGACTGGAGTGGTGAAGTCTTCCAGTGTTCGTTCAAAGAGAAGGACGAACGGCAGGAGGTGTGGGATTGTTGTATTAGGCGCCTGTGGGTTTGAGCAACTGTTCATATTCTTTAGAGTCGGCCGTAGTTTCGCCTCAAAGTTGAAAGCCGAGTCGGTGTACTTCTGTCGGAGAGTGTGCCATGTTGAATCCAACTTTTGGATCTGAAAGAATTTATACCTAGTAATTGTTATACAAAATGAAACTCCTTCAAATCACTTCATAATGATCAGAATAAACTGCAAATTGTCTGGTGTAAATAAATTATACATATATTTAAAACTAAATTTAATTTAATTAGTCCAAAAATAAAGTCTGAGAATTTGGCCATATACTGGGTGTCCCACACCACCTGTATCAGACCTTTTTGTTGGTAATATAACGTTTTAGAGATACAGGGTTCAGGAACAATAGCATAACATAAGCCTATCTGAAGAATATAGTTGAGGTAGTTTCGATTTCCGGAAGTTACCGGAAGTAGGCGTAACTGCACTCAACTTTAGAATTTTATATACTAAACAAGGTCATGTGTGGCAGAGTTGGATAGATATTTCAAAATGAATCAACTTTTGTAAGAATTTTTTTTTTTGTGAATAATATGCATAACAAAAAAAAAACTTTTCTCATATTATCAAGAAAACGGCCTGATACGGGTGGTGTGGGACAGCCTGTATAATGTCAGTGGTATCAGCAACTGGTGTCAAATGAAAATAAATAATAATCACATAAACATAACAAGAAAATATGTACGAAAAATATTAGGTGTGGCTATATTACCATAATCTTATATTATATGTAGGTATGTTTATATTTTTGTTTTTGGTTACTGTGAATGTACCTACTAAATTCGTCATTTTTCAACGCTACAGAAATGATTATAAAACGGTTTTATCTTACCTGTGGAAGACACAGTCCAAGCATTATCCCACAAAAGCCATATAAATTCCCTAGTGCTGTTTTTGTGTCGATGGCAACTTCTATCCATTTATTTAGCGTTTCTGCTCGTTCATTTTCATCGCTGCATGTCAATATTGTTATTGCCACCAGTAACTTTAGGCATTCAGTTCTACAAAAAAAAAAATGGAATTTAGAAGATTTATATATATATATATATATATATATATATATATATATTTCTACTTCGTAACTAAAGTATGTATGTACAATGTACATGCTCACATAAATCTAGTACAAGAAATTAGGTTACAATAGCTATTTTATACAGCAATGACATTTTTTTGTACTAGATTTATGTGAGCATGACTGTACATATTACATATTTATAACATCTATGTATCTATGTATTTCTTTATTGATAATAGATAACTGTTTTCTAAGTGCAGTAGCAGGAGCTAGGAGAAATCGCAAATATGTGTATGTAACATATTCTTTTAAATTCATATTGTGTGAAAGTGTGAAAGAATGAAAGGACGTATTCAGGATCGCATTCAAAGTCGAAATGAGAGAATAAACATTTTTTTACAAATTTCCACTCGTTTTTGAGTTAACGAGTTCAAAAATTAGGTAAAAAAAATAATTAATTTAGAATTCAAGATATAAAAAAGTATGTGATGACTCCTATTAGGTAATCTTCGTCTATACTCTCTGCTAGCTTCTATGGCATTACCATTACAAAAACCTGAAACAAAGATTATATCAACCGCTAAAACCAAAAATATGTATAGTCTTACTCGGCGTTTCCCAAACTTTGGGCTGCGATCCAGCGGTGGGTCGCTAGTCGAATTTTGGTGAATAGCAACAAGAACTTGAATGTGCATGTTTTAAAATTAAAAATTAAAACTGAGGGCATAGTCATATTCTTTATTTGAGTATTGCGAGTTGCGACATGATTGTACACCAATTATCTATTTATTGACTTAATAAACAGGGGGTCAATTGTCTAATGACATATAATATGTCTTACTTGTTTTTCATTCTAAGGCCTATGTTATACTTAATAAATTAATTATTCTTTTTACCTAGTTTTTAAACCAGAAACGAAAGGAAATTTGTAAAAAGTGTATTCGCTCATTTCGACTTTGAATGTGATTCTGCCTATATCATTTAATTTTTGCACACCTGTTATAAAACACCCTGTATACAGAATCTCTAGTTTTTCCAGAATTTTGATTGAAAGTTGAGAAGTTAAATTATTATTTAGATAGTCTAAATTTATACACTAAATAAAAATACTTGTCACTATCAAACAAATGCAAAAATCTTCAGTATCTCCTGAATTTTCATGTGATGAAGTAAAATTAGCTGACAGTGCATTTTACAGGTTTTTGAATCAATATTTTTACCACTTTTAGGACCTGACCGAAAATAAATAATTTATTAAGTACATTTATTATAATTAGAAATTGTAAAAATGAGAAGTAACCCATCTCTAATTTTTCCAGAATTTTCATCTGAAGTTAGAGAGAGAAAAATACGCGAAAGTACATTTTATTAGTTTCTTAACGAAGTGCAAATTTTATCTTTATATACTTTATATTTTAACATTTTATATGTGTAAAATTGACGCTCATATCCACCTACAATGTGTCCTACATGAAATAAAGTATCTATCTATCTATCTATCAACTTATTAAAGTAGTATACTTGTAGTATACTACGTATATAAAGTAGTATACATGTTAAATTCCTATGTTCGCCCCTTATCAAAGACACTCGGTATAAAGGCTGCTTGTTGTCACTATGGCTAATTACCAAGCTGTTAAAATGCATGAAAAATTATACATAAATATTCAATTCAATCGAAATAGTAAGCATGATCAAACAATTACTTTCAATTCCATCATATACATATTGTAAAATTTTCTAATTCTCTAATACTTTAATGTTGCTATCTGCTGCTATGGCTAATTATTTACCTGTAAAAATGCGAAACAATCTTATATAAATATTCATTTTTATCGATATAGCAAGCAAATGCAAACAATTACTATTAATACCTCCATTACAAGTACATCTGGTAAAATTTTCTGCTTCCCTAATACCTGAATAGTGCTTTCTGTTACTATGGCTAATTATCTAGCTGCTGATATGCAAAAAACATATATAAATTATCAATTCTATCGAAATAGCAAGTAAAATGAAAAGATTGCAAATACCAATACTTCCAATACAAGTACCTCTGTTAAAATTATCTACTACTACTGCTTGTTACTAACTGGTAGCTCTACTTCTAATACTATTATGATGACTAAATTTCTCTGGTGGTGTGAGATTTCAATTACAATTTACCTACGTTTTACCTACTTATACTTTAACTACTTTATTTTTTACTTTCTCCATATTATCCATATATTCTCCATATATTCTCCATATTCTAATACGTCCATATCCAAATAAGTACGTGGAGAAAGTATTGATTATTTGAAAACTCTGTTATTGATGGCCATAAATCAATAACCTTTCAAGGTACTAAAAAATATGATTTTCAGATTTTCAGTAGAAATTCTGAATTTGAAATGGTTTTGAGAAAAAAACGATATACTGAAGTAGATGTTGACGCTTATATGTTCTGGTTTTTAATCGAATACACATACACACAATATGCACAGAATTTTAGCAGTACACATACATTTTGGAAGTTTCCAAGATATTTTATACAAATTTTGAAAGACATCAGATTTTTTACTTCCGGTCGAACAAATACAGCTCGCCCAAAACCTCCTCTCTCCTCCTCTCTATCACGGTCGCATTCTCTCTCTCTCTCTAGCTCGACCGGAAGTAAAATGAATTTAGACTTCTATGTAAATCCTTATGAGAAATTGCTGCGGAAGGCCTATAGCTATACTACTGAGGGAGCAGAGGCAAATATCAATTAGAAGCTACCATCTTTTATGTTCCTTTCTCTTAGCTTATACTCAATATTTGTTAATCGGGTTCTTTTTAATTATTAGCTTATATGATTGACTTTAATCTGATCGATGTTTATTATAAAATAATTTAAAAACAAAAGCTTTTTAAAAATGTTGACAACAAAAATTGCCTATTTTTGTATTGCCTACTTTACTTTAAGATTATTTTATTTTTTGTCTATAGATTAATAAGCCAAAAAATAGATAAATATAGTAACTGATTCTTGAGAAAGAGGTGCATGAGATTTCAAGAAACTAGTTTAGCAGGGGAGGAATTTAAAGTTTGCATTCATTTATTGACGTCATTTAAAATATTTCCACATGAAGAATAAAGGGTGTTACTCTAGTAGAAATGTTAATACACTGTTAACACATTCAGGTCCTATATTTTAGAAACAAAAGATATTTGAAAAAAAATATTTACATTTTCATGCAATTTTGCCTTTTTTGGCATGCTTCTAGATTTATGCCACGAAGTTGTGGGACACCTTGTATAAAAGATTTAGTTGTAGGACCGCTTACCAAATCAATAATGCGTGGAAAATTGACTACCACAGGATTGTCACATTTTATAGACGTATAATTGTTGAATGCTATGAACGACACGATAATGCTATACAGGATGTCATATGCTAATGGAGTATTAAAAGTTTATGGGGTTACCGATAAAATAAAAAAGTGAAAATATTCATCCAAACATGGCCGATTCCGTTTTCCTCAATTGAAAAACTTTCAACCTTCTATCACTTCCGGTTATAACGGAAGAAGCCATCAACTTTTATGTTTTAAATGGAACACTCTATACAGGGTAGGCCATTTTAATCAATCTACGCAAAGTACTTCGAATATATGTTCGATACCGAAAATTGACCCTAACAAAAGTTTATCGCTACAAGGGGCACATCTGATGATGATATTTAACATGACCTTAAAGTAGACTTTCAAGGTCATTTGCATTTTTGAATTTTTATTTTTATAGAGAGTCATCATATTAGTACAGCTGCGTAAAAATTTCAATACCTTACATAAGAAAATTTTCTAGAAAAAAATTAAAGAAAAGTTTACTTAAAGACTAATTAAAGACTACCTTCAAAGGAAACAAAATGATATATCCGGCTACAAGTCGTATAGAGCATATAGTTTCGTTTCCTTTGAAAGTGAACGTTTGAAGATTTTAATTAGTCTTTAAGTAAACTTTTCTTTAATTTTTTTGTCCATAATTTTCTTATGTATATTTTTACAGTATAGTAACCCTATTTCAAAATAAAAAATCAAAAACCATTTAAAATTTTAAAGTTGATCTTGAAATGACCTGGAAAGTCGACTATGTGTAAATAGCATGGGCGAAATTACATGATGTAGAAAGTCGAATTTTCGATATATTTCAAAAACTACTTATATTAGGAATATGGTTGTATAATACTTTTCTGTAGCAAATTGTCATGCCAATTGCTCTATGCGATAAAAAAGTATGTCACTCCATTTAAAAATTGAAATACGGTTAATTTAATTGGGCACTGAACTAGTGACATTTTTGATTGACTAAGTGTCAACATTTTCAGTTCTAACATATATCAGTCATAGAGGTACCTTTCAAATTCAAATTGTAAAAAATACTATAAAAAGCTCGTTAATAGATTTCCAGCATTCATCCGTTAAAACACTTGCCGTTTCTAAGTACATAACCCAAAAATGAATTGAAGGTTATGAAATAAAACAAATTCACTGCCATACGTATGTTAGGTTGCATAAGTACTCTATTAAGATTGACCTGTATTTTCTAAAAGTGAACATAGGAATTTTAGCATATGTTCAGCGAAATAAAAAAAATATATAGTATTGTATATTTGTGCATACTATTCTGTAAATTAACATGATACATGAAGATACATCAAGTGATAGTGGCTCCAATGAAGAGATGAACGAAGCAGCGAATATTGTGTATATGGAATTGCTGTTGACAAAATTCTTTCAAAGATATCAGAACGAGAGAGCAACTTTTGTGTAATGGTGCAATGTGTTCGAAATTGTAAGAAATATGATGATATTAGAACATCCATATAACAACTAGAAAACAACGTTTCGTTCAAAAGGAGTTTCTACACGATTGTAGAAAAACTATATACAGAGCTATTTGAAAAGAAAAAGTTTACAGTCGTTTGCAAAAAAATTGAACTGGACTCACTTTATAGTATGTACTTGTTATAGTATTTTTAGCCTTATTTCATTTGCGCTTTTGATTGTTAAAATTGCTCCATAAATAATGGAATTATGATTTAGGGAGTTTTGTATGAAATAAGGAGAAATTAAAAACCAGGCCTGGAACTATAAAAAACAAATGGCCAACCGTGATGCCAAAAGACGGGGTACGATTATGGACCAATATTTTGCTCAGAAATGTATTATGGATTGCTAGCGGTATGGCCATTTGGTCATTTAATTTGTAAGCTTGGTGACTAGCGCATAGTAAAAATTGATTATGAATTTAATACTCCTATTAGTTAATTAAAATACAAGTGTAGATACAGGATACTTAAAATTCCATTTTTATTAAGGATCTCGTGATTTATATAAAAAAAAGTGCACAAATTGAAGATGCCTTTACTTAATGACATGCTGCAGTGACATTGGCGTGCACTAAACAAATATAAACCTAAATCTATAAAACTTTACCTTTTACACGAACATTAGATAGACATTTTACAGAGTCAATAGTATATTATGAAATTAGTTTATAATTCATAGGATTATCGCATGAGCGAATGGTTGGAATTTCACGAATGCCATAATCCGGAATTATAATAGTTATTTAAGCATTAACAGAGATAAGTATCTTTTACCAGTGGAGGTCGAGTTTTAGCCCGAGCGACAGCGAGGGCTAGCAATAAAGTCCAAGACTAGTCAAAACTTACCTCTCAAATTGCTTATAACTGTTTTTCCACTCCTGCAGTTGGTTTAATTGTTTGTGTTTGATTAATTTATTTTCGCAACATGAACAAAATGTCAGTATGGCTTTGGTTGCTAAGACTATTTTTCAAACAAAGTGTAAATGTCAGAAATAGCATTCGTTCAGTTATAAAATGAATTCCAATGAAAATAAACAAGAAATGGCAATTGAAGAAGCTGCAGATCCTGCCTGTTCCTTCCTACTGCCGGAGAAGTCGAAGGGGTGTTATCAAAAGTGTTTTAAAGACTGGTGCCAGAGAAAGAACGTTATTGAAATTATTTTACTTACTTCCCGTTGCTCATAGTAACCAAAGCTTTATCGGTAAGTGGGACTTACTTCCACTAAATCAATGTTATAACAGTGTACTTACCATGCAGGGAGTGGAAAAACGAATTTTATATACTATTTTGTAGTCGACTAGAGCAATATCATAAATTTCTGATAAATAATTGTTCAAAACTAATCCGCGTATATAAAACTGACAATGGGTGGCCTGTGCTGACAAAGTTTTTCTATGATGATCTTATTGATGCGATTACTAAGCTGTTGTTCATGGTAACCATTTTTCTCAAATTCTGCCAAAATGAGATGACGTAGATTTAATAAGTGATGAAATTTTGAAAAAACCTGCAGAAGCTGAGCTGATTCTAATTCCCCAAAAAGTCGGAAAATGTTTATAAGAAAGAGTATGATAAGTTTTGGCAATGGCTAAGGATCAAAAACGCGTTTACACGAACATTAGAAAGACATTTACAGAGTCAAAAGTATATTATGAAATTAGTTAATAATTCATAGGATTATCGCATGAGCGAATAGGTGGAATTTCACGAATGCCATAATCCAGAATTATAAACGAATTTCGTATACTATTTTGTAGTCGACTAGAGCATTATTATAAATTACTGATAAATAATTGTTCAAAACTAATCCGCGTATATAAAACTGACAATGGGTGGTCTGTGGTGACATAGTTTTTCTACGATGATCTGATTGATGCGGTTACTAAGCTGTTGTTCATGGTTACCATTTTTCTCAAATTCTGCGAAAATGAGATGATGAAGATTTAATAAGTGATGAAATTTAAAAAAAAGCTGCAGAAGCTGAGCTGAGTCTAATTCCCAAAAAGTCGGAAAATGTTTATTAGAAAGAGTATGATAAGTTTTGGCAATGGCTAAGGATTAAAAATGCGTTTACACGAACATTAGAAAAACATTTACAGAGTCAATAGTATATTATGAAATTAGTTTATAATTCATAGGATTATCGCATGAGTGAATGGTTGGAATTTCACAATTGCCATAATCCGGAATTTCATATACTATTTTGTAGTCAACTAGAGCATTACTCTAAATTTCTGATAAATAATTGTTCAAAACTAGTCCGCGTATAAAAAACTGACAAGAGGTGACCTGTGCTGACATAGTTTTTCTACGATGATCATCTTATTGATGCGGTTACTAAGGTGTTGTTTATGGTAACTATTTTTCTCAAATTCTGCCAAAATGAATAGCTCTAACAAAAATTAAATACGTGAGGAAATTTTGAAAAAAGCTGCAAAAGCTGAGCAGAGTCTGATTTCAAAAATGTCGGAAGATGTTTACAAGAGTATCATAAGTTTTGGCAGTGGTTAAAAACGCGGAGACAGTTACAGAAAAAGTTATGCTTACGTACTTTTTAGATCAGGTAAATTGTTCGAATTTAGATGATAATATTTATCTATTCATTCATCGTACTTTCTTTTATTAGTCAAAACATTACAAGTCTTCTTCGTTATAGTGTATGTTATCGAAGTTGAAATGCATGCTACGAATAAAAGACAATGTAATCTTTGTCTGTGTTTATTTTGTTGTTATGGCACACTTTACGGCACATTGCCATAAAGTAGGTGCTTATGCATGATTTTCTCTACAGAGAGCGCATAAAGTATTAAAACCTGGCTTAATTTTTTCCCCTGTATAAATTTTCGAAAAACGCTTTAACAGGTCAAAATGATTTGTTTCAAACAAATATTTTGAGACTATTTTCAATTTTCCATCTCTCTCCGTTTTGAAGTTATGACGTCAGAGCCATTTTTTTTAAATGACAACCTATATTTTTTATTATTGATTTTGATAGTACTTTTTGTTATGTTTTCAACAACATGACATTTTCAATATGAAACCTTTGAAAAAAATGAGAAAAAGTGCGTTAAAATAAAACTATTCAATTATTATTTCATTGTGAGAATGCATCTAGTTACCATTCAAAACAACGTCAGTTAAAACAAAATTAGGAAAACAGGCTTGGATTTTAAATATTGAAATAAAACAAAATTGATCAACCTAAAAAACATTCTTATTACAATATCATCAATTACAAAAATAAGAACAGCAAAAACAAAATAAAAATTATCGAGAAAAAATACTAATGACTTATAATAAGATAAGTTTTAAAATAATATTAAGTCACAAAAACAATTAAAATAATGAAAAATATTCATAAAATCAAATTAGATGTTCAAATTGTTGACCATTTTGTTGTTGATACTGACCCAATAGATGTCGAAAGGCCGCACAGACATTGAGGAGAACTTCTGGCTGTATATGTCTCAATTGGACTTGGATCCGTTCTTTCAATTGTTCAATTTTGGTTGGCCGATTAAAGTATACTTTAATGTGTGTTCTTGACAGTGTGCCAATCGATGTCGAAAGGCCGCACAGATATTGAAGAGAACTTCTGGCTTTATTTGTCTCATTTCGAATTGAATTTTTTCTTACGGGGTTACATCAAAAGTAAAGTATACTTTAATCGGCCAACCACAATTGAACAATTGAAAGAACATTTCGAATTGTTTTTTTTCTTATGGGGTTACATCAAAAGTAAAGTATACTTTAATCGGTCAACCACAATTGAACAATTGAAACAACGGATTCAAGTCAAAATAAGACAAATACAGCCAGAAGTTCTCCTCAATGTCTGTGAGGCCTTTCGACATCGATTGGCACACTGTCAAGAACAAAATGGTCAACAATTTAAACATCTAATTTGATGTTTTTCCCTGACCAATATTCTTTCGTTATTTTAATTATATTTGTGACTTCATATTATTTTAAAACTTATCTAAAAATAAGTCATTAGTATTTTTTCTCGATAAAAATTTCTTTTGGGTTTTCTGTTCTTATTTTTGTAATTAATGATTTTGTAATAAGAATGTTTTTTAGGTTGATCAATTTTGTTTTATTTAAATATTTAAAATCCAAGCCTGTTTTCCTAATTTTGTTTTAACTGACGTTGTTTTGAATGGTAACTAGATGCATTCTGCACATTGAAATAATAATTTAATAGTTTTACTTTAATGCACTTTTTCTCATTTTTTTTCAAATGATTCAAATATTGACAATGTCATGTTGTTGAAAACATAAGAAAAAGTACCATCAAAATCAATAATAAAAAATATAGGTTGTTATTTAAAAATATGGCTCTGACGTCATAACTTCGAAACGGTGAGAGATGGAAAATTGAAAATGGTCTCAAAATATTTGTTTGAAAAAAATCATTTTGACCTGTTGAAGCGTTTTTCGAAAATTTATACAGCCAGGTCTTAATACTTTATGCGCTCTCTGTATAAAAAACATAGCATTATGAAGCTAGTCGACTACAAAAGTAATTACTGTTTGAATGATCGTAGATAGAGTAGTAAAGTTCGATATACGTTTATTTACCTTTCAATGAGATCGATTCGAAACTGGTGTCCGTGCGGCAATGTGCACAGTTCCAATTCACTTCCCAGCTTGGGATAGGGCCCGTCCTTATCAAATCCGAATATCATATCCATATCAACTTTTGTCAAATGGTTTGCCAAAATCCTTGATCCCGATTCCCTCAGTATCAGTTTAATGCCTTTGAGTGCCTGGCCATCGAGTGGTTTATTTTCATTCACAGGCAGCAGAATCGTCTGGAAGTTTTCCAGATCGAACCTGCTGGACAAATCGAGCTCCGGATGTTCCATCAGCATGAGTTTCTCCTCCGCCGCCACGTAGTCGAAATCGAAATTCTTGAGGGTGGTCGTGGACTCGGAGGCGGACATGTTATACCTGGGATTTTTGATGACGACGCCGGAGTTCCGGTGGCCGGGCTCAATGGGATCGCCCGCCGCCGAGCTGATGGCGGAATCCCCTGAGCCGTTTCCGGAGTCTGAACCCGAGGCGTGGTAGGACGTGACCCTCTGCAGAGTTCCGTGCGGCATGAAACCGCCCTCCCCGCATTTGATGTCGATCACGTCCGAGTCCTTGGACTCCGTGCGGGTCATGAAGGGAACTCGGGATGGTTTCGGGGGTGGTGATTCTGGAAGATTCTCGTCCTCTGACAGGCAGCTGTCGCTTATGACCCTGTTCAGCTTCGAATTGCGTCCCAATGTTACACTGCTGGGGGATATCGACAGCCTTGAGCACGAGTTCCGCGGAAGGGACTGGGAGGAGAATTTCGAGAGGACCGTGCTATCCGGGCCGGTGGAGCGGACCATCATGGGCGCTTGGATGACCCCATCGGCGCTGTTGCACTTCTCCTGGGACATTCGATTCACTTCCGCAGGGGTCAACGACTGAGACCGCTGTTTCTTACTGGGCAGCCTCGGCGGACCCTCCCTGGATGTCCGCGTTGGCGACGACGGTTTGTAGATCTGCATGGGGTATCTGAAGTGAGCGTTGCCTATGGGGGTGGTGGCTGGGGAAGAGATTCGACTTTGATACATAGGCGACGGGTATTTGCTGGCGTAGAATGATAGCGGATACATCCGGTTTATAGGCGTCGATATCCTGGCTCCGGATAGTATGGTGATCGGCCTCCCCGAGCCCACGTAGGAGGTAATCAAGTCGGGCACTGTGTCGAAGGGGTCGTCCTCGAACTGGTATTGAACGCGCTCGTATACTGTGTCCGGTTGGAGGATTTGCCGCGAGATGACGAAGTGTAAAGCTTGCAGATTCTTTCGGCAGGTCAGCACGTAATTTCCCGGCTGAGACGTGCAGTCCCTCACCAGGAAGCAGCCGTCTTCTCTCACGATCTCCTCGGCCCGTGACCTGGGTATTGCGCCGTGGTACCATGCGTGCGATCGCAGATCCCTGCTGTCTAAGGAGAGCTCCCATTCTAGGGCCTTCTTGAGAGCCCCTGCATCCATTGAAGGGTCAGCACATGGCTCCTGCAAAGAAGAACGTGAATTAGCAACGATAAAAAGCGGCAGGGAGGTCGTAAAGCATTGTTTGTGTCTGGATCTCCCCCAAAATGATATATCGCTGACGTTATCCCAAGACCAAAACCGCTATGTAATAAATTCTTGGATGGCTCTCCTTGGCCCTTGAAAACACACAATTGATTTTACTGGCTTGTTCACAGATATAACCCATCGATTATCTTTGTATTGCACGATAAATGTAACGCAGGGTGTCCTTAAATTATCGATTAGGTCAAGGATACGTAGCACAGCCAGTGTTGCCAGAAAATAAGATAAAAGTGTTCAAAAAACGTAACAACGTAAAACGTTCCAGTCATATTGATCCATATTTTATTAGCAACATGTTATATTAGCAGTTATAATGCAAACAGGTGTGAAAAACTAGAAATGGTATTCTGTAAGATTATCTTCATGTTATACAGGGTCCGTCATTTCACCTCCCGTCTTCTACAGCTCAGTTACTAATTAACACTTTCACTGCCCATTAAATGCTTGGGACATTACGCTGTGCCACCTTTTCGTTTTTATGTTTCGAAATATTATTTTCCAGAAATTGTTTGGAAGGCTGATAATTGACATGTAAAAATTTTAAAAAAAGTAATAAAAAGAGTAAATTTTGCATTTTGTTGGGGGCACATAGCACGAAAATATATCATATGCCCACAACGCACCCCGCGCGTTTTTGTTCTATTTACTATATTTCAATGTCTTATTCTGGTAAAAATGTTATTTATACAGGGTGAGTCAATAGGACGGGCAGGCTCGATTACACCTACACCGTTGATGACATCGAAATAAACTAAAATACACTGCAAACGGGAGGCCA
Source organism: Othius punctulatus (assembly GCA_951805005.1). NCBI lineage: Eukaryota > Metazoa > Arthropoda > Insecta > Coleoptera > Staphylinidae > Othius > Othius punctulatus. The sequence continues at coordinate 23,054,642 of OX638140.1, read as the reverse complement.
AAGTGCAGTTTGTAAAATTATTTTGCCATATACAGGGTGTTCCATTTTTGCAGGGCAGCCTTCGACCTACTTTTTTTAAATGGCACCCCCTGTATAAATTTACATATTTGAATTTGCCCCTCCCTGGGCTTTATAAATCCGTTTAGTTTTTGCAATTCGCTTGAACCGTACAGAATTGGTTCACGTTTTTCTAATGCGTTAGCAGGCACTTATTACAAAAATCGCAGGGTACTTGGTTTCTGGGATATCAAGTTGGGACTTTGCCTCAGCCTAAACAACTGACTGAGGTATCTTCTGGCGGCAAGACCGCCTATCTGCATTGTGACATCACCTTGCTGTGACACATAATTTTTGGTAAACTTTGTGCCACAACTTGATTTTTTTAAATAGCACACCCTATATTTCAGTACTTAGTCCTATTTAGGGTCTCAGTTTACATCTTTTTTGCCCCTTATATTTTTTCTTAAAAGTTGATAGTTTGAACAGAATGAGAGATAATTCTGATGTTCTTTAAAATTTACACAGATATCATCGATATAAACTTAGCGTGCCATGAAAATCACTTAATTCTGTCATGCCAACGTCAAAGTGGCATTTATTGTACGCCACGTTTTATTTTTCTTAGCGCATTTTCTTAATGAATTTTTCTCATAATGAAATGGTGGATATAGTTTATGTACACGGTGACAGCGCAAACCGTTGCTAGTGACCAGAATCTATTGAGGCATAACAAAACAATAGCAAAAACATTTGAATTAAACTATAACATTACAACATAACAAAAATAACATCTAACTTTACAATAATTATAAGATTATAAAAAGTGTTCAAAATGACGGCCCTCTTGTGCAATACATTCGTCAATTCTTTTTAAAAATGAATCATTTACTGTTTCTAATGTGGCATGATCAATGCTACGGAAAGCCGTAGCCGTAGCCTAATTCTTTCCTGCATAGTTTCCCTGGTAGTAACTTCTACTTTGTACACCCGATCATGAACAAATGTCACTTTGACGTTGTCATGACAGAAACAATTGAAATTCAATGCACGTTAAGTTTATATCGATGAGATCTGGGTTCATCTGGGATCTGGATTTTTTCAGAAAATCCAAATTATTTCTCAAACTATGAACTTTTTAGAAAAAATATAAGGGGGAAAACAGATGTAAAATGAGATGCTGAATACGACTAATGAAATATAGGGTGTGCCATTTAAAACAATCAAGTTATGGCCCTTGAACCTTTACCAAAATTAATGTCCCACAGCAAGTTGATGCCACAACGCAAATCAACGATCTTGCCGCCAGAAGATACCCCAGACAGATGTTTAGAATCTGGGAAAGTCCCAACCCGATATCCCAGAAAACCAGCGCTCTGCGATTTTTTTAATAAGTGCCTGTAAATGCATTAAATTTTAGAAAAACATAAACAACTTCTGAACGGTTAAAGCGAATTCCAAAAACTAAACGGATTTATAAAGCCCAAAAGGGGGCAAATTCAGATATGTAAATTTATACAGGGGGTGCTATTTAAAAAACTAGGTCCAAGGCTGCCCTGCAAAAATTGAACACCCTGTATATGGCAAAATAATTATACAAACTGCACTTAGGCCTCTAGTTTGCAGTGCCGTTAGGTTCATTTCGATAGCATTAACGGTGTCGGTGTAATCGAGCCTGCCCGTCCTATTGACTCACCCTGTATATACACAATTATAAAAGTAAAAATATGAAGAAAAAAAATAATAACAAATAACAAAAACAATAAATAATCAAAAATTATTTATTTATTATAAAGTAATGTATGTTGTTCTCCAATGCGAAACTCTGTTCTACACTAAAAACTGTTATCTTCTAAAATGAAATTATAGGGTGAAAATAATTTATGTTGTTTGTTATTTTGCATATTATGTGTGTAGCAAGCCGAGAATAGTACAGCTGGTCCTAATCATAAAAAACATCTGCAGTTAGTGATAGTAAATAAACTTATGGAATTTTGCATGAATTTATTATCCAAAAAATCTGTATTTGCGACAGGAAATGCCCTTTGATGAGGGTATAATAAAATTCAAATACAAAGTACCCATGAGTTGCAATAAAGTATAAATACACTGATTGGTAAAATTAGTTATACAATTTATTATTGTTCAAAATATACTGTGATTACAGTAATATTTGCCATAATAATACTTTTGGGCTGTAAATGCCCTGATACTTAAAAAACAAAAATGTCAAACATGAAACCGGCACAATTTCTGTTCCTATAATGTGTACTTCTTGTGCCAACCAAAATATAAAAACGTATCCGATAGATCCAACGAAATAAAACATTTCATACCGTGAACGCGCCTGGCGCGTTGTGGGCACTCGACGTAGAGAGACGTCATCGCGCCTGGCGCGTTGCTGGCAGTGAATGTGTTAAGTTAGGATTTTGATATTTTGCAGACTTTACTTGCATTCTGGGGCGTATTTCAGGAAAATATGTTTGATTATACGGGGTGTCATAAAAAAAATGTGACGTCATGATGATGTATTTTTTTACATTGCATGGTATATCTTTTGTTGCTTATTTGGGTGCCCTTAATGGATGCCTACATACCCATAAAATTTTATTAAAATCGGTTCAGTGATTTTAGCACAAAAAAACTTAAAACAGAAAAAAACAGTTTTGCACCATTGGTTAAAAAAATAATAAGAGATAAAAATATGCCTTGTTAATAAAACCATACAAGGTACTCATTAAATAAGGTCTGACAGTTGCGCTTACAAAGCTCTATTGATATACATTATTCAGAGTGTCCAAAATTTAGTGTCAAATTTTTCAAATTTAAAAGCATTTAAAAGCCAATTTAAAATTTAAAAGAATTAAAAAGCAATTTCTTTTTCTTATTTTAAATTGGAGCCCCTGTATATTTGTATGTCATTCCATGTGGAATTAAAAGACAAACATTTTTCCAAATTACAACTCTATCGCAGTGACTAACACATTAAAAGTTGTGTGCAGAAAACTCGATTTATCAACTATTCCAACAGCCATTTTAATGAATAAAACTCGAAGGTAACTTTGAAAAACAATTTATTGACATAACATGTTTTGTAGTTACAATTAATATCTCGAAAGTATTATAGGTTTCACAGATATTCGTCTAAACCTATTCCACATTGTAAAAGTATTAAGTTTTGTATAAAAAATAGTTTTAGTAATAATATTTCATAAAAACATAACATAACTGTGCATTTCTAAAATTAATAAATTGCTAGAACTTATGTTCGATATGTCTTCCGCCCTCCTGAAGGCACAAACGAAGATGAGTATGAAATGACATTGCCACTCTTCGTAACAGGTTGGGTGTAATATTTTGAAATGCGTTTAAGATTCTTTGCTGCATGTTTTCTGGAGTGGTTGGAGGTTCTTGATAAACGATTTCCTTGACGTAGCCCCACATAGAGAAATCTAATTTAGTCAAGTCGAGTGATCGGGGCGGCCACTTACTTGGCCCTCCTCTTCCAATCCACCGATTGGGGAAGGTAGTGTTGAGATAATCCCCCGACTTGTAATGAATAATGTGCTGGAGCTCCATCATGTTGCAGCCACATTGCATCCCTCAAAACTATTGGTAAATTTTCACATAAATTAGGCAATTGATTTTGCAAAAAAATCCAAATACGTTGGGCCATTCAAATGTTCGATAAAAAGTGATGGCCTATAATATGTTCACCAATAATTCCCTCCCACACATTAATTGCCTATCTGTGTTGATGATCAACCTGCCTAAAATCGCTTGGATTGTGGTCGCAGTAGTAATGGAAGTTATGACGATTCACATATCCATTTTTATGAAAGGTGGCCTTATCAGAAAACAATACCTTATCAAAAAAGTCAAAATTTATCCCTATTTTAGCTTGCGCCCAGTTGCAAAATTCGACATGTTGATCAAAATCTTGTTCAAAGAGTTGCTGACGGAATTGGATATGATAGGCATGAAAACGGTTGTCCTTTCGGTAACTGATAATAGCACAGCCAATTGATTTTCTTCAGTTCGAACCGGCCCATTTCTAACTGGTTTTGTATACTTTATATTTCCCGTTTGTATAAACCTCTCTAATAAGTTTTGCAGGCTCCATTTGTCTGGATGTCGTCTATCCGGATAACGCTGTGCATAAACTCGACTTGCCAAAAATGAGTTTCTTTCAAATTCTCCTAATATGAAAATCATATCAATCAGTTCGTCTCGGTTGTAGACCATGACAAAAAATAATTTTGGTATCTTGGGTATAAAGACCTTAGCTAAAAAAGTTTTAAACTTTTATATTACTACAGTCAACATTGGCTCTTGTCACTTTGTTAAACTTTAATGTCAATAAATTGTTTTTCAAACCCACCTTCGATAGTTATTAATTAAAATGGCCATTGGAATTGTTAATAAAACGAGTTTTCTGCAAACATATTTTAATGTGTTAGCAATTGAGATAGGGTTGTAATTAGGAAAAATGTTTCTCTTTTTATTCCGCATGGAATTACATAAAAATATACTGGGGTTCCAATTTACAATAAGAAAAATAAAGTCCTTTAAAGTTTGAAAAGTTTGACACTAAATTTTGGACACTCTGTATAATGCATATCAATAAAACTTGGTTAACGCAACTGTGAGACCTTATTTAATGAGTACCTTAACGAGGCACTATTTTTATCCCTTATTAATTTTCTTAACCAATTTTTTTCAGTTTTTATTTTTTTGTGCTAATACCACTGAACCGATTTGAATAAAGTTAATGGGTATGCAGGCATACATAAAGGGCACCCAAATAAGCAACAAAAAATATACCATGCAATCTAAAAATATACATCATGCTCATGTCACACTTTTTTGGGACACCCTGTATAATCAAAAATATTTTCCTGAAATACGCCTCAGAATGCAAGTAAAGTATGCAAAATATCAAAATCCTACCTCAATTAGTAACTGAGCTATAGACGACGAAAGGTGAAATGAAGGACCCTGTATTTCAATAGACATGTTAAATTTTGGTGTTAAAGTTAAAATTATAATAGCATTGAAATGTATGCTTTTAAAATTGTTGCAGGTGTTTACCCTAGAATGGTAGCCATTAAATACATTACACAAACAGTACACAAGGGTAAAGTGTCCCCAAATTAAAAAAAACACAAATTACTTTATTGAAAAACTAAAAGTGGTAAAATAAATCTTGATTTCTAATTAACGTAATCACATCATCAAAACATATTAAGAGAAAAAAATCCACCGTCTGGAAATACTTTTTTCTGGTGTTCCAAAAAATCGCATAATTTGCATGTGGTGTACAGCCACGGACTCGGAAAATGACCCGTTCTTCCGTCCGAGCAGTCATAAAGTGCTTCACAAAATGTCAGTATCTAAGATTGCCCTCTTAAATATCTGGTAATTCTTTTTTTTATATGGTATGACCCATTTTTTCATCGCATAGCACGAGTGGGAGAAAAACTTTAAAAAATATATAATACAACCATACTCCTAAAGCAAGTATTTATTGAATTATTTCGAAGATTACTTTTTCGTCCTATTTCTGCAGGGTATAATTTCGCATGTCACAAGTGCACTTTAGTAGGCATGTGATATGTTTTAGTTTTGTCGCTATTGTAATGCAAACTGTCAAATAATAAAACCATTTAGAATAAAGTATTACAGAAATCAAAATCAACAAAATGAATCATTATACAAATCAACAAATTATCAATTTATTCTTTGTACATGGCAAATGCGACAGAATTGTTGCTTTAACATGTAGTTGAAGAAATAATTCAAAAAATACTTGCTTTAGGAGTATGTTTGTATAATACTTTTTTGTAGTAAATTTTTCTCCCAATCGTGCTATGTAATATAAAAACGGGTCATTCCATTTAAAGAATTAAATTACGAGATATTTAAGTGCGCACTGAGATATTGACATTTTATGAACACTTATTATCAAAATTGACAGTTTTCAATTATTTTACTCATAGAGGCATACTCTAGGTACAATTAGAGTGGTAACTCATAATTCTATCTTATTCCTAAGAGAAGTTATAGACAGATTTCAGGCCACCTTTTAGAGGTCAAAATTTTAGATTTTTTTTTCCTTGAAATCTAGAAGAGATAAGTGTACATACGTTCTTACAAAATATGTTCCAATTTAAGCGAGGAATTCAAAGATATAATAATATATGGGATGTTCCATTTAAAATATGAAAGTTGGTGCAACTTCCGGTGGAACCGGAAGTGATAGAAAGTTGAAAATATTTCACACGAGGATAACTGATTCAACCGTGTCACGAGTATTTTTTTGAAATTATTAATACAACGGCAACCCCTTAAACCCCTGTATACAGGGTGTCAATTTGAAAAGTTGCCATCGACTTTTGTCATAGAACACATGATTATTTTTAAAATTACTCAAAACCGTTTGGGTGGTTCGAAGGGGGCGACAAAAATGGCGTAGGTAGTGTCGACCCCCTACCCATCCCTTAAGTCACAGCCACCTCCATCTAAAACATTTAAATGGCACCCCCGTACTTGTTATACATCGTTGAAAAGCTCTTGAAAAATGCTTTCCGGTCATTATTAATACTAGTACAATATGATTTGGTGAACAAGTTTAGGAAATAAGTGCAAATACAGTTCAAAAGGGTTCAGTTAATTAAATTCAAATAACATGTTAAAGTAAATGTTGGAAATGGTTCAACTGTTTTCTAAACAAAAATATAGCCTGGTTATAAACTCCTCGCGAACTTTCAAACGGCGCGGGTCCAAGTGGGATTTTTTATTACTATGTATGTTCGACGACCGTACGATAGCAACATTGTTGTCCACAGCGTAAACAGTGGCTAGTTTACAGAGATGATCTCTATTTTTGTAATAATGGTCCAAATGAAAACCAATTGTTTGAGCGGAGTTCGAATACAAATAATAACTATTGGTGCACAAGGAACAATTTAATGCTTTACTGATATTAAGTTATAATAGGATATTGACTATGTCGTTATCTCATATTGTGTCTATCCTAAAATTGTTGTAAAATTTATTTAGTTTATTATAAAAAATATATCGGCAATATTTTCATGTATTGACATTCACTTTTATCACCGCGCACGTATCGAATAATTTTATTACTCTATAGGATCGAAAATAAATACATAAGGTACAAAATATGGTGGTTCATTTCATGGCGAGTTTTTGTTTAATGTAGACTCCGACCCTTGCGGTGCCATATTTAAAAGCTATATACGGAGAAATAATTCGATTATAGCGATATAGTTGCCAATTTTGAAAGAAAATGTAATTACTCCTGCAAATACCGAGAATGATTTCCAAGAGGGATTACCGGTAAGCGGTTGAAATGCCGGAACTAACGAAATGCTTCCGTGAATGCTTTAGTTGGAGAACTAAACTACAGACTTTGATCGTTGAGTGAGGTAATTGAATTAGTTTGTGACAACAGTTTTTAACGAATTCAATTTTAAGTGCTTCCAGAGCGATGAAGTAGATACTAATTCAATTAGGCATGAATCACAGTAACAATGGAAAGTACTATTGAAAAATATATAAATTTTAATGGCAATGAATGTGTTTATGACCACGTTAAATTTACATGTACTTTAAAAAACCATTATTTACTTTTTTTATGGTTTTAGTAATGAACACCATGTGTTCTTCAAATATTTGCACAAATATGGAGGCAATGATAAAAACAGAACTAGCTGGATTTATGAAAATCTTTCTTACTTATTCTATAAGCCGTAGTAACATTGTGGAACTTGTTATCAGCTTCGGCGTTTACCATGTTTAATCATCTACGAGCAAATAGTGGCAGTTTGTGAGATAATATTTTGTTTAATTGTTGTAGGTGCTACCGAAGTACGCGCAACTATGAACGAATTTAAAGGTAAGTGAAACTTATTAGTATTTCAAGTGACTATTTTTGACATAGAGCAATTGAGTAATATGGGCTTCGAATGAAATAAGTAATCGATGTGTGGATTATCAAAACTATTTCAATAAAATAATCGCTTATTAAATTAATTAATTAAAACAATAAAATATGTACTTGGAAAGATATAAAAATACAAAAATACCCGATTACTCAATTTTCTTAATAAATGAACAAAAAAAGATTACAGAATTGAAGACTTTTTTACATCTAACAACTGAATGAAATGATTCATCATTATTAAATATATGCGTAAGATAACTAAACTATAAAGAAGCTAAAATTTCATACTTGTTGGGTAAATATGATTGATTGTTATTAAACATTTATTTATCAATAGTTATACCGCGCGTTTTTTAAATATCTGAACATAGGCCAGGTTTAGTTGTAAGCAATAGAATTACAAGCGCGTGGAACTCGATCATTTCATTATTATCATCATTATATTCATTATGATATTATGAATATATGATATTATGAATGAATATTATGATATTATGAATTATGATGATATTATGAATATATGATTATGATATATTCATTATGAATGTCAAAACTGTTGATAAAAAAATTATTCAACACTAGAAAGGACAACTAGAAAGACGAGAATAGGACAATGGTACCGAGCTGGCAATAGTATATGAACTCCTATATTTTGCCAGCTTTATTTTCAGTGCATTATCCTGAGACACGAATCCCAGCAATCCCGTTCAATCAACAATCATCAACCATATTCCCGAATAGTAACTCATTCGCGAAATGTAGGATATTGGATTCTTCTTCGGCATGACATAATACATTTAATTTAATTTCTTTAAGTTAAGTTCTTTAGTTAAAATGTGGTATTTTCTAGTTCTTTTATGATGACCAATGGCGGCGCATCAAGTATCTACTATTAAATTTTGCGATTATAATAAAAATTGTTCGGATCGGGGGAAATCGTCTGTCACGATAATGCACTGAAAATATATTTTGTACAATCCGTATATTGCCAGTTCAGCACCATTGCCAGGTTTCTTGCTTTGAATACATTTTGTGTAAACAGTTTTGACATTTGAAATAATCGAGTTTCAAGCGCTTGTGATTTTAGTGGCATAACCATTGCATTTTTTAAATCAATTGATCCTGTAGTTTTAAAACTGAACATAGCCTATGTTCGGTGATATAAAGCGTGCTGTATACTGCCTTTAAAAAATCAGAACACAAATTATTTATTGGATAGGTTCTGTTTTTTTAAAGGCAATATATTTGTGTAATACCAATGTTTATTTTTTAAAGTACTATTTACTCGTGGGTTATTTGTAGTCTTTCTAGCCAATAAATTAAACGTACATCCAATCTGGACAAGCCCAGTTTTAACGAATAAATGTTTCAGGAGCTAAAATATTCAATCGAAAAAAAATTACCAATAATTGCATTGAAATTTAAAACTAAACTGCCTACACGCAAAAGATTGTTAGATCGCAACGTAATAGAATACCTACTACGGTATTTAATTTAAGCCAAATGTGACTGTAGGCAATATATTTTGATGTATTAAAATTTTTTGGAATATATTATCTCGATAGCATTATTTTTACTAGAAGAGGAAATGTCCACGTCGTCCTATGAAAAGCTAACAATTTATGATAAAGTTTCCATTGGAGTGGCGGAATTCCTAGGGACGGGCATTCTGGTATTTGTGTCCTGTCTGGGAGCGACCACGAGCGACATGGGACAGTTCCAACCGAGCCTTGTTGCAGGATTAGCAGTAATGACAGTTATACACGTGAGTCCTGCTAACTCTCGGGGATTAATGGGGCTTTGCACCATCTGTGTCGTCGATTAATTTACAGTTGGTGTCTTAGCATATTACTAATCTATCTGAGTGTAAAGGCATGGGTGATTTTTTAGGATTGATACCAAATTTAAAGATGCGATGCTGACTTGATGTTAGGTAAATGCACATAATCAGTTATATTTACAATAAAAAAATTCTAATCATAACATAACTTTTCTTAAAATTTTATTTAGATTATATTTGGTTTGCCAACTTTCACAAATTTGCTAAAAAGGTGTCGAACAATTTTTTGAAAATTTAAGTAATCCTACTGCACCCAGGAGTAAACATAAAATATACGAAGTACTTATTATTAGCTACAGAGTCGCACTGTAAACAACATAAGTGATTGAAATATTGAGTAAGTATAATTGAAATTTTTATAAAATTTATTGAAAATTTGACAATCATTAATATCTCGATAAGAATAGTTAATTATAATTTTGAACTAATAATTGAAAGCATGACATTTTGAGATATGGCAGAATATTTAAAATTTCACAAAAACCCAAACTTGACAAGGGTCAATATCTCGATATGAATAGTTTATTATAATTTTAAACAAATAATTAAAATTGTGACAGAAATCATTGAAAAGTTGTTAACAATCATTGAGATAAGGCAATTTCACAAAGACCCAAATTAGGCAATATTAATAAAAATAATAGCGTCTTCCGCGATTTTTCAAAAACCTTGAAACTGAACCTCTAGACACATTAAAAACATCCTTGGCACTAATTTTTGTGTTGAGACAAATCGTTGTAATTAGCAAACACGATTTTAAAATTAACGGCGTTTGAAAAGGTCCCGAAAGCCCGCCATGTTGCTGTGACGTCACTACGCACGTTGGCGTTCAGCTGTAGCATTGCTTACAATGGAGCGAGAGAAACAAAACGTCGCTTTTGCGATAAAAGCGGCGAATAAGTATTGCATTGTGCCTGGGTGTGATAGCAGCAGCAAATGCGAACCAAATATGTTGTTTATAAACATCCCAACAGGGGATATACGGAAAAAGTGGTTACAACAAGTCCGAAGTGATTCCACGAGTGTCTCTTTGACGTTCCACTTATATTCTTGTGAAGACCATTTTAATGTAAGTACATAATTTTCAATAAATTATCGACGAAATTCGAGAAATATATATACCGGGTGATTCAAGTTTTATTATCAGGCCAAAATGGCGACTTCTAATTGAAATAAAAAATCCAAAATAAGTACATATGTTTAGATATTGATGAGGCCCAATCTGACGATAAAAAAAATAATTTTAACCATCCGGTAGTTTATACGTTATTTCACAAAGAATTCGTAATTTTATTTATATAGTTTTTATGAGAACATACTTTAATGCTATTTAATGCCAAACATTCCAGTGTAATCCAAGTCAAAAAAATTGCAGCAATTTAATTAATTAAAATTAAATGAATTTTGATATTGCAACAGTAAGATTTATTACTATATAGTAAAATATGACGGTTGCTACCAGTAATAGTTCCTATAATGGATTTTATGGGTTTTATGATAAGGCCGTACCCAATTCGTCCTGCAAGGCCCGTTCAACCCACGGGCGACTGGCGGAATCATTAAAAGTCATAAAACGTTCCAACCGTACCGGCTTTGTAGGGCTCTTGACTTACAAAATCATAAATCATACCGAGGAAAGTTGGTCAGTAATGTAAAAAATGATTTAATTTGAAATCTAATCATTTTCGTTAATTTTTGATTTCATAAATGGGTTCTATGAATAAAATAAAACAGATTACTGCAAAAATAACGCTAGAGATTTTTGCCTGAAAAGAGTTTTTTTAATTTTATAACCGTCTATACAGGGTGAGTCAATAGGATGGGCAATTACACCTACACCGTTAATGATATCGAAATGAACCAAAATACACTGCAAACGGGATGCCAAAGTGCAGTTTGTAAAATTATTTTATCATATACAGGGTGTTCAATTTTTGCAGGGCAGCCTTCGACCTACTTTTTTCAAATGGCACCCCCTGTATAAATTTACATATTTGAATTTGCCCTTTTTTGGGCTTTATAAATCCGTTTAGTTTTTGCAATTCTCTTTAACCGTTCAGAAGTTGTACACGTTTTTCTAAAAATTAATGCGTTTGCAGGCACTGATTAAAAAAATCGTAGGGCACTTAGTTTCTGGGATATCAAGTTGGGACTTTGCCCGAGCCTAAACAACTGACTGAGGTGTCTTCTGGCGGCAAGACCGCCTATCTGCATTGTGGCATCACCTTGCTGTGACAGATTAATTTTGGTAAACTTTGAAGTGCCATAACTTGATTTTTTTAAATGGCACACCCTTTATTTCAGTACTTAGTCCAATTCAGGGTCTCAGTTTACATATTTTTTGCCCCTTATATTTTTTCTTAAAAGTTGATAGTTGAGAGATAATTCTGATTTTCTTAAAAATGTACACAGATCTTATCGATATAAACTTAGCGGGCCATGAAAATCACTTAATTCTGTCATGCCAACGTCAAAGTGACATTTATTGTACGATAAGTTTTATTTTTCTTAGAGCATTTTCTTAATGATTTTTTCTCATAATGAAATAGTTGATATGGTTTATGTACACGCTGACAGCGCAAACCGTTGCTGGTGACCAGATTCTATTGAGGCATAACAAATCAATAGCAAAAACATTTGTATTAAACTATTTCATCATGCGAAAATGTTTTTTCCAAATTTTCATATTTTTTGGGCAACTGCAAATGCCTAAAAACCCCATGGTAATAAAACTTGAATCGCCCGGATAATTAGCTATTATCATTAGTAATGGGTATTCAAGGGGATTTGCGATTAAATATATACATTAGTAATAACATAACCTCAAAATAGTTTTGTGGGTTCCATTCTAAAATAATACCTTCCATATAATTATTACGTTTTAAAAGTACTGTGAGTATTTGTACAATATGTTTTTACAAAAAGGTCCTCATTATAAATAGAAATCCTTTTATAAATTTTACACAAACATAAACATGATGGTAATTGGAATCAAGTCCAAATTTTTAACACTTTCATTTTAGTTAAAACTAAAAAACATGTTAAAACACTACTTGCAGCAAACTGTTGATTTCAGAAATTGGTTTAGATGATTAATAATTGCTAATTTTGGAATCAGCATACCAATTCGTATGAGATGAAGTATACTGGGCGATTCAAGTTTTATTACCATAGGTTTTTTAGGCATTTGGAGTTGCCCAAAAAATATGAAAATTTGGATTTATATAGGTCTGATACTAATCTACGGAAAGGTAGTTTGACTTTGTATATAGATATAAATATATTGACGGTTATAAAATTTAAAAAAAATCTTTCGGGCAAAATTCTCTATCGTTATTTTTGCCCTACATCAATCGTTTTATTTTATTCATAGAACCCATTTATGAAATCAAAAATTAACGAAAATGATTAGTTTTCAAATTAAAGCATTTTTTACATTATTGACCCTCTTTCCTCGGTATGATTTGTGATTTTTTAAGTCAAGAGCCATACAAAGCATTGACCGCGCCGGTGCGGTTGGAACGTTTTATGACTTTTTATGATTCCGCCAGTCGCCCGTGGGTTGAGCGGGCCTTGCAGGACCGTAATAACTTCTTATAATTCAAAAACGAACTAATTTTAGATTGTATGAATCGGTGATTAATACTTGGTGAAACATCTTTAAATTAGTATAAATAAAGCACTTTGTTAAGTTTCACAAAATTTATTAGAAAAAACTCTACAATTGTTTCAGTCTTGCGACCATTATCAAGAGCAAAATAAGACTGAATACAAATTCATTAAATGTGCTATTTATAATCTAATTCCTAGTTTAACATTATTAACACATTAAGGTACGAAGAGACGTACTTTCAATTATCCCATTGAACACTGGATTATTTTCGAAACAGATCTGGTCATTCACAATGTTCCCCTTGCTTTCTTAATTTCCAGAATTTGCAGGAGGTCCATTCGTCTAAGAAAGCAACAGGGAACATTGTGAATCTGTAGAAAATAATCCAGTATTCAATGGGATTATTGAAAGTACGTCTTCTCGCAAATCTACCTCAATGTGTTAATAATGTTATACTAGGAATTAGATTATAATAGCGCATTGAATGAATTTGTATTCAGTCTTATTTTGCTCTTGATAATGGTCGCAAGACTGAAACAATTGTAGAGTTATTTCTAATAAACTTTGTGAAACTTCACCAAGGGCTTAATTTATACTAACTTAATTATTTAATATTATTAATATAGCAAATATTGAGCTCCGGCGCTGAAGAAATCCTTGCGTCGGTATCCACCCAGCAGGCTGAGGGATTGTGTACGGCCTTATCATAAAACCCATAAAATCTATTATAGGGACTATTCCTGGAAGCAGCCGTCATATTTTACTATTTAGTAATAAATCTTACTGTTGCAATATCAAAATTTATTTAATTCAATAATTGGTGCCATTTTTTGACTTGAATTACACTGGAATGTTTGGAATAGCATTAAAGTATTTTCTGACAAAAACTATATAAATAAAATTACGAATTCTGTGTGAAATAACATATAAACTACCGGATGGTTAAAATTTTATTTTTTGTCGTCAGATTGGGCTTCATCAATATCTAAACATGTGTACTTATTTTGGATTTTTTATTTCAATTAGAAGTCGCCATTTTTGGCCTGGTAATAAAACTTGAATCACCCGGTATTTCGCAAAGTTCATACAGTATTTTATTTGTTCTTACAGCTGGAAGAGGATTTGGAAAATTATATGCGACTCCGCGCGTTTCGGCTACGTTGAAAAATTCACATTTCGAGAAAAAGACGAATTAATTCACGACTCCCTATCCCTATCCCTGACTCCCGATCGCCAACATGCGTAATGACGTCACAGTGCCGCTCGGCCAATAACAGCGTATCGTCGGTCACGTGACAAAATTTGAAACTTTTACGATATTGTATGTTGTTTGTTGATAAGTTACAATGAAAACAAAACGTTTTTTTCTGTGGGATGTTTAATTACAGGTTATAAACTTTACGTTAAGACACAAAAAGGTTATATTTTCTTTTCTGGAAGACCCTATTGAAATTTTGTTTATAAAAATATTGAAATTTTGACGATAACCATTGAAATATAACAGAATAATTGAAATTTTGAAAAAATATAATGTTAGTACTATGAATTGAAATTTTATTACAATCATTGACAATTTTGACAGAAATCAGTGAAATCTTGATAATAATAATTGAAATTCGAATAGACATTATCGAAGGTAAACGTTGAAATACTTTGTACCACTGATTACACTGATTACAAATTAATATTATTTTTTACGGCATGGATTATGTATCTTTGTATTAAAATTATTAATTCAAATCTAAAGCACTGCTTCAAATTTAAATGGAATTATAGTTGATTTAAAGTTGCTTAGTTGCCTTTCGAACGTTAGAAAATTTTATCCGATAACTTGAATGACTTCGCGATCATTAAATAAGATCCAACTTATATGTAGTACCATGAAACTTTTCACATTATAAACTTAGTTTATAAATTCAATTTCCCATCCTCATAGGATTCTAACTTACATCACTTCGAAGTCCATCAAGCCATTAGAACCCCACGTGCAAGCACAGTTATTTTGCTCGATTTTGTTGCGACACAAACGACTGGCTGGCACTGACTGCGTGCCATAAATTACCCGACCATAATCTCATTTGCACCCTTCTATCGCTTCTCGCAGCTATTCGGCCACATATCAGGGGCGTACGTGAATCCTGTGACGACGGTGTGCGCTTTGATCATGGGGGAGATCGATGCCAAGCTCGCGCCCATCTACGTCGGCACGCAGATCAGCGGCTCGATCGCAGGATTTGGTCTTCTCAAGGTGGATATAACATATCTAATCCTGCATCCACGAGTTTGCAATTTACAGGATTGTCTTTTCCAGCTCGTGCTTCCGGAGATGTTTCATGCGGAGGCGCCGGGCAGCCACGGAGCGGGGATGACTCTGCCCGTGAAGGATGGCGTGTCTACATTGCAAGTAAGTGAATTGCCCCGTGTGCCATTCAATTAGGGTTGTCGGACGAATTCAGGACCCATACATCAGCATCAGCGGCGTGGAGGCGGCAATTTGTTATGCGGGAGCGGGACATTTTTCATCGCCGTCCAAATGAATGCGAACGGGGTGGTTATTAATTATTTAATGCTAATGTGTAGTACTGCTCCAGACATGTTTTGACAATTCTTTTTAAGTGGCGCGAGGGCAAACAGAAATTGTATGAAATATGGTATTAATGTGCTGTATAAATAACGTTCTATTGGAGTGTTATTTACGAGCAGCAATAATTTCTTTACATCAGTATCAATTTAATAAAGTGTAAGGTAACGCAGAGGAATCAAGGAAATTACAGTAAATCGTTTACAGAAATGGTCACGAATATCTAAAGTTTTGACATTTTACTTAGTCTCGGAAATACTAATTTGTCCATTCAAATTAAACCTTCTTATCAATTATACAGAGAGCGCATAAAGTATTAAGACCTGGCTTTATTTTTTTCCCTGTATAAATTTTTGAAAAATGCTTCAACAGGTCAAAATCATTTTTTTTCAAACAAATATTTTGAGACCATTTTCATTTTTCCATCTCTCTCCGTTTTGAAGTTATGGCGTCAGAGCCATTTTTTTTAAATGACAACCTATATTTTTTTAATTGATTTTGATAGTACTTTTTATTATGTTTTCAACAACATGACATTTTCAATATGTAACTTAAAAAAAATGAGAAAAAGTGCGTTAAAGTATTATTATTATTATTATTATTATTATTAATAGGCCCTTTACCTTTCAGTGTGGGCTATACATGTTACATATCTTACATTACAGTTGTATGTACAGTTGTATGTTGTTATGTATTTGCAAATTCTTTCCACTACTTTTTATTGTGTTGTTTATTCTGTTGCTTAATTCTCCTTCTATTTTCCCGTCTTCAGTAAGTTCTACTCCAAGGTATTTGAATTTCTCCGCTTGTTCAATCAGGTCCTGTCCTATCTGTATATGTATGTGTTCTTTCTGTTTTCCTATTATCAGTACTTTTGTTTTGCTGTAGTTCATCTTCATGTTATATTTCTCTCGGTGTTTATTCCACACGTTCATGTTATATTGCAGGTTCCTCTCACTTTCTGCTATCACTACCTCATCGTCGGCGTATGCTCCTTCTGATATTTTAACCATTTGCATCTTTTTGTATCCTACGTTTGCTTTTATTATTTCTGTTTTCATGCTCTTCATTATTTCATCCATATATACGTTGAATAGTGTTGGGCTGAGACCTCCTCCTTGTCTTACTTAGTCCATTATTTGTTTTAAAAACTCTTAAAATTTGCCCCTTGTATATTATTGCATTACTGTTGTTGTTATACATACATTCTGTATTACTTTCACTATCCTGTTTTCTATTCCTCTGTCTTTTAGTATTAACCATAGTTTCTTTCTTGGGGTCTTGTCAAACGCTTTTTCGAGGTCTATGAATCCCAGATATGTATTTTTGTTTCTTGCGATTCTGTTTTCTGTGATTTGTTTTATTGTGAAGATGTTGTCTTGTGTGGATCTCTCTTTCCTGAAACCACATTGCGGTTCTTCTAGGGTCTGTTCTAGTCTTGCTATTATTCTCTTGTTAATTGTCTTTTATAATATTTTCATCCCTATACTTATTAGTGTTATGCCTCTATAGTTTGCGCATTTCGTCTTGTCACCTTTCTTGTATATCGGTACTATTAATGCTGTTTGCCAGTGTTTTGGTATAGTATTTGTCTTCTATATTTGGTTCAGTAGCTTCAGTAGTTTATCTTTTCCTATGGGTCCCACGTGTTTAATCATTTCTGCTGTAACCTGATCTTGTCCTGGTGCTTCTCTTATTTTCAGTTCCTTATTATTTCTAGAAGCTCTTGTTCGTTGATACTCTACGTTACTGTTTCTGTGATGTTCTTTT
Organism: Othius punctulatus; assembly: GCA_951805005.1. Lineage (NCBI taxonomy): Eukaryota > Metazoa > Arthropoda > Insecta > Coleoptera > Staphylinidae > Othius > Othius punctulatus. The sequence continues at coordinate 23,036,875 of OX638140.1, read as the reverse complement.
CGCTGTTTCAGGTCTTCTGTTCGTTGCCGCTATTTATAGTTAGTAATTCTTCAAAATACTCTCTCCATCTTTCTATTATTTCTTCGTTTTCTTTTAACATGTTGCCTTGTTTGTCTTGTATGTATCTCGTTTCTTGTCTTTTTTCATTACTGCATACTTTTATTGTTTTATAAAATAGCTTTTGATTTTCTTTTGCGTTTTTCTTCATTGTCTCCCCGAACTTTTCCCATACACTGGTCTTTGCTATTCTAACCTTGTCTTTTACTATTTTCCTTTTTTCCTTGGACCTTTCGTAGTTATTACTGTATTTGACATTTAGGTATCTTTGTCATGCTCTTTCTTTTCTTTTATTTTATCTCGTATGTCCTCTCACCACACCGCTGTCTGTTGTTTTTTGTTTGTACTTTTCTTCAACCCGCATGTCTCTTGTGCTGCCTCAAGCATATTTCTTTTTATGTTATTCCACATTTCCTCTACTGCTTCGCTGTCGTTGGCCACTTCTAACTTGGCTTCTAATTTCTCTTTGTATTGTATTGCTGTTTCTTCATCTCTTAGTTTGTAGGCTCGTATCTTCTTGTAGTTTACTGCTATAGGAGGTCGCTGTATTTTTCGGTCACTGTCTTGATAGTTTTCCTTGAGTGTGGTCACCACTAGGTAGTGGTCACTTCTTATTTCGTAGCTTCTCTTTACGCTTGTGTCTATTATTTTGCTCTTTCTTCTTTGTTCAATTAATACGTAATCTATTATAGATTTTTCGTTCCTGCTTATCACTTCCTTGGTGTATTTGTGTATCTCCCTGTGGTTGAATAGTGTGTTCGCTATTATTAGATTGTTCATTCTACAAGAATCTAGCATTTTCTTCCCATTTTCGTTTATTGTGTCTTCCCCGTATCGTCCTCTCATCGTATCGTTATCTTTTAGTTTCCTGCCAATTCTGCTGTTGAAGTCTCCTGCTACATATATTTCTCCAATAGCATTTTCGGTTGTTTCGTTAAGCTGGTCCCAGAATTCTTCTTGGTTGCTTGCCGTGTCGTTTTCATTTGGTCCATATACTATGATCATTGTTCTGGTTCTGTTGTTTTCTTTTAGTTTTACGGTTAATATCCGTATCAAGTAAAAATATATAAAGTAAAACTATTAAATTATCATTTCAATGTGCAGAATGCATCTAGTTGCCATTCAAAACAACGTCAGTTAAAACAAAATTAGGAAACAAAAAAATACAAATTTAAACAGCTGCATTGGAAAATTTCGACATTTGGAGTTAATAATTCATGTAACTTTGAAGTCAATTTGGAAAATTTTGCACATTTCGATTTAATTGGAGTTTACAATATTGAAGATTCTCACAGTTTCTGCTAAAAACTTCTACAGAGTTTTCTTTTAAATACAAAGAATATCGAAACCAACACCACCACTTACAAAAATAACAAGAACATTAAAATTATTTTAATTCCTGTCCTGTTGCTATCCTGTTCCTGTTCTGTCCTGTTATTTTTGTTGTACTTTACAGTTGTACAGTTAGTTATTTGTCTATTTTTTTTCCTAATTGTTCAGTACAAACGATTTATATTTTGCACACAAATAGCCGAACGTTTTAAATATTTACAAAGTAGAGTACGTAATAGCTATTTGTGCAATAAAACAATTGTGGCAATTCCCCGAGAGTAACAATGGCATTGCACACATGTGATTCCTGCAATGTATTGTTTACTGCTGCGCTGCTCTATTCAATTCAATTTGAAAAGAAACTGACAAGATTCTAATAAGAAACGCTTGTTGTCAATAGCAACGCGCGACAAAGTGACGGGAAACGTCAACTTTTCGCTCGCATTAACAAACAGAAAGACCTACTTTGTGTATCAATAATTGTAGGAAAAGTTGTATCCTTATCAATGGAGAACTAATATCATTATTATTATTTATTATCTGGGGCCTTTTAGTGGACTGCCCTTTTATGCTGCTTTGGCAAATTGAAGTGTTTCGTGTAGTCGTTTCAGTCAGTCTGTGTCGTTGTCATTAGTTATTATCATTGGCATTGCCGTAGGTCTCGTCAGTGTCAATGTCAGTGCTATTACTGTTTTGTTATGGGTAACCAGTGTCTGTTTCTTTTACCACATCCTTATCAATGCAGGATTAATATTATTATTATTATTACTTGTTATTAAGTTATTTAATTACTGCCCATTTATTCTGCTGTGACTAATTGAATAGTTCAACTCAAGTGAGTAATTAATGTTTTCATTTTGTGTCAGTGTCTGCGTTGTTGTCATTAGTTATTATTATTGTCATTATAATGTCAGATCTCATCAGTGTCAATGTCAGTGCTATTACCGTTTTACTATGGATAACCACTGTCTGTTTCGTTTATGACATCCTTATCAGTACAGGATTAATATTATTATTAATATTTGTTATTCGGTTATTTAATGACTGACCTTTTATACTTCTTTGGCTAATTGAAGTGTTCAACTCAAGTATGTAATTATTATTTTCATGTTGTGTCAGTGTTCCTGTCGTTGTCATTAGTAATTATTAGAGACAGGATGTTCAGGCACTAAAACGCATTAATAGGCAGGCAAAAAGGCACTAAAAATGTGAAAAAAAGGCATTAAAAAGTACGAAATGGGCATATAAAATATTTGTTAAAAGTGTATAATGTGTAACAGGCATAATAATAAAATTGATTTCACAATATTTCTTACAAAATAATTTGTTACATATTTTAATTGCAGCTGATTATAAGGTGTTTCTTTAGGTTTCCCATAGTAAGATTGTGTCTTATGTCCGATAAGACGTATTTCAATTGCGAAAATTATCTTTCCACGTCCACCGAAGGAACCTGCTCATATTTAAAACTTACAGCTTCAATTGCATCATAATTTATTTGTTCTTTTGTGTTTCCCGAAAGAGTATCGGCAATTTTCTTTAAAACGTCAAAATCTTTATTCACATTGAATACAGTTTCACATAGTGTTTTTTTATCAGCCGACCTTTGTTACCAGAAACATCAAAAAATTGTGTAATTGTAGTATTAATAATATTAACAGTATTGCATAAAGTTAGGTCTCTACTTTCTAGAGATGTAATTTTTTCAGGAAGAAAATAATAATTTGCTAAAATAAAACATAATTCGTTTTCTATTGTTTTGTTTTCCAAAAGCATTTTGTACTCAAGTACTCAAGTACTTAGCGCAATTTGTCGGTCGGATTAAAGAGGCAGGTAACATTTTGTCGCATTTTGCCATCGCGCTATAATACAATGAGCGTTTAAAACTTGCAAGGGTTTTTATTGCCTATTTAAAATACTATTAGCAACAATAGTTTCCTGATAGTCAAATAAGACAAAACAGGCGCTTATTAGTAAAAAATGCATTTATGCATAAATATTGTTAAAATAGGCATTTTTGGGCATTTTTGGGCATTTTAGGCACTTTGCCTGAACATCCTGTCTCTAGTAATTATCATTGTCATTGTCATGTTAGATCTCGTCGGTGTCAATATCAGTGCTATTACCGTTTTGATATGGATAATCATAGTATGTTTCTTTTACGACATCCTTATCAGTGCAGGACAACAGTCAAGAACAAAATGGTCAACAATTTGAACATCTAATTTGATTTTTTCCCTAACCAATATAGCGAAAAAATATTGGTTAGGGAAAAAATCAAATTAGATGTTTAAATTGTTGACCATTTTGTTCTTGACTTTTATTTATTTTTGTGACTTCATATTATTTTAAAACAAGCCATTAGTATTTTTTCTCGGTACAAATTTCTTTTGGTTTTTCTGTTCTTATTTTTGTAATTGATGATATTGTAATAAGAATGTTTTTCAGGTTGATCAATTTTGTTTTATTCCAATATTTAAAATCCAAGCCTGTTTCCTAATTTTGTTTTAACTGACGTTGTTTTGAATGGTAAGTAGATGCATTCTGCACATAAAATAATAATTTAATAGTTTTACTTAACGCACTTTTCCTATTTTTTTTTCAATGTTACATATTGAAAATGCCATGTTGTTGAAAACATAATAAAAAGTAATATCAAAATTAATAATGAAAAATACAGGTTGTCACTTAAAAAAAATGGCTCTGACGTCATAACTTCAAAACGGAGAGAGGTGGATAATTGAAAATGGTCTCAAAATGTTTGCTTGAAAAAAAATCATTTTGACCTGCGGAAGCGTTTTTCGAAAATTTGTACAGGAGAAAAAATAAAGCCAGGTCTTAATACTTTATGCGCTCTCTGTATGTTTGAGCTACCAATTATAGCAACTATTTATTGAAAGAATTTCAAGCTAATACGCAGAAATATCAAGTAATATGATTAAGTTAGTACTGTAAAAGCTACTCGTAGATCTGTAATACGATTACAGAAATTTGCATTAATCGCGTTATACTGTGCAAATAAAATTACACCGTATTTCATAGCTAACAGATTAATTTATTTCACAGTAGTAATTAACTAATTTAAATTCACGCATAGTAAATTCCATTCACATTTTCACCCTTCCGTATCATTAATATTTCACGGAGACCCAATCGACCACACAACAGACCGCAATTTAGTTTTCAGCAATACAGCCCTTCGCCTTTCAGGTTTTCAGCGTGGAGCTGCTGATCACCTCCGTCCTGTCGCTGGCTAATTGCGCCTCCTGGGACAGACGGGTCTCCGCCCTGAAGGACTCGCTCGCCCTCCGTTTCGGCTTCCTGGTGGCCGCCCTCAATTTCATTTCGGTGAGTGACGCCGCCGCCGGCGCAATTAATGCCGCCTCCGTCGGGGATCGCGTGATTAACATTTTCATCTAGCAGCGTCGCGATGTTCCGGTAACTGGTTAATTCAAGGATTACGAGCACTCCTGTCGGTGGTAAGAAATAAGACCTCGAAGAATGCATGGAAAATGCATGGATTTCGCTTGGTGCATGGATGCCGAACGAATTGAATGTGCATTCTAGCGGGGAGACAGCTTTGTTTTTGAAATAGACATATATATGGAATGGAATGTGGAATTGAATTGCGAAGTTGATTGGATATAAAAGCCTGAAGTTCGAAACATATTTCATACAGAACAGAGGGATATAAATGAGAAAAATTAATAATTTTCTACGACGTATTGTGTTTTCGTTTTCCCCTTTTAAGGCAGGGATCCTCAAACTTGATTTGCAGATTTTGGCAGATATTAATATCTCTATATCTAGAATCCTAGAATTATAATAAGTAATCAAATGTATTCAAATTGTAGTCATTTATTTGAAAATTACTGAAAATTTATTGATAAAATCAAATTTTGCAAGTCTTCGCCAATTTTATAAAGCAGAAGTTTAAGAAAATGTCATATGATTTCCTAATACTTACATCTAAAATACGTCTACGCAATAAAAGTGTTGAAACTAAAACCCTACAAATTCCTTTTTATAAACGTGGAAATAATCGAACGAGTATTTGGTTGAAAGGTAGGGTAGTTCAAGTGTGGCCACGCCGGGGGGTGGGGGGGGGGGTACCCAGGGAGGATACGCCATCCGAGATCCCCTATAGAAACATCCAAATTGGGCCACCCTGTACATACAAATGCCCTGGCACTTAAGTACCACGATTACGTATAAACGGAAAATATAATTTTTATGTCAAACATTATAGTATATAAACTTGTCTTGGCAAGCTTGTTAATAAATAAATAAATAAATAAATAAATAAATAAATAAAATAAATAAAAATACGCGAAGTTTCAGAAATGTTTCTAAATTTTCTGAAACCACCAGTAAATCTAAAAAAAATATTAAATAAATATCTTTGTCAAAATATGTCTTTGAGTTTTACTGCATGCCACTTTCAGAAACTACAAATCTTCACTTACACTAAAGTATTAAATAATTATATTAAATTATAAACGCGAGAAGTCGAGTCTTACGCTGGTAGTGCCCATGTTCCTTTAAAATTAAGAAATTAAAGCAGGAATTGCCTATTAAGAAAATTTCGTAAAGAGTTTGTAAATTATGAATATTACAAATATTTCAAGGACATGTATACTGCCGTGCTAAGCACAATAGTGGTATCGTGTTTTATTGCCATTTTGAGATATTCGCAGTTTTTAATTTTCAAGATTTTGAGTCTATAAGAATTACTTTTCTAGCCAATGAATTTTCAAATTTCAAATGAATCATAAAAGTAAATAGTTTTATTACTTGTTAATGTTATAAAATTATTTATTATTAGATAATTAAGTAGTAAAAGAGATTTTTTTACACTGACCACTTTTAGGTGAATAAAATCATTTAATTTTATTATTTAACAGGGAAAAGCATAGCAGAGAGATTATTACAAATAAGAAATATACTTCATCCAAGTACCATAATTGAATTAATTAACATGGGGTAGTACCCATATTCTTTTAAAATTAAGAAATTAAAAACAGGGATTACCTATTAAGAACTTTTTTTAAAGAGTTTGTAAATTATGAATATTACAAATATTTCAAGGAAATGTATACTGCCGTACTAAGCACAATAGTGATAACTTGTTTTATGGCCATTTTGAGATATTCGCAGTTTTTAATATTCAAGATTTTGAGTCTGTAAGAATTAGATTTCTAGCCAATAAATTTTCAAATTTTAATTGAATCATAAAGGTAAAAGGTTTTATTACTTGTTAATGTTATAAAATTATTAATTATTAGATAATTAAGTAGTAAAAGAGATTTTTTTACACTGACCACTTTTAGGTGAATAAAATCATTTAATTTTATTATTTAACAGGGAAAAGCATAGCAGAGAGATTATTACAAATAAGAAATATACTTCATCCAAGTACCATAATTGAATTAATTAACATGGGGTAGTACCCATATTCTTTTAAAATTAAGAAATTAAAAACAGGGATTACCTATTAAGAACTTTTTTTAAAGAGTTTGTAAATTATGAATATTACAAATATTTCAAGGAAATGTATACTGCCGTACTAAGCACAATAGTGGTAACTTGTTTTATGGCCATTTTGAGATATTCGCAGTTTTTAATATTCAAGATTTTGAGTCTGTAAGAATTAGATTTCTAGCCAATAAATTTTCAAATTTTAATTGAATCATAAAGGTACAAGGTTTTATTACTTGTTAATGTTATAAAATTATTAATTATTAGATAATTAAGTAGTAAAAGGGAAAAAAAATTATACTGGCCACTTTTAGATGAATAAAATCATTTAATTTTATTACTTAACAGGGAAAAACATAGTAGAGAGATTATCACAAATAAGAAATATACTTCATCCAAGTACCATAAACGAATTAATTCAAAATAAATTAAGTTATAAGTACGTAAATTGAAATTTTCAGTTATAAGTAAAAGTCGTATTTAATTAAATATACCTATATACCGCGCGTTTTTTATCTCTGAACATAGGCTGTGTTCACTTTTAAAACGACAGTACCAAATTCATTGCTAAAATGCAACGGTTATGCAACCAAATTTATTAGCGCGTGTAAATAGATCGGTTGAAATATCAACACTGTTTTGAGAAAATTTATTCAACTCAAGAAAGTACTCAAATATTCCAATTCAAATGGTACCGAGCTGGCAATAGTATACTAAGAAAGTACTCAAATATTCAAATTCAAACGGTACCGAGCTGGCAACAGTATACGGATTTTGAGAAATTTATTTTGAGTGCATTATCCTGACAAACGAATCAAATCAATCAAAACAATGTCTAATATAATCGCAAAATTGAATAGTAGTTACATGATGCGTCGCTATTAGTTATCATAAAAGAACTAGGAGATGCCATATTTCAACTGAAGAAATGAAATGAAATGTATTATGTTATGCCAAAGAAGAACCAATATCTTCCATTTGGCAAATGAGTTACTATTTCGGGATTAACGGTTGATGATTGTTTATTGAACGGGATTGATGTCATTGGTATCGCAGGATAATGCACTAAATTAATCTCGCACAATCCGTATACCAGCCAGATTGGTATCATTTGCCTATTATACACTTTCTTGCGTTGAATACATTTTCCGTCAACAGTTTTGACATTTGAAATGACCGAGTTCTTGTAACGCGACCTGTAATTTTGGTTGCATGCCATTGAATTTTAGCAATGAATTTGATACTATCGTTTTTAAACTGAACATTAAACAAGCTTGCTTATGAACACTTGCTTATGTTCAACGATAAAAAAACGCGCGGTATATATATACAGGGTGAGTCGGGAGGAACGGACCAAACTCTAGGAGTGTATTGTACACGTAAAAATGATGAATGAAAAAACTCAAATGTTGTTATCCGATTTTCATTTGTTTTCAACTGATAGTTTCGAACAGTTTGTTGAAAAGTCGGAAAAATTCATTTTTATCCAGAGTTTTCTGATGTGGAAACCGTTGACGATATCTTTCAATAGCAGCTGTAGCACTCCCATTACAAAAACCATAGACAAACACCACGTTTGCATATTCAAGATTTGAAACTATAACTTGAAAACAAATGAAGATCGGATAACAACATATGATTTCTTAAAAAATATTTTCACGTGTAAAATACACTCCTGGAGTTTGGTCCGTTCCTCTCGACTCACCCTGTATATATATGTATATACAGGGTGAGTTTTTTCGGATGTTTAGTATGGGGATCTCGGAAACTATCGGAGATAGAGGAATGATTAAATGGGGAAACAATTGCAGTTTTACGAGCTCAATTTTATGAGCTTTTTGTTTTTTTGGAAAAATTGCATGGCTAACTAGATATCTCAAAATAATATATTTTTTGTTATTCTGTTCGGTGCCTATGGAACTGTTATTATTGACTTAGGAAAAAATGTGTAAATGAAAAAGTTGTACGTAATTATGTGCTTAATAATACAGTCTAACCGATTATTTTATTTAAACTATAGTTTCTGAGTTATAACACAAAGTTGAGAAACCTTATAAAAAAGGCCCTTTTTCAACTATTCTAATGATATACCAGTTGATATAGTTATTTTTATAAATAATTAAATTATGGTCATTCTTACTTTTCAATTTCACACTATTCAAGAAGTACGCTATGGAAACAATTGATAGACGCGCAACGCGTTAAAAAATAAAATTCAAGTTAGTTATTAAAATTTTTCTTTTCAATTTGAAATTATAAACATTATTATTTTGGTGTAAAATGTTTATTTCGTTGGAGTTAAAATTTTATATAAAAATAATTTCTGATAAAACAAAACTACATAAGTACAAAACTACTAAACAGGAAATGACAGATGATAAATTGAGAAACAATACAAGCATATAAGAACGTAATTAAAGTAGTACCAAAACAACGTAATTGAAGTTAGGAAAGTATTTAAGACTAAATATGTTCAAAAGGTTCACCATTATGATTAATGCATACCTTTTTGAAACAGAATTTGTTGCTTTTCTAACGGAGCGTCCATCAATATTAGCAAAAACTTGTAACTTGTAAGTACAGCTTCTCTAAGGGCATCTACTGTGACGTACGATGTTTGATACACCCTATCTTTTACCATTCCCCATAAATAAAAATCTAAAACAGAGAGATCGGGAGATCTCTATAATTGTCGTTTGTATCTATCAATTGTTTCTATAGCGTACTACTTCGAATAGTTCGAAACTGAAAAGAAAAAAATTGCCATAATTTAATTATTTATAAAAATAACTATGTAATATGGAATATCATTAGAATCGTTGAAAATAAGCCTTTTTTATAAAGTCATGGCCTACTATGGTTTCCATTAGAAAAAAACACAAGTTTGTATTATAACTCAAAAATTATAGCTTAAATAAAATAATCGGTTAGACTCTATTATTAAGCACATAATTACCTATAACTTTTTCCTTTACACAAGTTTTGTAAAGTCAATAATAACATAGCCATATTCACCGAACAAAATAACAAAAAATATATTTTTTCGAGATATCTAGTTAGCCATGCAAAAAACAAAAAGCTCATAAAATTGAGCTAGTAAAACTGCAATTCTTTCCCGATTTAATCGTCCCTCTATCTCCGCTAGTTTCCGAGATCCCCATACTAAACATCCGAAAGAACTCACCCTGTATATATATATATATATATATATATATATATATATCAATTTTCTTCGTCAATGCGTTGTTACCATTAACATCTTGTGGAATACCATTAGTTTGTTTTAATTCTGATTCCTTCATCCCTTCTTTATTGATATTATTCTTCAAAAATATTACTATCGTATATTCAGCATATTCAAAAGTACTTTTATACATTAATGACCAGCTTTCTCATTCGGCTCTTTCTTCACAAAAATATTTAACGCATGGACGTTGAAAATTACATTTAGTATATTTCAATACGTATAAGGAACTGAAATGTTGCCACTCAAAGAAATCTTCAACTTTCATTTAAAAAATATTTATTTTATGAAGCATTTGAGACTCACTCTTTGCGTCACTATTTTCTTTACTTTGAGTTCTTTTTCTACCCTGAGGTGAAATGAATCAGCAAAAATACACATCTCATACAATATCACATTAGGTCATCTAAAAGAGTTTCTTATTTGTGCAATGCAATTCATCTTCTAACTTGGAAATTTAACGTCTGTCACGATAAAACGAAAATTATTTAGAAATGTCTTGTTATTAATTACAGACTAAATACTAAACAAATCATAAGCCAAATAAGATCGTATTACGTACCTATATCTTTTATTATCATAAAAGTAATTTTAAAAATTAGCAATAAAATATTTCACTGGATTGAATACTTTCATTATAACGGAATTTCCAATTGTCCTCCATTATTATTACTACCAAGGATAACTGACAAAACTGATAGTTACTATGGTAGATTATGGTAGGTATTTTAGCGTAACGTTTTGAGTTACGATTAAAATATCTTAGTCATTGATAGATATGGCTATTTTTTGCAGCAATTCACAACTTTAAAGAAGATACGACAACTTTTATAAACAATTTTTATTGTGAACAAAATATTTTAATTGTTTCATTATATTTTAAAATTGTACACCAATTACAACATCTAAAACTGATAACTCATTTTCGTCAAAAAAGTGAGTTAACAGATCTGGGATTAGTACGGCAGTATTATATTAGTTATTAAATATTTGTGGTTTTTTTTTTATACAAATATTCTGCATAAATAAAATTTCATGAAAATTTAAATAAAATTTAGGAATTGAATGAATATTTGCCAAAATTACAACGAATAAGCTATACATAAGTAACTGATCATGCAACTCTTATTAACATTTATGAAAATGTCGTAAATATTTCATTAAAATTTAATATAACTTAAAAATAAATAGTAATGAAAATTATACGAGAATCAAACTTATCAAATATATTTCACATACCAACATGAAATTTTATAAAAATGTCAATACATTTCTGATATATAATGATGATGATATATAAATATAGATTTAGATATTATGTTTCCAAAATGAATAAAAATTTCATAAGCATATTGAAAGTAAAATATTTTAAATTTAAAAACAAACTATTTGAAATATGCCTTTGCTTTATTTTTATAAACACTTGGCATTCATAAAACAGAAATGTATACAATATTTTATGGCATTTGAATCGCAATATATTTAGAAATCCATTGCAGTAGTGTAAGGCAATAACTAAAATGTGATAGATCTGTCAGAAAAAATCTGGAGATATTTTTATGTCGATTTAGTTTAGATGTTTCAATATACATATGTACGCTTCAAATAATATATGTTGTCATGGAATCCATGTCAACAGCACGTTATATTTTTTTCGTAATACCTCTGTGTTATTGACATTTATCAGTACTGTCTGTTTGATCGATATGACAGGCGTAAAGGCCTTGGCCGTTATAATAACGGCCGGGGACGTTATTTAAATGACAACGCAAATTTATGAGCAATAAAGTCTTCATATTCTTTCTCATACCTGCTGCTGCTCTTTTGGGGAAGTAAATCGATTGTGGCAGCATTTGCTTCATTTAGTACATCTTCGGGGATACCACAAAACGAAGAACTTTGCACATCTGACATTATTTTCCTAATTTCACTTTGATTTGTTTGTTTGTATTTGAACCGTTGATGTTGCTATGGTATCAAATTGCGCCTGGATAAATACTTTATTAATTTTAAAATTTAATATTGATAAATCGACCAGTTTTTGTAATTTAGGTATTACAAAAAGTATCGAACAACATACGGCCGATATGCAAATAACAGGCTTGGTTGAATATAAACCTCGGATGCGCTCCGCTCCGCTTCGCTTCGCCTCGGTTTACAAACTTCAACCCGCGCCTGTTATTTGCTACATATCGGCCTAATGGCGTTATATAATATTACATGATAAAAAAAACAATAAAAAATAAAATAATGTTATTACTTATTATGATATACCGGGTGTTTCAAGTTATACAGCCGAGCGATTTACAGCTATTTATAGTTGCATAAGAAAAAATAAAGTTTGCCAACACATACATACGGTGCCAATCTTACAGATAATCTTATAAAATTTTAAAAAACAAACCTTTTCGCGAGAGTATATATATATATATATATATATATATATATATATATATATATATATTATTTGTACCAATGCCAATTGTATCATTTTAATTTAAAAAAAAACTGTATATGAAATAAAAAAATATATATATATTACATTTCAAATTAAAGTCACTTTAATATTATTAACCCAAAGAGATCATAAATTACAATTTCCAAAGTCAAATGGCAATAAATCATTAGGGCGGTGCCACAAATCAGGTACTCGCCATAAACTAATCCCTGTGCCTCTGGTTTTCCAGAGCCGTATTATGAATTGTAACTCTCATTAATTGAATATTTGAATTGCATGATTAATTTATTTAAAATCACTGTTCACTGTTCAAATTCGCAAACGTGAATAAACCTTTACTCGTACACCAAAAAACGATTGCAAAATTCTAAATCCCAATACCCAATTTACACTGTAAAAAGTTACCAGAAAAATCACCAGATACTAGCGGAAATTTTAAATAATTTCATCTCTATAATCAGTAGTTTTTTTTAAACAAACCAAATATAATATAATAGTTATTTTCTGTACAAGTGGGCGAAGTAATGGATTGCCCACTGAAGTTTGGCCCACGCGGCCCTGCGGGCCGAGTCATTTTTACGCAGTTTTTACCCAGTCATAAAGCTACCCTACAAGCCTACGAAAATGTGGACATTTAGGTTAGTTTTATTTATTTATTACGCCTGAATGACGTTGATATTGTAGGTTATTACTTGATTAACTATTGAAAATATCAATATTGGAACATAGCTGAGCTTGTACTGGTTTCAGAATGCATCACAATAATAAATACAAAACTAATTATTAACACTGCGAACATAACTTCTGAAAAGAACTAATTTTGTTTACTTGCAAAATTTCACGGGATAGTATGAAAATAAGACTCACAGTTGCAACTCGATGACGTTCGAATTAAGGTTATGTGATTTAAAAACGGCGATTTGGTACCTTGTGGAATGGGCGTGCTTTCAGCCAATCACAGGTGTAGGCATTCGCGCGCCAAATTTGAATCGCTCCTCCTAGTTTCTAAATAGAGTATAATGACCTGCAAACTAAAGTGAGGATTCCTCATACGGCCCTGTAGAATTCTTCTTTAGTATCGAAACAGCAATTGAAGGTTTATGGCAGCCGAGGGGATTGGTAAGGGTCGGTATATCTATTGTTAAATATATTTTACAAGTTCGCCAAAAATATTAGCGCCACAATATCAAAAGGCATTTATTTCAAAAACGGAAGGCGTATTTTTAAAATAAATTGATTGCAGAACAAAATGTAGAATTGAGTAAAAGTACACTCTTGTGAAAATCTAATAAATAAGCAGTCAATTACGTTTTCAGTCAAAAAACAGAAATTTGATTGGCAAATATTGTTCTTCATTTATACATAATTGTATACATTAAATATGGATATTTTATTCCTATTAGAAGCCCTATTAGTAGTTATGGGGTGACCAGTAAAACTTGAAACAAGCGGTATAAATCTGTTATAAATTTTAATTGAATTCATAAAACCTTATTTGAAATTCAAGAAAAAGAATTGTTTTTAAATTTCATAAACACATCTACATTTAAAAGTAAAAATGAATGTATTTGAAATAAACGAAAATTCTATAAAACAATATAAATCTCCGCGTGAATGAAACATACGTTCTTAATTACTGATGAAACGTTCAAAATTTACGTTAACCTTTCGTAAATCTTCATTAAAATTTGTTCACACACAGTTGCAATAATAACACACTTAACTTTGGGAAATGACATGAAACAGAACACATTTTAATTAGATAAAATAAATAAATTAAAAGAGTAAACGGGAATATTTTTTTACTCTACAAAAGATACTCAAAACGATCTCCATTTACTTCTTGGCAATAATAAATACGTTGAAAAATATTTTGTAATTTTTTTTTAATTAAAATGTATTACACGTGTAATTTTTACTATGACGAGAAACTTGTTTTTCATTTTTTGGCCAACGTGCAGGCGGAAAAGAACTAATAATATGCAAAGACAACTTTTTCAAGGTTTACAAAATTTTACATTTTTTTTAAATCGTATAACTTAGTTGAATACTTGTTTTTGAGGTTATGTTAAAAATAATATATGCATGTGTTACATCATTGAATTTAGAAAAATACTCGTTTCAAAACAATTAAATTTGATGCTTCGCCTCGTGACATTTAAAAAGCAACAAATTAGCTTTGAATCTCCAAACCAAAGTTCAGCGAAAATTTTACTTTTAGGTGTGTATTTACCAAAGTTTAACAATTTTTGATAAACCGTTTTCAAAATCTAATTTTTAATATTTAACTTAAAATCTTACTAAAGATGATCCGATCAGTCGGTTGCAAATTCGTGTTATTGTATGGTAAATTAAGCAAAACAAAACTACTGATTATTTATTTCAGTATGCTAATAATTATCAGAGTGGCTCCGAGAAATAGAGTAGTCTTTCAAAAAGTGATCATGAACCTCCAGTAATCGGGAGCACAAGAAGAATAATAATTCAAAAAAATACGTTTTGTATTCAAGTTGTACGTAATTGTACGATAACTATCATATCAAAATTGGAGTAATTATGATACCACTTTTAGATTTATAACAAAATGTATATTTTCAAAAGTAGAAATCGCGGTGTCCGACGATTTTTCTCAAATATTTTTAATTTCCGAAATAACTAATTTATTTCATTCTTAATGTCATCCTATACAGTATCTGTAGTTACAATAAAAGATGGAAATTTCACAGACGTGAATACAGTTATGTAGTAATCAAAATTATACTACAATTTGAATTATCTTCATTCAGGGCGTAAGAAACGCTTTGTGTATACGTCTAGCTCAGTGGTTCCTAACCTTTATAATACTGCTACCCCTGTAACCTGTTAAGAAATCAAATTTTACCCCAATTTTAAAATGTTATAAAAACACTCAATGCAAGCGAATTCAAATGTTTATTAATTACAAAGTTGTCATTGCCCAGCAGTTAGTCAGAAAACTGGATACATTGTGGCTGCATAAAAACACAACAATATTACGATATTTTAACTATGAATTAATAATAATAATCAGTGTGAGGGTTGAAATTGTTTTGCGCTTAAAAGTTTTTTTATGTTAGGTTTAGTGTCACTTAAGGGGGTAGGATATCATTTGTACGCCGTGAGTGGCCGCCCAGGCGGCTCTGATAGTTTGTGCGAGTTTGATTTGTACCGAGACGTACTTCGTTAGAACTCGGCTAGATCGGGCTCGCAGTTTGTATGAACACGTGCATTGCCTTATGCCGCTCGCGTCGGCATAATTCCGTATTGTTTTTTTTTAGGAAATCCCCGTTTCATTAGGGACTTGCAGACGTATCGCTCCGCCAGCACTAAAGTTCTTATCCCTACATCTGATGAGAATGATTAAAATTTCATTTTTTTTGTGTGACAGTTAAATGTGCTATTATGCTTAAATTGCAAGAATAGTTTTGTACAGCTTAGGCTAATAGCAGACGGGTTGTAATAGCGCGCGGGGTTATTGTTTGATTCAACCTCAAGCACTTTGAAAAAAATAAATCTGATGACGTTTTGGCTTCATTTTTCATGATTTGCCGTTTTTCACTTTTAATTGTCATTTACTCGAAAAATTCCTTATGTAACATGGCAACATTTTTATACTGTCACTTTGACAATGAAAAGATCTCTCAAAATCAAGAACAAAAATAGGGGGTTGTCATTTAAACAATAATAGATGACGTCATAACTCAAAAACAAATGATGGTTGAAGATCGACTGTCATGCAAAAATGGGTATTTTTATCATAGAAAATCAACGTGTTCGAGGATTTTTTCCTATTTTTTTAATTTCCCTTTTAATGAATTTATTCCATACTTTAGGCGCACACTGTATAATAAATATGTTTTTTTTTGTCGAGAAGATAAAGAAAATAGGGGATGGCTTTCATAGTGTTTAAAAAATGCATTTTTGTAATGTTTGAATGGTGTATAGATGATAATAAGTATAGTTCTTTAGTGAAGGATGGAATGAACAATATGAAAAATACTTGTCAGCGCATTCAAGGACACGAGAAAAGAAAAATATGTTGAAAGCTACATGCCTAAAATTAAATGTATAAATATAGTACGAGTACACTTGTTGTTTTGAAATGCAGAAGGTGCCCGAGAACTTTTTCCCCGCCGTCATTAACAAACTATGTAAAAACTGTTTTATTCAGCAAGTAAAAGCAAATTATGAAGTACATCCTTTATTTACATATCTACAGTTAATAAATTAACCCAAAAGAATGATATTAACGAAATTAAATTCCGCCGCGCCATCTAACCGGTAATGCCGGAACTGTTTTAATCTCGCGCCGTACTCAAATCGTCTGAGGTTGCACCAAATTAACGGAGCACGCGGGACACTTGATCTCAAAAACCAAAAAGTTTATAAAAACATATTTGACGGATTCTTGAAGTACCTTATGTAAAGGGTGTCTGGATAGATTTTAGTTGATTTATATTAAATACGTCATATACTTATCAAAATTAAAACTTTAAGTTCAAAAGATTTTTTTTTCAAAAAGTTGTCCAGACACAGTCTATATATATTGAAATACAGTACAGAAAAAAATATTCAAAAATATTAATTATCTTCAGAGATCAACTGTCCACAGTCCGAGGCGGCCCGATTCCCTGGCCTTAAAGCACATCTCATGTCATGTTCCACATTGAGACGGTTTCTGGCCTTTGTTTTCAATGAAACTAAAGTTGAAAAACCACTCTCGCATCTGTAAGTGAAAAGGTACTATCATTTTTAAGGCTCTGTTAGCTATAACAGGATATTCGGCACCTGCTTTAATCCAAAATCTGCTGAGATCATACATTTGAAATTCTACTTTGAAAGTACTATTCTCGCGCAGTCCAAGAAATTCTACTTTGGCCGCTACATCTTCGTCTTTAATAATGTCATCATCAGTAGAAAATGGTCTTAATATCCAAGAGTTGGACTGACGATTATCTAAATCCGGAAAGTATTGCTTCAGTGACTCTATTACTGCAGATAAATGTTGATCTACGGCATTTCCAAATGTGATTTTGTTTTCTTCGGTATTTATCAATTGCTCACAGAGTAGTGTAAACATCGACACATCGCCAGATTGCACTCTGCGTTGGTAAAGTTCTAATTTACGTATAAAACTAGCAACTTTATCCTGCGCTGTCAAAATATTCTTCATATTCCCTTGCAAAGAAATATTCAGATTGTTGATTTCACTGAAGAAATCAGCAAGATACGTCAGTTTTTCGACGAATGTTTTGTCTTTTATGTTTGACAGATACTCATAAACCCGGTTCAAAACTCTGCCTCGTGATAACCAGCGAACTTCTGTGTGATACAAAAGAGAGTTATATTTGGCACCAACTTCATCACATCAAACTTTAAATACTCTCGTGTTTGTTGCACTGCCACGAACATGGTTCACAATTTTCACTATGTCACTCAACGTGCTTAGTAATTCTGGTGGAAGCGTCTTAACAGCCAAAGCGTAGCGATGAATAACAATAATCTAAAATAATATTAAAAAAAAATAGTAGTAGTAAAATATTTTTTATTAAGTTCAAGGCTTTATCCATAAATTACCAGTTATATATTTAAGGTTGTTTTATTTAGTACTTACTAATAAATAATATTATTTTTTATTTTATTATATGATTTATTTCTATCGCCTGACTAGTTTCGGTTATGAACAACCATCATCAGAGGCATATGTATTTAAACCTTATATATCTTGGATGTATTTGAATGTAATTTTAAATTTGATAGATGTCTAATTTTAAGGCGAAAGAAATAAATCATAAAATAAAATAAAAATAAATATTATTTACCAGTAAGTATTAAATAAAACAATTTATGGATAAAACCTTGAACTTAATAAAAATTATTTAACTACTACTATTTTTTTTTGTATTATTTTAGATAATTTATTTTAGAAAAATATACAAGCTAGAAATGAGACAATTATATAATTTACTCCAAAATTAACATCCAGCCATCCATATTTTCAATTTCGTAATAAATAATTTAGTTTAGCAAAAAGAATAACCCCGAAAGACGTAATTAATTTTTTAATATATTATTATTGAATATTAAAGTATAAATAAATATTAAAATATTGATATTATTATTTATTACGCTATTTAATTGTTACTTGACTTCCTGCATGGCGTTATAGACATCTTCAATTTAATCTATATTTCTGTTCGATCACTTCGATAGAATGGCAAATCTGTGTGCACGCATAAATATGCCACTTCAATCCTGATTCAGATTAATGCTCGTGCGTTTCGAAGATTAAATCGACGCGTGTTACTGCTACGTTTTTCAGCCTAGATTGAAGGAGAGGCAAAGCCGCAGCTGATCGCGTTATAAATTTTCCCAATAAGTGGACTAATAAATCTCGCCACTGTATCTGAGACCGTTCCGGACACTGATAAATCGATCCTTGCATTGACACGAGTTTTGATAGCGTGTAATGATTGATGATGACACTGTATGAGATACCTGCTATGGCATTTAATGTTTTAAATCCGTTTTTATTGCCTGTTGTAACTTCGAATGTGCGCTTACAAATTCAATCAAAGTTGTGTGGAAGTTCTGCAATGATAATTCTGACCTGGAATAGGTTATATAATACGTAATCCCGTAATCGGATATTGTTATAATTGAACATGAGAATATGCTACACATATGCATCTAGTTTTTTGGGCGTGTGGCCCAACATACTTTTCCTTTCATTAAGTAACTCCAAAAATAATTTATCGTAACTTTTAATAATCATAAAATAGTAATAGTAGTAAATATCTTTATTTTGCTAAATTTAATTACATGTAGTTATACAATAGGTGATATTTAACATTTCAAACGGCTAACGACCCTCAGGTCTTTCTAGCCGACATTTTATGTCTGAATTTATTTTAAATTGTGTTATGTACTGTCTTATGATTTCAAAAAAAGGTTCTGTCAGGATATTTAAATTTGGGAGGGGAGCTGAGGTTTCGTTTGAAGCAATAGAATTAGTAGGTGCAAGTTGGTTGAGGACTTGGAAAATTTATTAAGGAGGTTTGTCTTTGGTCTATGGGTAGGATGTTATTGAAAATAGTTTTATCCAGAATAGTAAAAATTATTAAAATAAAGCATTTACGCAAAAATCGTAATAACGAAGCAATATTATACTGAAACTTATTAAGCACACTAAGTTACGTTAGGTCAGGTTAGTTTACAAAATGTAATGTCAACAAAATATTTGCATAATATATGATTATTAATATTTTTCTATTCCATAAAAGTAACTGTATAATATAAAACTAATTAGTTCAGTATTTGTCTGTAAAATACGAGCCCTAACAACTATATGTGATTATTTCATAATTTCTATCTAAAAATTGTTTTAACATAAACTGTTACCAGCAAATCATATTTATTATTATTTGTTTCGTAAATTTTGGATCAGCAGTATTCTAACTGCACTTTGGTGATAAAATATAATAAGAATCACAATTTATGTTTGACAAAAAAACATTTTTGTGCGCTAAAACCAACAATTAAATGTTCGGCCAAAATATTGTGCATTTTAGATACATCATGAAATTAAAATCTAAATAGCTTTGGATGCTGTTTTCACGTTTAAGCAAACAAGACGTCTTGTAAACCCATGTCTCGTGTCAACTTTAAGTGAACAGTTTGCTTAGAAATGGCTCGAGGTGTTGCAACTCCCAAAAAAGTGAGAGATTTGATAATGAACGTGTTTGGATGGGGAAAAAATTAGACATATTGACAGAGACTTGCAATTATCAAAATCTATGGTAACTTACATCATAAAATTATACAGGGTGGAAATATTAACTGGAATAAATTCGGTATTTATGAAATGAGAATTTCCAGAAAAAAATCCTCGGACAGGTCGATTTTTGTTCTTTGTTGCGCACTGTTTAGCGTCTTCAAAACAAGTATCACGTCACTAGCCTTTCACGTATGACGTCATAGGCAATTTTTTGAAATGGAAACTTTTTTTTCCACTAAATTTGTAGCCCTTTTCACTCTCTTTATGACCATGTAAATTTTTTTTTTATTTAAAAATAAAATATTTTTTTTTAATAAATTTATTTAATGTAAGAAATGTTCAAAATGAATACCGTTTCTCTCTTGGCAAATAGCCAATCGGTGATAAAACCTATCCCTTACATTTTGAGACATTTCTGGTGAAATATTTCTCATTTCATGCTTGATACATTCCTTCAGATTCTCAATAAAAAAATTAAAAAAACAAAATATGTTTACATGGTCATAAAGAGAATGAAAAGGGCTACATATATAGTGAAATAAAAAAAAATCCAATTAAAAAAAATGCCTATGACGTCATATGTGAAAGGCTAGTGACGTCATACTTGTTTTGAAGACGCTAAAAAGTGCGCAATAAAGAACAAAAATCGATCTGTCCGTGGATTTTTTTCTGGAAATTCTCATTTCATAAATACCGAATTTATTCCAGTTAACGTTTCCACCCTGTATGATGAAAACGGTAACACCGATATTAAGGGAATAGGCTCAGGACGTCCCGTGTTTAGTTTCGGATCGACAAAGAAGAAAACTAGTAAAGCCTGCAAAAATAACAGAAGAGGCACTTAAGAGAAATAACCTCCGAGTGGAATGAGGCTGCAGGATTGTCTCTTTCCAGGGAAACTTGCAGAAAGCGGGTACATAAGAGTGACCTCGGTTTTTGGGTAATTTTATCAATGTCAAATATATCAATATGATAGGGATAAAACTATCTAACATTTTAGGGCAAAGAAAAACCATTATTGGCTCAACGTCAGAACAAAAAAAAACGGTTTGGTTTGGTATACAGAGCAGCGACCATAGACACATGAGTAGTGGAATTCGATTATTTTAAGTGATGAACCAAAATTTGATGTGTGTACGGAAGATCGAAACAGAGTAATTTGAAATAAGAAATAGGCGTTTAATAAGGACGTTTATTGCTTAAAATATACTGTCTTAAGTTTATGTCAAGGTTTATAGTTTGCTGCATTTCATTTCATTTCTTAGTAGAGTACTTTAACCTGTTATCCACTCGAATATTTAAAACACGAAATATTTGAGAAAATTTACAGCAACCAATTTTTGTACGAAAATGACAAATTATATGCAGGGTGGTGCGTAGGACAACGCACCATATGGATTTACATGTAAAAATTTCTTAAATATTGTCTTCCCTAATTATTTTTCCGAAAATTGTAATGGACTCTTTTGTAGAGCAAAATATTTTATTACTTTATGCCATTTCTTTTTATTTTTCATTATTTTTATTATCCATAATTTAAAAAACGACAAAATAAAAGTTATACTTAAAAAAAAAATAGGTGAATTGAAATTAAAACGCGAAGAAAACGCTTTTTATGGGCATTGATATAGTAAAGAACTGTTTATTTATCTCTGACTCCAGGGGTTGTGAGACTCATAACGTGCTAGCACATGTAAAAATTATAACGCGCTGTTGAGATGGATTCCATGACAACATATTATTTGAAGCGTACATATGTATCTTGAAACGTCTAAAATATCTGTCACATTTCTTCTGACAGATCAATCACATTTTAGTAATTGCCTTACACTACTGCAATGGATTGTATTAAATATAAATATATTGCTATTCAAATGCCTATAAAACATTGTATAATGCTTGACCGTTACCTGAACTTAAAGGCTCGCTTAGGCTTGCTGGCGCTCGCCCGTTACCTTTCTGTGCTCGTATGTAAATTTCTGTATAACGGTCTTGCAATGTAAATAACTATTACACGTGTTGTAAAACGTCGTTGTATAATATGCTGTATGATATGCTTGAGAGATCCTACAGGGTAGGCTTAGTTGCCAAAAAATTAAGTTTAAAACTTCTACAATGACGAAGACAGTTCAGTAGCGTTTTTTTAAATTTTGAAATAAAAACCTAAAATTTGATAGATATAATTCAGAGATTATTTACACGGCAAGATCGTCGATTTGCATTGTGTCATCACCTTGCTGTGGGACATTAATTTTGGTATACTTTGAAGGGCCATAACTTGATTTTTTTGAATGGTACACCCTATATTTCATTACTTAGTTGTATTCAGCATCTCATTTTACATCTGTTTTGCTATTTATATGTTTTCTTAAAAGATCATAGTTTGAGAAATAATTAGGATTTTCTGAAAAATGAACCCAGATCTCATCGATATAAACTTAACGTGCATTGAATATCAATTGTTTTTGTCATTTCAACGTCAAAGTGACATTTTTTGTACGACACATTGTAATTTATGTCGTCAACATGAAATTTTCGTATGATGAAATAGTTTAATTCAAATGTTTTTGCTATTGATTTGTTATACCTCAATAGATTCTGGTCACCAGCAACGGTTTGCGTTTTCACCGTGTACATAAACCATATCCACCATTTCATTATCAGAAAAAATCATTAAGAAAATGCGCTAAGAAAAATAAAACGTGTGGTACAATAAATGTCACTTTGACGTTGGCATGACAGAATTAAGTGATTTTCATGGCACGCTAAGTTTATATTGATGAGATCTGTGTGATTTTTTAAGAAAATCAGAATTATCTCTCAACTATCAACTTTCAAGAAAAAAATATAAGAGGCAACAAAGATGTACACTGAGACCCTGAATAGGACTAAGTACTAAAATATAGCGTGTGCCATTTAAAAAAATCAAGTTATGGTATTTCAAAGTTTACCACAATTAATATGTCACAGCAAAGTGATGTCACAATGCAGATAGGCGGTCTTGCCGAAAGAAGGTACCTCAGTCAGTTGTTTAGGTTCAGACAAAGCCCCAACTTGATATCCCAGAAACCAGGTGCCCTGCGATTTTTTAAATAAGTGCCTGCAAACGCATTAATTTTTAGAAAAATGTGAACAACTTCTGAACGTTTAAAGCGAATTCCAAAACTAAACGGATTTTTAAAGCCCAAAAAAGGGCAAATTCAAATATGTAAATTTATACAGGGAGTGCCATTAAAAAAAACTAGGTCGAAGGCTTCCCTGCAAAAATGGAACACCCTGTATATGGCAAAATAATTATACAAACTGCACTTTGGCCTCTAGTTTGCAGTGGCGTTTGGTTCATTTCGATATCATTAATGGTGTAGGTGTAATCGAGCCTGCCCGTCCTATTGACTCACCCTGTATATATACAGGGTGAGTCAATAGGACGGGCAGGCTCGATATATATATATATATATATATATATATATATATATATATATATATATATATATATATATATATGGCAACAAAGATGTATACTGAGACCCTGAATAGGACTAAGTACTAAAATATAGCGTGGGCCATTTAAAAAAATCAAGTTTTGGTACTTCAAAGTTTACCACAATTAATATGTCACAGCAAGGTGATGTCACAATGCAGATAGGCGGTCTTGCCGAAAGAAGGTACCTCAGTCAGTTGTTTAGGTTCAGGCAAAGCCCCAACTTGATATCCCAGAAACCAGGTGCCCTGCGATTTTTTAAATAAGTGCCTGCAAACGCATTAATTTTTAGAAAAATGTGAACAACTTCTGAACGTTTAAAGCGAATTCCAAAACTAAATGGATTTTTAAAGCCCAAAAAAGGGCAAATTCAAATATGTAAATTTATACAGGGAGTGCCATTAAAAAAAAACTAGGTCGAAGGCTTCCCTGCAAAAATGGAACACCCTGTATATGGCAAAATAATTATACAAACTGCACTTTGGCCTCTAGTTTGCAGTGGCGTTTGGTTCATTTCGATATCATTAATGGTGTAGGTGTAATCGAGCCTGCCCGTCCTATTGACTCACCCTGTATATATACAGGGTGAGTCAATAGGACGGGCAGGCTCGATATATATATATATATATATATATATATATATATATATATATATATATATATATATATATATATATATATATATATATATATGTTCATGTGCACGGAAGTTCAAAGACACACATATATATATATATATATAAGTACTAAATATAACAACCTGAAAAGTATTTTTTATGGGTGTTGGCTTTTCATTTACAAAAATTGAGAGAAACGTTTAGAAATGACAACTCAAAGTCCTCAATTTTAAGTTAAAAAACAATGTTTCTTAATGTTTTAAAGAATAAATATTTTCTTATTTTTGTGGCTCTTCAACCTCATAATCAGTTATCAAAAATACTTGGCGCTACATGTAAGTCACATACATTTCGCATGTGTGCTTTTGTGTTTATTATAGTCATGCATATTGGACCCCCCACCAATTTTATTTCATTCATGAAATTTTTATTAATAGGATAATTTCGGTGGCAATACTTAATGGTCCCCTTATAGTGTTATATATTTTATGCAGATTGTAATTTGTGTGTATAATAGGTATATTTATTGAAACGGCAGTAACTGTATTTTCCGCTTGAACAATTTCGTGTCGGAATCACAGTTAAGCCGAATTTTAGATATGGAGCCTTGAGTCTATAAATGTGTAATAAAGGAGCTTTAATATTTAGGCGTAGTTGCTGAAATTGGACGTTTTTTGTTCGTTCGCCCTGGCACGATTGCCTGATCGCGGTCGTTAATGCATTCTAGGGCAAAATGAATGAGTAATAAATGTAATTAATTCTGTCGGCATAAAAGAAGGGGTTGGTATTGAAAGTAGAAAAGCGGAAAATATTATCCAAGTCATCTAATTACCATAATAACTAAACTGCTTCTGGGGGGTTATAATGTTGGCTAACTATTGAGCTAAATAGAGCAATTACCATGAAAGGGGAACATACCTTTCTGTTTAATTTAAGGCATCAATAGCTACGACCAGCTGTGACCTGAGATGTGAGACCAATATCCACAAACAAAAAACTAAGTTTAATTTTTAGTGTTAATAAGCGCTCGATTTAAAAAGTGCATTTTTGAATTATATCAGCTTGGCACTAATTTTATATCGGGATCTAATTTTACGGCGTGGATGCTTTTAATGCCCTTATACCCATGTATTACACGTTGTTTTTATTATACCTGCACTACACTGTGGAAATTAGAAAAAAAATAGAAACATTTAAATTCATTTTACAAGTTAGTGTGGATGTTTTTCATTTCGATTACATTACTTTACCTGCAGTCACGTATGATACAGTCAAAATATCTAAACAATAAAATAATCCTTTTTACATTTATGTAAATATAGATTTGAAATTTATTAATATTGTGTAATTTTAATATAACAGAGATGCATATTTTTAATCGCTATTGCTTGATTTTTTTGTGATAGATGTAATACAATAACACCTTTTTCCAGGTTCCACTGACAGGATGCAGTATGAATCCTGCTAGAAGTTTTGGTCCTGCATTATGGTATAACGATTGGACTTTACACTGGGTAATAAAAACTAAATCTAGCAAAAAAAATCGTATATAACGATCTAAATTAACTAACTAAATTTCAATGGTATGTGAGATCTGTTGATATGCAACAACATAAACCGAAACATGTGCGAAGTTAATAGCATATAAGGTACATAAAAATATCACGTGATTAACGAATACACTTGAGTTAAATTCTCATACAAGATATATTACAAAAAAACAATTCTACTCTTAATGTGACTGTTCTGTTCTATGAATGATCAAATAAATCAATGCCCTAAATCAATCAAAATGTGATACGAGTGACAAAGTTCATATAATCAACTCGCAATTCCCTTATTAATTGTCGACAAAATGAATTTCGCATGAGATTGCCACAATATACTTATAATTTGAGATTTGCTCTACTAACAAATTTATGCTGGTAATTATTCAAGCTAGACTACAAGATTTAAGTAGTAAATGTGTTTGTTAAAGTGTTTTTTATTTGTTGCAGGTTTATTGGGTGGCGCCATTAACGGCATCTGTGGTAGGATCCCTTATCTATAGAATAATTCTTTGTAAGAAGATAAGTAAGAAATCATTCTAAACAACTAGATATTATAAATAAATTTTAATATTTAATGTCGTGATATTTATTTATATTTACACCCTTGTGGCGTAGTGTCTATGGGTTTTTAATCTATTCATATACATGGCAATGTTGATTACCATATCCCCCACCTAAGAATAACCATTTTGAAGTTATTAATTATAATATTATTATTATATATATATTATACAGGGTGTCTCTAAATTGTGTGGAAATGGCTTAACCATAGATTACTGGGATCAAAAAAGACCGATTTAACAAAACATATCTATATACAAATGCGTTTGGTTTAGGCAGAATTCAGCTTCAAAGTTAATTTTATAAAAACAAAATTTGCTTGTAACAAGAGAACGTTTACACTGATTTAGATGTTATTTGGTATGACACTTTATACGAGTTTAAAGTTATAATTATAACTTAAATTGGAATTCTGTAGTTATAATTTTAACACCTTTGTTATAAATATATATTTTAACACCCCTGTTAAAATGTGCAACGTTGCCAAGTATATTTTGTAAAACTTGAATTACAAAAGTGAACAAGGCTGATTGTTTTGCTGCATGGGAGTATTATTGGCGCCTAATTAACATTTTTTTCTACTCCCTTAATAGAAAGTACACACTTTCGTCAGTCATATGAGGGAGGAAAGTTCTACTTTTCCTCCCATGCGAGGCAAACAACTTTGGCTCCCTCATATGCGGGAGGCAAACAACTTTGCCTCCCTAGAATAATATTTAGAATAGAAACATGAAATAGCTATGATAATAGTATATGGTTTTCTTTTATTGCTAGCGCTGAGGGTTACATACATGACCCGAGGCGATAATAGTATTCACAATCATGGTGTATATACTATTTTTTTTACTACAAAAAAGTTACAATAATTTAAAATTAAATATTAAAATACAACAAACACCTGTCTTACATAAATCAAAATCTGACATTGACGCTTTCAAGGAATACATTGAAAATGGGGCCAGCTAAGGCCGGCTAATTGTGGTACATATTCTTAGCACGCGAGAACTACAAAAAGATTGCCCGAAACACGAAAACTTAAAAACTACATCTCCCGTTACAATGTATGTATTCACAATTATTTTAATCAGCTCAAAACGTTCAACATAAGCTCCTACGAACCACGCATTCAATCCATTACGAATTTTATTCAACCGGACCACAATGGTAACTGTAATCCCTTCAAAGTGCGACTTGAGCCTCGTATTATTTGTTTTTATACAAATTTCTTGTATACTTTGATTTTTAACAATATACTTATCCTAAATATTATATTTTGAAATTTGGTTTTTTATTTATCATGTACAAGAAAATATAATATTTATGCAAAACACTGTGAAACGTCGTAGAAAAAATCATATGTATTACTCGGGAGCAACGATCCATTTCCTCCATTAGAAATATCCGCGGGTGGAAATGATGCACTTTGCACCATTGTAATACAAATAGCTATTGCATAGAACTGTTTCTAATACATATAATAAAATGCGGGATATAAATACCGACATAAAAATAAAATTAAGTTGTATGTGTTGGTGAAACTGTTTTGCCGGGATCTTCTCTTTACGCGATTTTTAAAGTTACAGTTACTGCAAAATCTGTTACTTGTTCAAATAAATGTCAGTATTATTTATTATTACATTTTTAATTTGAAAAATGTCAAGACTATTTACAACTAAAAGGCAACTCGAGGCTCTTTTAACTTTAGTAGAACAGAATCCAGAATTGGCAGAAAATAGGAAGAATGCCAACAATGAGAACGAAGTTACCTCCAAGTTTTGGAATAGAATAAAAAAACAATTTAAATGCCTTGGACGGACCAAGAAGAACGGTTCGCTGTATTGTTGTACATTTCTATTAATTTCAATTCCAGTATTTGGAAAGCGTGCCCAAATATGCAATATATGTTTCATTGCTTAGAGCAAAATAATGTGCTTGCTCTGAATCAGTTTGATAACTACTGTGACCAAAAAAGTGCAAATATGTTTGGGGATGGCAGTTCGTCATATGATATTTGTTATGACGGTTCAAGTTTTCTTATAACAGATAGAGATGCATTCTGACTTAGACGAAAAGTTTTGAGAAATATCACTTGTGGTCATTCGAATGGGTTCTTAGTATCTCGTATATTGCGACGAAATACTGTGTTCGCATTCGTTGCGAACACTTGAAAATTGTACACTTTAGCTCAATAATTTGACTAAAATGTACTCATTATTCAATTCTATATTGCAGCTGTCAGCGAAAATGCACATAGCCTTCAACATCTGCCATTTTAATTTTAACAGCGGTTATAATTTTAAAGGCGTACATATCAATGCTGTTAAAATTTTAACTTTACCAGAATTTTAACCTGTATGTTAAAATGTAACAAAGATAATCTTACATAATACCGATTTTAATTTTAACACCTGTTAATATTATAACCTACTGTTATAAATAACACGATGCTTGCAGAATCGGGGTTAATATCATTTAAATTAATATTAGCATTAATATTGTCAGAAATCAATAAAATATGAAATATTTCTTTGAAAGAAAAATCTGCTTAAATGCAAAGCCGTATTACATTATGTACAGTTTGGTAATCGTTTCTAGACGCACTTGACTGATGAGACCCACCAGGTCGAAACCGATCTCCAGTTGTCATATATTCTTAAAAATGATAAACAGTTACAGATTACCGATTTCAAAATATTTTAAGTTTTCATACATTATCATGTACAGGGTGTCCCACGCTCGTGGACCTTTAAAAATGTATGGGGTTCCATAAAGATAAAAATTTGAAAAAAGATCATCCAAACATGGCTTATTCTGCTATCCTCAGGTGAAATACTTTCAACCTTCGCTCACTTCCGGTTCTACCGAAAATAGCCATCAACTTTTGTTATTTTTAATGAAACACCCTATATATTATTATGTTTCTGGCTTCCCCGTTTCATTTGAAACATCTTTTGTAGAAATGTATGTACACCTAAGTTTTTACTTTCCGAGATAACAATTTAATTCCTAGATTTTGACCTCAAAAAGACGTTATGAAAAATGGCTTCAATTTCTCTTACAAATAAGATAAAAACGGAAAATTTATTGTACCTCTAAGGTCCCTCTATGACTGATATATGTTGCAACTGAAAACTTTGACAATTAGTCATTCAAAAATGACATTAGTTAAGTGCCCACTTTATTAAGCGGTTTTTTTTAATGAAATGACATACTATTTATCTCACAGAGCAATTGGCATGACATTTTGCTAGAACAGAATTAACCATGTTAGGATGATTTTTTCCAAATTTTTATTTTATCGGGATCCCTTAAACTTTTAACGGTCCACTAGCTTGGGACACCCTTTATATTTTTCCAACATAAGTTCCCTGTATAAGTTCCAACATTATGTAATTTTGTAATAATTGATAATTTTTTCAAGAACTGAGCAAATAAGTTGGAAACGTTTATTTCATTCGCGAATTGACACTTTAGCGAATCTTAAAATTCGTTAACAATAATTTATTAATAAACATTAATTAACAAAGTATGGATCTGTGCAGTGGCGATGGTTGTGCTATTCAAGAATATTAGATGCTGCATATTGCAAGTCGTGATGGCTTTTTTCAAAAAATAAGAGTAATTGGCGTTCAGGAGTACGAGAATTGCAAAATTTGTCCACGAAAATAAAAAGTCGCAGTTCTTCGACGTCATACACAGGAGCAACTGTTGTAATGAAGTTTGGAAAAAAAATGTCACCATCGACAAAAACCTCGAAGATGAAATTAGATATCAGGCAAAATTTTTCAAGCTGGTTTTAGAACGACTATTTAATATTACTCTCATGTTATCTAAAAACTCATCGGGTTTCCGTGATAAAGAAGAAAATATAAATGATAAATAATTACAACATCATGTAATTTTGTAATAACTGTTAATTTTCTCAAAAACTGAGCAAATAAGTTGGAAACGTTTATTTCATTCGCGAGTTGACACTTTAGGGAATCTTACAATTCAACATTAACAAAGTATGGATCTGTGCAGTGGCGATGGTTGTGCTATTCAAGATTATTAGATGCTGCATATTCCAAGCCGTGATGCATTTTTTCAAAAAATAACGCAATTGGCGTTCAGGAGTACGAGAATTGCAAAATTTGTCCACCAAAATAAAAAGTCGCAGTTCTTCAACGTCACACACAGAAGCAACTGTTGTAATGAAGTTTGGAAAAAATATGTCACCATCGACAAAAACCTCGAAGATGAAATTAGATATCAGGCAATTTTTTTCAAGCTGGTTTTAGAACGACTATTTAATATTACTCTCATGTTATCTAAAAACTCATCGGGTTTCCGTGATAAAGAAGAAAATATAAATGATCAAAATAATTACAATGGAAACTTTTTGCCACTAGTTGAATTAATTAGTAAATATGATGCAGTTATGAGACAAGTCTTAGAAATGCCGTCAGGATGCATTAAATATTTGATCCCTACAATTCAAAATGAATTATATGAGTGTGCAGGAAATAATTTAGAAAGAATTTAGACAAAATTTATGTTTCTCCATTTTATGCCTTATTATTAAATACAACACAAGACATCTCGAAAAAAGATCAGCTGAGCATAGTTATAAGGCATGCGCACATTGCAAGACATAGCAATCAAAAAGCTAATAATTTTGAAATCCAAGAGACTTTTCTAGGATTTTATACTGCACAAGATCAATCAGCTAAAGGTATGAAAGAACTAATAGTAAGTTATTTAAACGAGAAAAAACTTTCTAGTAGCAAATGTTATGGTCTCTCAATAATGGCTTGCAAACGAAAATAAAAGAATATTCAAAACAATTCCGAATATGTACATTGTTCCAGTCACAATTTAAATTTAGTGATAAATTGCATCATTTATCACTAAATTTAAATTGTGACTGAACACGGTTGCAAAGAAATATTATAATTTTTTGGTGTAATAAAAAATATATATTTATTCTTTGGAAAAAGTCTTACGAGATTGTTGTCTCAATTTACTGGGAAATCTCAGATTTCTTTAAATAAATTAAATTGAGCTCGTTGGTCGGGCAGAATCACATCACTGACTGCGATAAAACTACGTTATGTTGATATACTTAAAGCATTGGTTGAAATTAATCTCAAAAGTAGTAACAAAGATGAGAGAAAAGAGGCACAGCAAATAAAACACAGTATGAATAATTTTGATTTTATTTGTGTGTGTGTTTTCCTGGATAAAATATTAGTTGATATTATGTTTGTTTCAAAAAATTTACAAAGAAAAGATCTTTCCCTACATGAAGCAGTAGAAAATTTGAACAGATCATTGTCATGTATGAAGACCTACAGAAACAATTTTCAAGATATGTTAATAGAATCTCGAGAAATAGCAAGAAAATGGGGTATTCCAGAATATTCTATAAACGGCAACAGAAGACAAAATGTCATTTTGACGAATTTTCGACGCAACATAGATATAAGTCTCGTGAAGAATATTTTAAAGTAAATATATTCTATTGCATATTGGATATAATAGTTTAGCAACTCAATACTCGATTTACTGGTATGAAAAATATTAAGGATCGTTTTAATTTTATTGAACCAAAATCCATACTTAATTCTCCGAAATGAGAATTAATGGAAAAGTGTGACAGTTTACAAAAATACTTATTCCGAAATGTTTCCTTCACAATTACCTATTCAATATACGAATGCTATACTTTTATTAAAACCTAATCGAAAGAAAATATGACTATTCAAAACTTGGGTAATCCATTATTGCAAAAATATGGTTCATTAGAAACTGAAAGAGGTTTGCACAGCTCTTGTACTATTCATGACGATTCCGGTAACAGTTGCTTCTGTGGAAGGGACATTTAGTAAACTAAAAATTATAAAATATTACAAACGAGAATTTTAATTTTTGGTTTTGTTTAATACCTTATGTTGTTTTATATTATTTATTTTCAGAAAATGTAATAGTTATATGATTTGAAGTGAACTGTATTCATAGAAAAACTTTTAAGTTGTTTCATTTCTATGTTTTTTTTTCATGTTACGTGCAATAATTTCGTTTGCTGATTAATTTTTAATAAATTATATTGTTATGAATTTACTTTGTTTAAATCTATTTGAAACATATGAACATATGTATATATATATATATATATATATATATATATATACATATGAACATATGTATATATAGTTAACATAGTTAACATATGTAACATAGTTAAAGTATAGCGTATTTTTTAAGAATATGGTGCCAAGTTGTAAAATATTAATTTTTCGTTCAATGCCGGCACCGTCTACCCCCTCTGTCTATCTTGCTTCAAACGTGCATACGTGCTAAGTCAAACGAACAGAGTTTACAACTTAACACCGTATCCCAAAAAAATACACTGCACTCGTACTTACCATTAGAAAGTTATTTAAGCTCTTGCTCCGTATAGATTCGGTGACGGTCTTTAAGTCAGATCTGAAAAATAATAAAATAATCTTTTATTAAAATGGAAAATAATAATTTAAAAAAATGTATATACAAACAGAACTTTAGTGGCAAATTTGCAATAACTAGTGATGTTAAAAGTATTTGTCTATTTCATGGTAATGTTGGATTTGGCGAAAGGATTTTAATTAGTAAGTACCGTGAAGGTAACAGATCAAGATAAATTACTAGTCACAGCAAGTAATTCCACACGTACGCAGTTCTAATATGTACTGTAAAAAAGATAATCTTGCATCCTCTATTTGCTCACATCTATTCGAAGAACATTCAGAACATGAAGCTGCGATTTCATTTAACTAATAAGCTAATAACTTTACAGCAGTTTCAGCACAGCTACATATTATCTGTTTAGAAGTACAATATTTCTACAATACACGTTCGTGATTAAAATCCAGCTTTCTTCTTATATGTTTACCCTAATATTGAGAAGTCGCGAATATAATTTTGTTATTGTAAACTGATTTTAATTAATTTCCTTCTGTCATATGGAGCCCTTCCATGTATTCGTTTATCACCCATTAGCCAATGTTGAAATGCACACTTAAAGTGAATAAGGCTTATGCAACTTTTTCGGTATGCATGTTAGAGGAAAAAGTTGTTAGGTAAAAAGTCCTGCATTATCTCAAATTAATAATAGTATGTTTTGGAAACTTAAAAATTAAAAACTGAATGAATTTCTTTTAGAAAATGTGCTTAATTATGTTCTTAAATTGAAGATATAATGTACAGTTTGTTATTACCTTCTACGGGTTGTTTAATCTTTCCGTTGTGTGACCTGCATTTCACACTTCTAACAAAATTTATAAATCGCGTTATCTAGTTTGCCAGTTTAATTTTTCGTTTTGTAGTATGATTGTCACTAAAGTGTCATTTCCACGGTTAAAATGCTGTCAGCTAACCCAGAAATAGTTGAAATTGTTCTTATTGTGGGGAATAATTACAGAACATGCAGATAAGCAGCTAATGAATGTAATGTAAATCATCCTGACAAAATCATCAGTCGCAAAACTATTGCGCAAGTGTAAGTAAGTTTAATTAAACATTGCTCTCTTATTTTAGATGTATTAAAAATGTATTCAATTTTTCAGCACTTAAATAAAATCAATTTTTAATTTTTATTTTTTTCAGTTTTCTAATAATGCTATTATTAATTGACAGCAGGACTATTTTTTTCCTAACAACTTTTCCTCTAAAATGCATACTAAAAAAGTTCCTTGAATCGCCATTTAGAATTAAGTCATTACTTGCATACAGGGTCTCGTAATAAAATTGTATTTTATTATTTTATGTTTTATGTTAAAATGGCAAACTGGCAAGTTAATCAACATATCTGTGCTGTTATATTGTGTAACCAATCCAGTCCATCGTGTAAACTCAGAGGCGTTTTCGTCAGGAATTTAATGTATGTATTTATTTCCTGTATCCTGTATCTATTTCCTGTATCTTATACGGACTATATACCTCATATTTAAATGGACCAATCACAATATTGAATTTTCCTTAGTTACTCCGTATTACAGCGCTTATTACTAATTACCTGGTTGTCATGGGGTGTGTTTGGAATATATCGTTAGTTTGCGTATTTCGATGAGGTGTTAATAAAATCAAGTTGCCGTGAATCATAATATTTTTACACAAAAGTCAAAATTTCATAATATTTCTTGCATTCAGTATATAATAAGGCGTCAATATGAATCGTTTTGGATCTGATGAGATTCATAAAATCGAAGAATCCGTCACATCCACAGAACCCATTAATACAGTGCGAACAGAATATTATGTTATAAGACAATTTGATCACTTCTGTTCAGAAAGAAATTATGATATAAAAGAAGAAAAGCCGGACGAAGAATTATGTAAAATTTTTGAAGACTGGGCTTACAACATGCGAAAAGTTAATGGTGAAGATTATAAAGAAGGAGTATTGAAAACACTCTGTAATCTCACAGCTAACACATATTCAACTTACTTATTATAATAAGTTCAAAAGAGTTATAGATCCTTTTAAAAGCGTTATATTTCAAAAGCAAGAGATGCTCGCAATTCAAACATGAAAATTGTACAACGCAATTTGGAAAAAATACAACGCAGTTCGTCGGTTTTAACCCATGAAGAACAAACAAGACTTATAAATTATTTTAATGGAAATACACCCAATGGTCTACTGCGAAAGTTTTACCATATTGCGTCTGTTAAATTTGCGTGGGGAGGAGGAGAAGCAAGTGCTTGCTTGACAGAACAATTCAAAGAATAAATAAACAATTACGATTTGCCTACAGGTCGGATGGAATACAACACAATTTTCTCCAAAACAGCACAAGGAGGTGATAAGAAAATTGCAGATAGTAAATGGATTAGCCCAAATTCAAACAATATAGACATGTGCCCCGTTAGACTTCTAACGAAAATGTTATCTAAACGGACACCTAACATTAAAACTAATCGCCAGTTTCTTGCAGTAAATAAAGATTAGGAAAAACATGAAAATAGCTATTGGTATACAAACATGCCCTTAGGATTCAATCAGATTAGTAAACGGACAAAAAGTGCTGCTAAAAGCATCGGAATAAATACCAAACTTGTAAAAATAACAAATCATTCTAACAGATCGTCTACAGTTAGTCAGTTATCAATACGGGTATTAACGCTGAAGAAATTATAAAACTAACTGGACACAACAATACTGCTTCAATTCAACCTTATTTTAATCTAAGTGAAAATCATCATAAAAATCTTATTTCAAATTTAAGAAGTGAATCAATGTAATCGGAAATTGAAAATTCTTCTATCAATAATTCTTCATCAGTTTCTCTTGATTCATCTAATAATAATAATAATTCCAGTGGCTCAGTAATTTATAATAATTGTACATTTAATATTACATACCATAAATAAATCTAGTTCTTATAAGTCAAAATTATAAATTTAATTTAATTTAGGTGTTAATAAAAATCAAGTTGCCGTGAATCATAATATGTATACACGAAAGTCAAATTGACAAAATATTACTTGCATTTACATTTATTATTCGGTATATAGTCCTCCGAATATAACTCAAGCATCAAAAATAATCTGAATATAGTGACTACTGCTCAATGTGTTCCTTAAAATACGCCTCGTCCTACGGACTCGGCGTATTTCTCATAACACATTTCGCATACGTCAGCTATATTAAATTATTTTTGACGCTCTTGTTATATTACTTCTGACTATTACCCTCCAAAAATTTCGGGCGTGTGTGAATTGCGCACCAAAAACTAATCTTTTAATCGCTCGACCTCAAACTAGACCCTTTGCGCGAGATAAGGGAGAGAGATTAAATTATACGGTAATGTATAATTATCGAACGATACCTACTTTATCGAATCACATTTGTCATTCGTTCTACGCTAGTGCAACATTCAATTGTCCACCATGGAACATATAGTCGAGATCAGTGAACGCGGCAAAGAAAAGTTAATTTTGAACGACGGGAAGTTTTCATTCGCGAAAACCTTAAGAAATGGTGAATCGTTTTGGTGATGTCATAATAAAACCTGCAAAGCTAAAGTATGGACGGTGGGTCCTGAGCGAACTGTTTCCAGAAGCATCTGCGATAACAATCATCCGATTTCCCGAAATATGTTAAATAGACCAGTTTGTGAGTACCATTTTTATTTCTTTACAAATACCCCGAATGTATTATTATGTACAGTTTAGTTTTGTACAGTTCAGTTATTCTTTTTTAGAATACATTTTGTATGGAATTTAATAATAATTTAATAATATCTAATCCAAATAAGGCACTTATTTTGGTATGAAAGATTCTTTGAGGTTCCAGTTGTGGAAACAGTAGGCGATATAACATAATATTTTGTTTTTCATTCTTGTACTTAGTGCTCGTGTGAAGAGGAAAGCAGCCGATCAACTCGTCGAAAAACCATAAAAAAATATTTAAAAGTTTTTAAAGGAGAATCCTGAAGTCCTGGAAACATTGACTGCGACAGATGTCGAGTATATACGTAGAAATCTATACAACGGGAGAAAAAAATTGCTACCATCTTTGCCCAACAATGCCGTAGAAACAATAGAACTTTTGAAAAATTATGAATGTGAAACCATCAAAGGGGAAGATTTTATTTTAATTTGTTGCGATGTAAATAAAATTATTGTTTTTTGTTGTCTTTCTAATTTAAACGCTTTATGTAAGGCCGAACAAGTTTATTTAGACGGAACATTTAACTATTCGTTAAATTATTTTACGCAATTATTTACATTGCACATACTAGTTAACGGGCGTTACATCCCTTTAGCATTTTGTGTTCTACCAAATAAGAAGTTAGAAACCCATATCAGTGTATTTCGTTTATTAAAAAAGAAATGTAATAGTGTTAACCTAGATTTTAATGCGAAATATGTAGTTGTCGATTTTGAAAAATCTATATTCGATTTGGCCACAGGTGACTCTAATCGGTTGCCGATTTTATTTAGCTCAGAGCTGGCTCAAAAAAATTCAAAGCTTAGAACTAGTATTAGAGTATAAAAATGCAGAGAGCGATGTTGGTAAATGGCTCAATTATATTTTTGGGTTGCCATTTTTGGATCCTCGAGATGTTGAAGAATGTTTTGTTTTTGATTTAATGTCAATTCGACCAAACGATGATACAAGATTGGCCCAATTTTCCGATAATTTAGTGAAAACATATATCGAGAACGACTCGTTTCCGCCACATATTTGGGCTAATTTTAGCGCAAGTATGAACCGTACCACAAACTGTTGCGAAACCTTCAATGCAAAATTTACATGTGGTTTTGGATTGCCAAACGGATATATATATATATATATATATATATATATATATATATATATATATATATATATATATATATATATATATATATATATATATATAAAATTAGAAAGCACAAATGAAATTGTTCGAATCAAAGATCCACAAACACGACGACGACATCAGTATTTAGAACAAAAAATAAGGCAATATCCCGATATAGGTAGGTTACAGTTTGTAAAATGTTTAGCATATTTTTATAAGCAATAAAGCCAATGTCTTAAATTTTAAAATTGATTTATATTATTATCCCTACTTGTCCGAATTTCTTATTCTTGGGAGTTAATTCGGTGCCCAATCAAGGGTCGACCAGGTATACGGAATGCAATACCAGGTGCGCAATTTACCAGCGGCTAAAATCTGTAATCCTTCCTTCAGTGCGCGAATTTACCAAAATAAAAGGGTCAACCAGGTATGTAGTGCACAATATACCGCCGCCCAAAATTTCAACGAGGTTGCAACCAATCATATTAATGCGGATCCCAGAAATCACCTAGCAACGAACGAATACCACCGAATATTTGATGTGAAGTGAATATTTTTGACATTTTAAAAACATTTGGGCTATTAATTATCAAAATACATTTATTGATTTAAATTACAATTCGTATTTGAACAATAATAATTATAGTTATTATTGAAAGTGCAATTGCTATAAGTACTGGCTCCACTGAAACCAATGTTTGTTTTAACATCGTCATTTTTGGATTCTCCTCGCAGCTTTGTAATTTACTTCTCGTGGTGACTTCGCATGCAATTTTCGTCGGGAAATAGTCCTCGATATATCCCTCTTGCATGCCATCCTTAATTTCGCGTATTTGTAGCGTTGTGCCGAGTCGAATAATCCTATGACTCGAGAAAATACGACTCGTAAATATTCCAACTCGAATGATTATTCGAGTAGGCCAACCCGAGTCAGCACCTGTGTTTGTTTACTTGATTTCCAAGTCGCGTGCCGCAGCTGGCCGCAGCTATTCATTCGTTCAGACTGGGCCAACAATTGTTACTGACAATGCCGCCAATATTAAAAAAGCAGTAGCTGAATATTTACGCCAACAAAATCACTATTGCGTAGCGCATACTTTGAATTTGGCAGTCCAAGACTGCATAAAAAGTAACTCAGAATTTTCTGAACTCTTAAAAAAATGTAGACGTATAGTGATGCATTTTAAAATGAGTAACGAAGCCAGTTATAAATTAAATTAAATGCAACAACAAATGGGTCTTCCACAGTTAAAATTGTAGCAAGATGTTCCAACAAGAAGGAACTCTGCATTAATCATGATTCAAAGATTAATTGATACTCGATCACCATTATCGGCTACATTAGGCTTATTAGAATCGCCACCACAAAACTTAGGAGTGGACAATTATAACAGATTGCATTAGTCTTTTAAAACCTTTGGAAAAAATGACGAACGAACTGTCAGGAGAAATATATACTACGTTGTCCCGTGTCATTCCATTAGTTAGAGGTTTAAAAAGTGCAATACGAAATAAAATATTAGTAACACAAACAGGCAATAATCTACAATCAAAATTGATAGATGTACTTGACAGGCGGTTGTGACATTTGGAATCGAATAGTATTGTAGCAAAATCTTGTTTCCTTGATCCGCGATTAAAAAAAAAATGGGATTTAGCATTGAAGGTAACGCAGAAAGTGCCATGCAGTCTATTATAGATGAGTTAATTTAAACGACTGAAACTGAACCAATTGGTGAGATCAAAAATCTGGCTCCTGCTCCCCGAATTCTGAAAATGTTGAATTATGGGAAAACTTCAATATGGCAATGGGTGACAATGTTTCTTCAACTGCTCCAGTTTCGGAATCTGTGGTAGCCGTGAAACAATACTTAGACCTTCCGCTACTGGACAGAAAACATAATCCGCAAGATTTTTGGAAACTGCATCAAAATTTCTTTCCAGATTTATATAAAATGGCCATCACATACTTATGCATTCCTGCCACTTCAGTTCCGTCTGAGAGAGTTTTCTCAAAAGCCGGACAATTAACAAATCAAGACAGAAATAGACTTCACCCGAAGAAACATGACCAAATATTGTTCCTTAATAGTCGATTGCGTGATTCTAATTCAGTTATTTCCTAAATAGTAGTAGCGAAAAATAAGAATTATTATTTATTGTTATATTTATTTTGAATTGTTTTCATTAACTTTTAATTATTACTTTTATGTTATAAGAAATTGTATTTAGGTTTCCTTATATAGATATGTAGACCATTTAACGTATGGTCCTAAAGTTTTTGGAAAAATATTAAATGATTCGTTTTTATACCCAATGCCGTTTAATCAAGTTGCCATGAAAACTAAAATGCCACAAGTGATCAAGTTTGATTATGACAGTTTAGTTTTGCGAATCGATCGTAGCAAAATGTCTTACAAATTAGATATCCGTAAAGGTATTTACAATCTAATTGGACGAATACCTAAGCGTGATATTATTGCAATCTACCGAGAGCAAAATGTAGAGAAGTCAACTATTTACACAATAAGGAATTGTGAAGAGGGAATACCATGCATTAATTTACCCAAAAGCGGTAGACCAAGAATTTTGAGTGGAATTAGAGAAAGAAGACTGTTGGAAGCAGAAGGAAAGACAAAGTTGGAGTTTCTCAGAGAAATTTAGCCTGGAGATTTGGTATTTCGAAGACCACCGTGTTAAGAACAATTGATCGCTCAAACTTAGTGTTTAGAAAGAAAAGAAAGGCACGAAAATACACCACAGCCCAGTTAGAAAGAATTCCGCATTGTTGTCGCGCATTAAGGTGCATACACTTTTATAATAAATTGATTGTAATAGACGATGAAACATATTTTACCTTATCCCATTCAGAGATTAAAGGAAATTATGGGTTTTACACCGAACTTAGAAAATACACCAGACAATGTTAAATTTAAAGGTAAATCGAAATTTGAGGATAAAATTTTAGTGTGGTGTACCTTTTCTGAAACAGGATTTATTTCACAGCCGTATATTGCTCGTGTTCTTGGAGAAGCCTTAATCGCAGACCGTTATATTCAAAGATGTCTCACTAAATTACTTATTTTTTAAATACATATCATGCCAACGATAATATAATGTTTTGGCCTGATCTAGCTTCCTGCCATTATGCTGGAGTTACCAGACAGTGGTTAAATGAAAATAACAAAGACTTTGTACCTAAGTTGGACAATCCTCCTGATGTACCTCAGGCTAGACCAATAGAAGAATTCTGGTCAATACTATCGAGGAAAGAGTACGATAAAGGATGGGAAGCTACAAATGAAGATCAATTGCGGCGTCGCATCTTCCAAAAGATTAGAGAAATGGAACCTGAACTTGTCCAAAAGAAGATAGGACAAGTCCGAAGAAAATTACGACTTATTGAGGATAATGGGCCACTATCCATAATGTAATTAGTAATTACTTTTGTTATTGGTGTCGCTAATTGTTGTTACATTTGTTTTTCAAATTAAATGATTTAGGAAAAAATTATTAGCATTTAATTTTTTTTTTTAACTTTAGGATCATACGTTATTATTATAGAGTTTTTATATTTGTGTTATATATTTTTTATATTATTGCCATAAACGTTGTCTAATATATTATGTTATGAATAATACTATTAAATTTTGTTTAGAATTAACAAATGCCGTTTTTAATTTGAGTCGACTACATTATGCTTCTATTAAAAGATATTCAAGTCAAGTTCATTGGATCGCCGACCGCTCACGATTGAACACGAGCCAACTCGAGTTGCCGCTATTAATTTTTCGAGTTATTCGAATACATGTATAACTCGAGATGAGCGAATACATTTATTCGAGTCGGCGCAACGCTACGTATTTGTCATACACTCGGGATATAACTACTAATGATACTTCAAATCCAAATGTAATATTGGCCGCAAATTTTGCTCTGAAAATGCCATCGATTGCTGAATTGCAGGACAATTTGAGTTACTCTGACTCTTTCATTATTCCCTTGTGTACAAACTGTACGGGAACGACCGACAAATTTGGAGCTTATACTACCCCTTCCATTAATATCTCTAGCCCATCAAGAAATTCCATTTTGTGATAAATTCCTAACGAAAACGGCTCGCTATTTGCACGATATACTGGATCTGTATAAACGATGTAACGGCAAAGATCCGTTGATTAACCGGCCAGTTTAGCCATTGTAACATAAAACTTGCAACAATAAAATACCATTTTATCACTATTTGACGTGTGCCAAGTACATTCATAGCAACCTTTCATAGCATTAAAAACCGTTCAATCGCATTGCCGTACCCTGTAAAATATTCAAAGTGATATTCGTTGGAACTCATTTTCTTGAACGAGATTGGTGATTGGTAAGGCGATCAGATAAATCTCAAAGGGCTCTAATTATGCTGACTAAACAGATAATAAAATGGGACCAAACATATTTGGCGTCTAGAACCACTCTGTTTAAAATCGAGCCAGGGCAGCAAATGGAAATCCGTTTCTCACTGAGCTGAGCTGCTTCAAAATAAATCATGTTCCCGTTGAGATTTTTCATATTTCACGGCCTTTTATTGCCGGCAGCGGCAATTCTCTTTCCCGGGCGCAGATCCTTTTCACTCTCATAAATTCTCCCAATTTTTTCAGGAGTCTTAAAATTGAAATCCGGGCCACACACACGCACTCTTCGCCATGCGTTTCTGTATTTTAACGTGAGCCTCGCTTAGGAGTCACTCGAGTCTGAAATTCTACAATCTTCCATTTATGACAGCGGCATGAAGAGGACGGGCCTGAACAAGGCCAGGATGCTGGAAAAACTTTAATATGGGAGCGTTTCCTCGGGGAGCTAAAAGAGGACTTGCGCAGCCTCGCTTATGAATAAAAACTTTTCGAATGCGTCTCCACGGGCTTGGAATAAATTGTTTTTGCGGCATGCACGCATTACAGGGGATTTGGTTTTCTGTCATTTGAGGAGGAAAATGGGTGGTATTGTACATGTTTCCATTGCTACGTTTCAAAAGAGGGTTGAGCATAAAATAAATAGTATCATTTAATAAATGAATGGAATACGGACTTAAAAGCATACTTTTGTCATATTGAAATGAGTATAACTTTTTATTATAAGTTTAAACAGATTTTCGAGATTGATAATACTTGGGGCAATCAAATAAAAGCAAAGGAATACTTTTTTTTTTCAAATGTTTTTCAGGCCGAGTAATGAATTATGAGCCCTATTTGTTAGGGCATATTTTTGGACATCTTAGCATACGAGCAATTTTCTATATAGCGTTTTTACACCATTAAATTTTGATCTTCATCTCTTTCGACATTTAATTTTCAGTAGTTTTTTTAACGAAACCTATTTACAACATTTGCATGCAACAACCATGCTGACACACAGGCTAGAGAAACTACGAGTTCAGCATATCACATTTGTAGCATAGCTTGTAATAGCTAGTTACTGAGCTTTTTCGCAGCTAATAAGCTGAGCATTGCATAGGTACTTATTGGAAGTTATCTTTCGGAGTTGCTGCTTCCTGCTTGAGCCGATTCCAATTCCCCCCTTTCAAATACATTTTAGTGTGAGGAGGTTCTTTTTAAAACCGGATGAACTCTCAAATACGCTCGATCTGTTCAGAC
This sequence comes from Othius punctulatus, assembly GCA_951805005.1. Classification (NCBI taxonomy): domain Eukaryota; kingdom Metazoa; phylum Arthropoda; class Insecta; order Coleoptera; family Staphylinidae; genus Othius; species Othius punctulatus. The sequence goes on along the minus strand of OX638140.1, from coordinate 22,993,345 downwards.
CGTTAGGCTTTGATGTTTCGGATGATTTCGGGAGCTTCAGACGTGCGCCACGTCAACACTTGCGATACACGTCTGTGGGCCAATTTACTAAACGATCCATCGTTTATTGATGGGATTGTGTGGAAACTGGCCCCGTTTAGTATTTATAAGCAGAGACTAGCAGAGGCAACAGGTGACTGACTGCAAACAGTGTATTATGTTTTGTCACCACATTGAACACAGTATGCACGGTAATCAGATATGAACAATGAACTTTAAATATACATATTTATGGATCATGGTTTGTGGTTCGGAGATATTTCGTTTAACGTTTCAAATGACCAGTTTACGTTATAAGACTACAAAACAGTAGGTTATACGATCTTACATCTGCATTAACGAATCACTTATCGATAAATATATGGTTACTCAAAATGTGTTTAGCATTATCCGAATATGTTACTAAATATGAGCAGATTTCATAAATGCTACAAATTTCACAATGGAAGTAAACGAAGAATTTAGATTTTTTAAATTTAAAATGTTTATTACACAAAACAAAATATATGATTGTTCCAATGTTTTTAGCACATTTTCTTGAAATAGAAATGAATTCTAGAAAAAAATCAGTATAATCATCACCTTATTTAATTAGACGACAATAGACAACAATTTATTTATTGGTACCAAATTATAGATTTACTATTGATTGATTATTTTTTCGATTATATGTTGAAATTTTCATAATTTTTTGGTAACAAAAAATATGTAAAATTTGAATTATTTCATATTGCTTCAGCCTGCTTCTATTGCTTCTCACTGAAATCAGATTAAATTTTTGCAGAATTTGGAAATGGATAGCATTCTAATTTTTGCATTTTGTAACATAGTCCAATTCTTTATGTTTTGCTTCTATTTTCTATAATCACTTGGAATGTACCTATGCCATTTTTTTTCTCATTTCTAATTACTTTGTGATACATCTGGCGTTTTAATTGAACTTTTGGACGTTTTAACTCGCTTGATATTTTAGTTACATATTTTAGAAAATTTCAATCACCATCAAACCTTTTGGCAAGTTCTAAAATTATTATGTAAATAATCCCAAACAGTGCTTAATTCGAATGATTTTAAATTGCTTAAATGACTTCAGTATAAAAATACGTAGAAATTAAATATAGGGTACATTTCGATTTATGCATTTTCTAATACCTAGTACCATATCTATCATATTTGGTAAATATAAAAAGAAAAAAAAATTGTAAAGCCACAAAAGTTGACTTTGAAGTTTATTGAAACAAAAATGTAAAATGAGCAATATTTATTGTTGCTTGGCACACTTCAGATTAATATTCTAGAAAAAGCTATTTGCATTTTCTAATGGTCCAATATGTATGTCGTAAACGTATAACATTTTGAACATAATATGTTTCATTAGCCCAAAAACACTTGTTTTATCGTTAAATAAAAATATCGACAATTTTAACAATTTACAGTAGAATTATAATTATACAGTGTCCGTCATTTCACCTCTCGTCTTCTATAGCTCAGTTACTAATAGAGTTAGGATTTTGATATTTTGCAGGCCTTACTTGCATTCTGGGGCGTATTTCAGGAAAATATTTTTGATTATACAGGGGGTCCCAAAAAAGTGTGACGTCATGATGATGTATATTTTTAGATTGCATGGTATATCTTTTGTTGCTTATTTGGGTGCCCTTTATGGATGCGTATATACCCATAAAATGTTATTGAAATCAGTTTAGTGATATTAACACAAAAAATAAAAACTGAAAAAAATCAGTTTTGCACCATTGGTTAGGAAAATTTATAAGGGATGAAAATAGTGCCTCGTTAATAAAACCATACAAGTTACTCATTAAATAAGGTCTAACAGTTGCGTTAACCAAGTTTTATTGATATGCATTATACAGAGTGTCCAAAATTTAGTGTCAAACTTTTTAAACTTTAAAGCACTTTATTTTTCAAGAATTTTTACAGAATGCAAGTAAAGTCTGCAAAATATCAAAATTCTAACTCAATTAGTAACTGAGCTACAGAAGACGGGAGGTGAAGTGACAGACCCTGTATATTAATAAAATCATAATTACATTTTTCTAAAGATAATATTTCATGAGATATTGCTAAATCCAAAACTGTTGAGAGTTTTTTTTATTAACTTCTGGATATTTGTTACCAGCCTCGCAAAATTTTCCGAAAGTTTAAGAAAACATTCTGAAATTTTTTTAAAGAGATTTTGTACTTCACAAAACATTAAAAAAATATCTTTATTTATAATTTTCGTAATTTGTAACATAAAATATAATGTTCGCAGTTTCTGATCATTCTGGTACTTTCAGGCCCAGTTGTATGATCGTGGATCATACTTGATCATGGTTTAGATTCTAAGGATACCATTGTATTAACAATCGTATCCTAGATAACTGAACCATGGTCAAGGTTGATCCACGAGCGTACAACTGGGCCTTAATATTCACGTTCTGAACATTTTAACCAAGGCTTCGAACCGGAACTTAACCGAAAAGCGGAATCTGGAAAAAAACACAGTTTTTGTCGGAACGAAAACCGGAGGCGAACCGATAAAATAAATCGGTTTATTTCGGTTACATGCATGTTCAAACCCGCGCGTATTCACCATCATATTCACAAAAACCAAAACAAATCAATCACCAGGAACTGGTAATAGTGGCAAACGGAACGGAATAAAAACCGGAACCGAACCGACATTTTTTTAACCGCAACGAAAACAGAAACGAAAAAAAATAACGCTTCGAAGCCCTGGTTTTAACTCTCTTGATATTTGGATCTTTGATCTTGAAATTTTCAATAATGAAACTTTTTCATATTATGTAAATATTATTTACTGCTTTTTGACAAATTCTAAAATTATTATATAATATCGTCGGCTTACAAGTGAAATCACTTAAGTCAAAAACTATAAAATGTGAGAAATTGCAATTAAAGTATTATGTTATGCTGTTACCTTTCCTACTCAGTCAATTAATGAGTTAAGAATTTGAAAGTTCGGCTACAGGACCCTTTACTATACCCCTACTGAGTATGGGATTTGTTAAAATTTAATAAACCATCAAAATAAAACTCAACTAAAGCCAAAAATTGACTTAATGTATTTCACTTGTAAGCCAACGATATTATATGTATAATTTCGTGGGGGTTATTTTAGTAACATTGCTAGAAGTTTGTAGTACATCTATTTAATATTTTGATATCATTATTAAGTTCTCTGCAATTTCAATAATATTTTCTAGTATTTCACCCTTTTAGGTTTCACAATGATTTCTGATAAGTTTGATATTTCGATTGAAATGTTGGACTTTCTAACTCTCTTTCCAACTTATATCTATTTAAAAATAAATCAGAAAACTTTTTGGCAATTTCTCCAATTGTTTTTGCCTTACTTGTAAATTTATTTATACAGGGTGTTTACTAAACATGTAGTAAATATTCAAGTGCTTATTCTTTATCTGTTTTAAGGATCTTTTGCCCTTTGATGATTTTAGAAATGTCGCTTTGTTCCGGAAATATAAGGAGATAAAGGTGTTTTGACAAAAACAATTTTTTTGCTGTTGCCAAATGCAGATATTGAAAATCCTTTTACTAGTGGCTACCATACGTTATTGAATACGTCTTTGAATGTTTTTTCAATATAAGTTGATTTCGTCTTTAATGTTCTTTGATAGTTACAGTTTTGTGAGCGATCATGAATTATACGAACGCCGAGATAACTGACATGCATTTCTTGTACGAACTGCCCAATGGAAATTCGTTAAGCACTAGGCGGTTAAGAACAGTTTCCCAAACCGTCACGTTGATAGAAAATCTTCCAAAGTATTCATCTATGTCCGAATGAAATATGCACATTTAACATATTCGTAAAGATAAAATACGTAGAGGTCCAGTTATTTCTACAAGAAAAATTACAAACGTTTTGAATATAAGTAATAGAACTGTATGCAATATTTTGAAACATCAGTTGTTGTACCCAGATCACATTCAACGCATATAGGTACGATGTATAGGTACTGATTTTCATCAGTGTGTTCCTTTTGTCAGTGGTTTCTGAAAATATTGGTTTAGATTCTTGAACTACTGGAGCGCATTCTCTTTGCCGATGAAGCAAAGTAAGAATTTCTGAAGAAATTCAATAATGGATTTTCACAATAATCATGTATGGGCTGAACGAAATCCACATGACGTAGGTACAAGAACGTCTGGGTTGGATTTCAGGGTAACTGGCCATTTCGACCGGATTTATGCCATAAAGGCTTAACGGTAAGGTGTATCGTTTATTTTTAACACACGCTACCTCATTTACCAGATCAAAACGGCATCAGTAAATAAAATACCGTTTAGGTCAAAAAACATTTATCGCCTTCTTCCAAAGCAACGCGACATTCCGAAAATCACCAAAATATTAAATATTCTTAAAACAAACCAAAGAATATCTCTCTGAATGTTTGCCTTATGTTTAGTACACACCCTGTATATCTTGATTTTCCACAAGTTACATAAATTTTCTACGATATTTTGATTTTTCTTATTACGTCTATATTAAGTGTTATTTGAGTGTTTAGATGTAGACTAAGAGATCTAGATGTAATCTAGACATTTGTAATTATATATATATTCAATTCTTTATCTAAAATATATATATATATATATATATATATATATATATATATATACTGGGTGTATCAGCCAAATGGAATAAATTCAATAATAAATAAATGGGGGCGTGTTCGAAAAAACGCTCGGACACGTCGATTGTTATTTTTAGTTGCGCATTTTTTTCAACAAAAGCTTTTTATACAGGGTGTGTCATGTGACCGTGGCCAATACCAACTTTCTTATTTTAAATGCAACACCTGGTATATTATTCAATTTTTGGATTCTTCCGAAAATTCTAGACTTATTTCATGTACAATGTCCTATACCTATCTTCAACTGTTTCGGAAATATGAATGTGTCGGTGTGTCCAAATCGGTGGATAGGGAGGCGAGGATCGATGGAATGGCCAGCACGATCCCCTGATCTGACGTCATTAGACTTCTTCTTATGGGGATATGTCAAAAGTATTGTATACAAAACTAAACCCCTCGACTTAGCTGACTTAAGAAGACGAATAATGCTTGCGATTAGATCGGTCATGCCTGAGATGTTGAGTAACGTTAGAAGAAATTTCTATTTAAGATTAGGATGTTGCCAAGACGTTCACGGCGAGCATTTTGAACATCTCCTCCATTGAAATTTATGTTTTTTTTTTGTTTTTTTACATTATCAAGAAATAAACAGTATTACTTATTAGTTTTTGAGTGTGTTGTAACGAATTTCTGTAATCAAATAATTTTCTTTTTTTAATGTTAATTTTTGCAATAAATCTGAAAACACTTAATATTTCCGAAACAGTTGAAGATAGGTATAGGACATTGTACATGAAATATGTCTAGAATTTTCTTAAGAATCCAAAAATTGAATAATATACCAGGTGTTGCATTTAAAATAAGAAAGTTGGTATTGGCCACGGTCACATGACACACCCTGTATAAAAAGTTTTTGTTGAAAAAAATGCGCAACTAAAAATAACAATCGACGTGTACGAGCGTTTTTTTCGAACACGCCCCCATTTATTTATTATCGAATTTATTCCATTTGGCTGATACACAGTGTATATATACACCGTGACATTTTTTTAACTCTGAACATAGTCAATACAACGTCCCTATGTTCAATTATAAAAAACACAGGTCAATGCGTGGATGTTATCAAGTGACCAAGGTAACTTCAAAATAACCACTTGATGGCTAATCAAAATAAATAGAATTGTCAAGTTATTTCAACTATTATTGTGCTAATAGTTCTTTAAGCATTAAGGGAGGTAAGTATTGTTTACCAGTCGAGGTCGAGTTTGTGCCCGAGCGACAGCGAGGGCTATCAATAAAGTCCGAGACTGGTCAAAACTTACCTCTCGAATTGCTTATAACTGTTTTTCCACTCCTGAAGTTGATTTAATTGTTTGTATTTGAATAATTTATTTTCGCAACTTGAACAAAATGTCAGTAATAAAATTATATAAAAAACTTTCGTTTTCAACGTGCGAAATATAAACAAATTGTAACTGCAAAAATATTCCACAATAATTATGTAGCGTACAGAATGTGCATGAACAGATACTATTGTATGTGCCACATGTTTTACATGTTTTTGCAGTATTTGAAATTTTCTTTTAAAGACAACTCTGCATTATTAATATATTCCCATATTTCCCCATTTTCTATATTTTCATGTTTTAATCCCCCTCATAAATATTCGCGAAACCGCCGCACACATTTTAATCTCGATAATGAACGCCTGGGTTCTCCAGTGTTGCCGCAGGGAATTATCCTTCTCTGGACGTCGGATTTGTCGTAATGAATCTATTGTGTGACATTGAATCGTCCCTTGAATCCATACCAAGGGCTGCGTGGTGGCAATTGCGTTTCTCTATATACGACTGCAGGAATGATATACCGCGCATTGTTATTCACAACATAAATGTCGGCAGGGTAATGGCGCAACAATGGATGTAAATCAAGTTGTACAATCGAGGTGATGAGGTCCTACGCGACGAAGGGCAATGTGATGATGATAAGTCTGTGCGTGAGCTTTCGACGCTTGTGCCTGTGTAGTAGATACCTACATAGGTACGTATATAATGGTTAGTGGAGTGATAATTTTTCATAAAACCTGATGAGGACTGCACATGACTATCTCCATTTAATTATTGATGCAAAAATGGGCTTTCGTTTACGATCATATACATATTTGTCAGTTTTGTCAGAAACATAACTACATTTCGCCAATTATCAACTAATTAGAATGGCAAGTATATGCCTGCAGATGATTTTCGTTTAAACACTAGCGATATTGCTTGCCAACCAATAATGAGTTTTCAGGAGTTAAATTAAGAAAAAAATATAAGAACTACATTTGTTGCAAATTTAATATAAAACCCTTTTGTACACTAATACTTTTTTTCCACAAACCTGATAGATTGGGAAATATTTGGTAGAAAGAGAAAAATACGTGTAAATGAAAGGAAAAACTAGTATTAAAATTAATCTTATCATCTTAATCAATTACTTTACTTTTATCTTCTAAGCTAAGTCATTTTTCAGTAAATCGTTTGCATATTCTACAGTAAAGTTTTAATAGTTCGCGGTACCCCGATTTTATTTAGGTTTGCAACGAACCATTATGATTATAACAATTATTTGCAAAACAGGGTGAGTCGATATTCACTCCCCAGCCTTCGGCACTGTGTTTTACATAATTTTCAACAAACTTTTTTTTACAAATTTTATTTTTTTTCTACGATTAAAAAACCAAATGTATTACAAAAGTAAATAAGCAAATAATAAAAAAACCTATTATATTTTTACTTTAAAACAATATTTTTTTTGATAGAAGAGAACTGGAATTACCTAACGCGGTTAGAATTTCTTTATTATTTCGTTCATTTAAATTCTCTATCTTTCGTAACTCATGAACATAAAAACTTCAAGGCGAGTGTGAGATATTGTTGATCATAATCTATTTCCACATATTTTAGCGTTAAGAAATATCTTCTGCGGGAAACTTGAGATATCGGAAGAGTTCTAAATACGCTAGACTAGAGTATAAGTATTGGGCGTAAGGTGGAGTACACTCCTCGAAATAAATTATATTTAAAACTAACGTAGTTACAAGTAGTAACACAGTTTTGCAACTTCTACATGTTAGTATTTCTTCATTTGTTTTGCCACATGCTCACACATGCTTGCTCGATTCTTCTATATATTCTTCTATAAAGTCTATCTGCAGTTGAAGATTTTGGTCTACTATTAACATATCACAAATATTTTGAATATAGAGAGAAGTCGATCTTTTTTGGAGTATTTGGTTTAATTTCATCCAAATTTTGTGGATCTAATACAGATAGATCTTTACAAACATCAAAGGTATTTTGGAATCGATTTATCATAGACTTGATTACGGTATCTTTTATTACATTGAATGTTTCAAACATACATTTGTCATGTTCATCGTCTAATGTTTCTTTCATCTTCACATTTTTCTCCATTCTTCCAGTACACGAATTACTTTTTTTCTTCGCAGATCATTCAATATTTTCTCAAATGTCATTTCCGAATTATATACTGTATGTTTCATTATGTACTAATTTTTCTTCCGCCCATACTGCGAATTTGTCTGAAAGATATTTTATTGAGTCGCAATTATTTGAAACTTCTGTACTTTTGTACTTTTGCACGTTGCGCCATCTGTGTAGATTTGTAGCAATGGAATTTGTAAATCAAGGGCTACGGGAAAAACGATCAGAGTCTAATTTGGTCGTTTTCCAGAAAACTAAATTGAAAGTTTCAAGTCTAATAAAGGACAGAAAGGATGAATGAAAAAAACTAATTATAATTTATCTACTTTGACAAGATGTGAATTAGAATATTGAGCAAAAACATGAAATACACATAAGTAAAACCATTAAAATAATATATTTTTATTAACAAGTCTTGGACTCTGATCGTTTTTAACCGTATTTTAAGATTTTTTATGTAGGGTACAGTACAGTATAGGTATATACATACAAATAATATATTTTCAAATGATATACAAATTTTTGATAAAATATTATTATGATTACCGATTATTGTCCATTAGGGGGGTCGTCTATAAATTATTCTTCTTCATCTAGATCTCTGATCGTTTTAAGTCAACATCATATTCTATTTCTTCGTTTTTGAAGCGAATGGTGATCGTTTTTCACTGTTTTACTTCACGTGCCGAAACTACTTTTCCCATACTACAACAGGGCACCATCAGCTCGATTTCAATAAAAATGGAATAAAAATGGAACCAAAATGAAGAAATAGAAATCGTTCCTCCCTGTAGCCCCTCAAATATTTTGATCGTGGTCCAGTAATGCCGAATATTTTGAAAAATATAGTTGCTGTTAAAATTACTTCGTATTTTAAATATTGTCTGTGAAACTTTTTGCCATTGCCCTCACATTAGTGTTCGTATTCACTCGTATTAACACTCTATTGTTTCTAATACCAATTTTACTTTTACATACAAAGGTGACTCAACATTCCGTATTTTTACGAATATTTTTTAAAGTACCATTCTTGAACCCACCAACTACATACTCTCTTGTTTCTCAAATGGAGACTAACCTTTTCTTCGTTTGGTTTTGAAGAACATATTTAAAAATGAACGAGCGTTGGTCTATTGTACACATTTTGAGTGGTACTAGTCTAGTCTACTGCTATTGAATAAATTTCAGCAGTATTTCTTTTTATGCTACTATTTTGATATATTTTTGTTTTTTTAAATTTAAATTTTATTATTAGATTTCGTAATAATTTAATTAATTGTAGTATCTGACAGAAACGAAACAAATACACCAGTTCTAATTTAAATACTTGATGTAAGGCCCATTAAAATTTGCCCAAATTTTTGCTATGTAGATTTCTAGTAGCACGATTCAAACTCTTGGCCTGTATCACGTCTTCCCAGAAGTTTAATAATATCTATTATTCTATCAATCATTTGTCCATTATATAACATTTTTCTCTTTGACTTTTAACTGTTCAGACCACTATAATTTATCAATACGATTTGAACTATAAAATATTTTGAAACAAATATAATACATATTTGTTGTCGCGTTTGTGTAAATTGCGTATAGTGGTAGTAGTGACAAGATTCAACAGAAAAAAATGAGTTTGTTGCGCCGGCGCCTTACAATTATTTGCGACCGGCGCACCGGAAAATTTCCCGGCTTCCCGCCGGCCCCATCCGCCTCTGACTACTAATAATTTATATTTTGGCCACAATTAAAACTTTGTTTCATTTTCTATGGATCATAACATGGACTTATCAATAATAGAATAAAATTTTCGCAAAATTCACATTAAAAATCTTTAAAGTATAACCATATGGTCCAGTCAAATTAAACTTTTGGGCGGAAATAAATTATATAGTTTTCAAATTTGGTATACTTACTCTTAAGTACTCTAGAATCGAATATCGAATATCCGTCGACTATCCCCTCCTCCTTTGGGGACTTAATATTGAAAACACATCCCCTGAACAGTGAACTTTTATAAGGTGAATTTTTTTATATCAGGTAAAGTTGATGGAAACTATAGCATTCGTGGCAAACCGTGTGATATAATTTTAGTTCAAAATTTTGTTTCCATTAACTTTACCTGATGGGAACATTTTCAGGCGGTGCGCCATTAACGAGATAATTGCGAAGAGTTACACAAGTTCGCCGTTTGGGCTGTGTGTTTTCAATATTAAAGGATGAAGATCCCACAAAGGGGTGGAGAAACTTGACGGATATTAGATTCCAGAGTGCTCAAGAGTATGTATACCAAATTTCAAAACTATATAATTTATTTCAGCCTGGATTTATTGGATAATTTGATTTCCGGCCTCTGTTCCGCGCGAACTATAGCTTTTGTGGCAAACCGTGTAATATAAATTTTGTTCAAAATATTGTTCCCATCAACTGTCTTTACCCGATATAAAAAAATTCAGGTGGTGCACCTTTTACGACAAAATTGCGAAAAATAACACAAGTTTACCGTGTAGGGGGTGCTTTTTCAATATTAAGGATTCTAGAGTGCTAAAGAGTATGTGTACCAAATTTCAAAACAATATAATTAATTTCCACCCAAGCGGCTTTTTGAAGCAAATATGACTGGACTAATTATCGTAATACTTACACAAAATTACGAGTTACATTTATAACTCTTCTAGTTTTTAATTAATTGTAATTCATCCTTTACGAACTGTCTCTAAAACGCAAGTGTGGTTTTAATTCATATGATTTATACATGATTATATTAATAAAAAACCTTGTGTTTTAAAACAGTTGAAGGCAAGTATTTAACAACTTAAAGAACGTTATATTAACATAATACCGTAGCACCATTACTTCTCAATTCCCCACCTCCACCCTAGGCAAATACTCCTTTTCACCCCATTTAAATTTCTTGCGCCAGTGAAAGAACACTCAGGTCGTCGCTCGAATTTTTATTGCAGAGCGAAATTAAAAATCTACAGTCGTCCTTCTCTGCCAGTAACCGTTTGACGGGCTGGTTCTGGAGCTCTGGAGTTCCCAGCTGTTTGGGTTGCTGCTAAATATTTGACACCCTGAAATATTACCCAATTCCGAACATGGGGACGTAACAAGTTGAGCGGAAAGGGAACGCACGCCGGCATGGAAAAAGGGCGACGTTAAGTGGAATTCTTACGTGGCTGAGGGCATGAAAAAATTGTGATTTATTCCGGCGAAAATGAGCGTGTCGGCCGGACCGACCCAGCCTGCACGTATGCAGATTTAACGTTTGATTGAAATGGAAGGAATTGGGTCGAGTGGTTTAGCGTGGTGTATGTGGAAAGTGGGAAAGTTGGAGCAGTACGTAATGTTGGAAATTTTAATGGGATTATATGTCACTTGAATTATTCATGGGTTTATATATAGTTTGGTCGTAATTGTCAGTCCCGTGATTAACATTTTATTATCAATTCATATTTGCCAACGTGTCTCATTATGTGATTTAACGGAATAGTTCAAGGAATTTCTTTGATAGTCTACTAATTGAAGGATTTTTGTTATACCTAAATTGTTGGGTATACCGGGCTTTTTTCTTTATTACACATAACATTGTCAATGTATAACTGGTTGCCTGCACCTACCCGCAAGGAATGTTCCTATGTGTAATTCTAAAGCAAAAATAATCAACTCATTAGCGGCGTAGGTGTAGGCAAACAGTAATACACTGTCAATTTTGGCATATGTTACACAGAGAGGTTATGTTGTTATAAATAAAGAAATCACAAAAATTCAGTCTTAAATGAAGAAATTATTTTATTCAAACAATTCTAACGGTAAACAAAATAACATAAAAAGTAAAGTGAGGGTGAAGTCTAATGTCCCAGCAAGTTTTCAAAATGCCCTCCCTGTCGTTCAAGGCAATACGCGAGATGGTCTTTGAAGCTACGCAGAGTATTCCTAATGTATTGTGGATATATGCCATTACATGCAGTACGTATACGGCCTTTCAATTCATCTACGTCATGTATTTGCACGTCATTATAAATTATACTTTTCAGGTAACCCCAAAGAAAATAATCATTTGGTGACACATCAGCTGATCTCTAAACATTTACCATCAACATTTGCGCTTGTTCCTGATATATTGCCATTTTCCAGCTATATATAACTATAAATTAAACTTACAAAACAGTAAAAACAGCCGTTTATTATAATAAGTATTGTAGTTGAAATTGACTTTATATCATATGTCACAATGACAAGAGTCAAATAAATAGCTATTAATAAAGGAAGTGCTCTTGTTTGGTTTATTTTCTTTTGCTGTCTTTTAACTTAAAATAAAATGAGGAAGAAAATCTGACGTCATCCCAAAAGTGTAAAAATACATCATGAAAGCTTTAAAAAATAACAAAATTATAAAAGGTCAGGTCTTGTATTACGCAACTACAGTGTTTAACATTCTCATACACATAACATTGTTTGGTTGCACAATGTGTAACTGGTAAATTTTCTTCATTCTTTGAGGGCAGATGCAGGCACTGCATTCAAAGAATGTTCATATGTGTACTTTTAAAATATTGTCAGTGCGTATGTACAGGTGCAGGCAACCAGCTGTACACCGTTGTTACATCTAGCGTAAACCACACTGAGGTTATAAAGAAATCGCAAAAATTCAGTTCTAATGAAGAAATTCTAAGTGTATGATATTTCAAACAGTTTGGTTACATCTAAAAGCTATCCTATGGGATTTTCCTGTACACAACATAGGATATTCAGTTTCATCTCTTCTGTTGGATTTATCCCGTAAAAATTATAATAACGTGCAATTATGTCACTTGGATGAACTAAAAAGCGGTATACGTACTGCATAAGCCCACAATTCATTACAAATACTCTGCATTGCCTCCAAGACCCCAGCTTGCGTATTGCCTGGAAATACACGCAGGGCATTTTGAACACTTGCTGGGACATCTGTATTCAACCACACTTAACTTTTTTTTTTGTTTACAGTTAGAATTGAGTTGAATATATTAATTTCGTCATTTAAAACTGAATTTTTGTGATTTCTTTATTGTTAAAAACATAACCTCTCTGTGTAACAGTGTATGACAAAATGGTCACAGTGGGCGACAGTGTATAACTGGATGCCTACACATACGCAGCTATATGCGTTGTCAATTTATTTTTTAAAGTTACACATATGAATGTTAGGTGTAATAAAGAAAAAAAAAAGCCGGTATACATTTTCTTTGATGTAAATTTTGTTCTAATTGACATCTGGATTCTAATACAAATTTAACATGGTAGCTGGTCAGAAAATAAGTCGGCATAATTAAAATGTTAATTATATTTGATTTTTTAACTTAAAACATCATATCTTAAAAACCAGAATACGTATTTTACCGATACATATTTCGTTGAACGTGACGGAAAAAAGGTAAAAAATAGCTATTTATGTAATAAGTACATCATTTAGGACTTTATAGATGAGCCCTAACGTTTAAGGGCCGGGCGAGATTGCGAGCGAGGACTATAAATAGGGCGACTCCATAAGTTCTATTATGTACGCATTACATACAAAGCTTTATGTTCGACTGCTTTTAGCATTTTGGGAATACTTTTGAAATAAAAACTGAAACAATATATACTAACATATTTTTATCAGGCTGTCACACTAATGTCAGTCATTGTAATTTTAATATAAATTGGATGAAATTACTGTTGCGGAGGGGATTGCAAGCCAAGCATTTAATGCAAGAGAATCACTACTGTTAACTAAATCAATCTGTATTGTATATATTTGATGTCGACCTGGTTAAAATTAAAAGCTGCTATATCTGACGTTGAGTTGGCCGCTACGCTCGCGGTTAAAATATCTCGATTATTAATCGCTTTATTAATACACTAGTTGGTTAAACTACTATTAATTAGTACTACGTATATAAGAGTATTAATTACCACCAATAAAGCTTTATTATTGTAATAATAACAACTGCTTTTCGTTTCAATATTTACTGAGCTTACAGCGGCGCAGCTAATTGTCGGTAGTTTTCACATTTTTTAGAGGGTATAATAATACTCGCATTGTACTATTCCTCAAGTATTTTCTCTTCTACAAGCATTTATTTAGTAGTATTTATACTGACTCCATCTGCTTTTCTTCCTGTCATCAAAATATCGGAGGTTATGCGATCTTCCCCGGGACATGTTCTGTTTTTCATTTGTTTCGGAGCTAATCTTATTTATGACTTATTCAGCCAACATTTTGGAATTTGAGCCTCGTGTTTAATTATCAAAATTTTGAGTAATGTTAGCAAATTTGTGTGTAGTCGTACATAATTATTAGAACACACAAATAACGTCTGTTTTGAATAATAATATAAATATTATTATTAATATTATTAATATTATTAATATTATCATTGTTATCTAATAAATATTAGATATTAGTGCTTATATTTTAAACATAGAGCAGGCGATGTGTTTGTTATCTAGAAAATGGAAACGTGAAAATGTTGAGTCAGTACGATGTTAATTTATAAAACTTTTCCGATGCATAAAAAAGAACTCATCAAGCAATGTGAAAACTTCAATGCGACAATTATCATGGGGGAAATATTTAGATCAAAGAGAATATCATGAACCCCCTTTGTAAACATTTACGGCTAGAATATCAAAATACCCACCGTCGCTACTGAAAATCAATTTAACCACATATTACAATTGCGCCACGCTTTGAACAGCTAATTTCCATAATACACTGGGTAATCGCATTCCGATTGTGTTTGTGTCTAGCCTGTCAATGAGTTGCAAAAATAATTGTGCGTTTGTGCAAGATATTTATTGTACTCTATTCCGTGTTGTTGAACTAGCGGTGAATTAATCGCCCGAAGATTAATGGATGTGTAGATTAGCAATGGTTTTTGTGTGCTAATCGTATCGCACCTAGAAATAATGCAACGTGCATGTGTAAAAGTAAATTTCATTAAAAATAATGATTCTAGCGAGCCAGCTGATAAAATATATTAATTATATGTGTTTAATATAATGAGGTAATTGAGTTGTAGGCGTGTTTTGGGGCTGTTATACGTTATCTATAAATAGAATCGAAAATATTATCGTGCATGTTCCAGCGATTTAAAAGTTTTTCAGTTTTTAATCTACTGTTTTCGAAAATAAAAATCATTATCTTTAAAAATCACAGAGTTTTCAAATTTTCCGCTAACTTCACACCCAGCAGAATATTTATTATCCATAAAGTATTGTAACACATTTTTCCCTGTATCTGGGGCATATTATTATTTAAATAAAATAGTTATACCTAGTGCTTTAAAAATTTTCACATCAGCTTTTTTGTTTTATCTTTATAGAGTTTGATAACATATTTTTGCTTGTACGTGTAGAACATCGTGTTTGTCATTTACTGCCTTCGAAAAAAAGTAATTATCGCTAAAATTAAGTCAACTACAGTTGTTTTAAGTTTGCAAGTTAGCAGAAAGTAGAAAGCAGTCACGATTAAAGTAGGCTTGCTTTGTAGCCCCTCAGAGTAGTTTACTATCGTTAATTCAAAGATCAGCGCACACCTCTATAAATAAATTACAGCGTTTGAAACATTTTAGGCGACATTTACTAACTGCGGATTATTTACAAAAAAATTGAATATAAAAAACAAAAAAAATTCACAGAAGCATAAAAAATCGTTTGTGACGTACATTGAAAACATCCATTATCATCAAAATGTCACCTTTTGGGGCGGTTTCAAATAAACATCGAGCGATTTGAAAACCACGTCATACAAGATAACCGGAACGGTAATAATCAAATTACATGTATTTTATAGCCTTAGGTTAGTGCTATTAACGCCGTGAATCCCAAAATCATTGCACATTCAAAGTTTGAATATATATATATTTAAAATACAGCGTTTTCAAAATATAATGCTGTATATAATTAGTACATTGCTAAAATATTCTATACATGTATTGTTTTCGGAGTGATTAAAGAGCGATAGTCCAACAAATGTCCTCTTAATGAATGTAATGATCACTCTGTGAAAGGATGAAATTCGGGAATCCGGGTAGGCTTGAAATGCCGGACGGACCATAAGCTCCAGTAATAAAATAATAAATCCACTCCACCTAATTCCTGGGCGTGGTGAGAATTTTGTGCATTTCTCTGGTTCACAAAGGAATAGTTAATTAGGATATGAAATACTCCTTGTGGCTTTCCAAGATAAATAACTGCCTGAATGAATATAAATCTAGAATTTAAACAAATTCACCACAATAGCAGAAACTGTTATGGTGCACGCCGGACACATGCGACCAAATACTTTTGTATCCGTGTTCTACATGTGAGATATGCGCCATAAACGTTTACATACACGCAGACACATTTAAAGAAGCATGAATAAATATACGAAAATAAGTATGGATGCACTGTGCATTAGAGATAGGCAAAACACATCGATATTGAAAAAAATATCGATGTAAATGCTTGGATGTTCAATGTTTAACATCGACGGTATAGTTTTCGATGGCTCAATAACATCGATATTGTAAATTCAACATGTCACACAACCTGGCGTGTAAGCAGAAATGAGCATCAATGTGAGTTATTACTACAGCTGGGATTATATACAAAATGCATATCCTGTAATATGCATATGCAACTTATATAATTTCGTATTTACGCGCATTAGGACAAGCCAATTGTAAATTTTCAACTTATATTTTGCATATTTTCGGGTTTTTGAGCATATTTCGATAAATGTTGCATATCGTTGCATATTTGAACACGTTTAGCGTAATTTTTTATTTTATATTTCAAGTGACAAAAAAGTTCAAATAGTACAGCATTTAGGTATCCGTTTGCATAAAACAAATTCAATAATAAAGTTAAAAAAATAAATATATCAGTAATCAGTACGCATGTGTTTCTGCATTATCCCATAATGACATAATGTTTTAAATATGAAAGATATGGTAGTTTCTTTGTTTTCCGAAAAATTGAAAAAGTTAGCAGGTTTCTGGAATGAACGATTCAAATATGAGATGGGCACTTGATTAGACGTGACATTTCATATTTCAAGTGACAATTTTTTTTTTTCAAATAGTACCTAAAACATTTAGGCATCATTTTGCATAAAACTAATTCAATAATAAACTTTAAAAAATCAGTATATCAGTAATCAGAACGCATGTGTTTCTACATTATCCCGTCAACTGACATAATATATTAAATATGAAAGATATAGTGTTTTCTTTATTTTCCGAAAAATTGAAAAAGTTAGCAGGTTCTGAAATAAACGATTCAATTAACAGAAGGGCACTTGATTAGACGATGTTTTTACTATATGCCGAGAATTTTGAAGCAATAAAAAACGTGGGGACTTTCTCTTTCTGAATAGGCGGCAACATTTAGAAATTGCAAAAATTCACTAAAGAAACCGCTATTGAGCCAAGAATTAGGTCTGCTTAGTCTAGATTTGTCTAATAACTTTAATCTAATTGCTGTTTTATTAGCGATAATATTACAAAACTTAAAAAACAAGCTGTGGAACTTTTTGAATTAATTGAAATATCTGAAAAAAAAGTGTAAATTCAATGGTATTGTTGCAGAATGAATAAATAAAAAATTATGAAGTTTTGAAAAAAAATACAGGCTATGAGCATTTAACCTAAATCTAAATCTAATCTAAAATATATATCTGACCATCAACCATTAGCAAATATAAATTTGAACCAGTTACATCAGTAGTTTCAGAACACCGTGTGTATTCAACGTGACTCAAAATCAAATAATAATCAAATAATCTGGGTATGCAAGTACCCAAGCAATGTGCCAAAATATAGACAATATTTGGAGTCACGTTGAATACACAGGGTGTATTGAATGTGTATTTTCAAATGCCTAAAACTTCTTCAGAATGATCGTTATTTACCTATTAAAAAGTATAATTAGATTAAAGTCCATATGCTACAATTGAATGCTCATTAAATGAGTTCTCAGAATATGAAGCTATATACTGGGTGTTCCATTTGAAAAAAAAAGAGTTTTAGCCATCTGAAAATAGCAAAATTGTATCGTTGTTTCAGAACACCCTGTGTATTCTACGTGACTCAAAATATTATCTATGTTTTGGCATACTGCTTAAGTACTTGCATACGCAGATTCTTTCATAAATCTCTTAGAATAAGGTTTTGTTGAATATTTTTCTACGTCCATGATTTTTTGGAAAATTTAATTAAAATGTCAATTACTTGGCAACGTTGCATCTGATTCCTGAAAATAATGTGTGATGATGTGTAAAGCCCTCATGAAGTAGATTCTAAAAATGAAAGAATATACAGGGTGACCAATTTAAAAATGAGACCAAATTTTGTGTCCCGGATTTATGCTACACTCTGTATACTCACAAATAATTTTAAAAAGTAGCGCACCAAGTGTCCAATAACCAGACCAATTTAAAAATGAGACCAAATTTTGTGTCCCGGATTTATGCTACACTCTGTATACTCGAAAATAATTTTAAAAAGTAGCACACCAAGTGTCCAATAACTTCCAATCAGATTTTGTCCTCAATTTTCATTAGTCTAGCAGCAATGGTCCGAGCGAGGATATATATATATATATATATATATATATATATATATATATATTCAACTGAACAACATTCCCACTAGTTATCACATTCACTTCCTGGTAGACAGTTCAAATATCACAAAGTCAACTTTGATAACTACAGTGAGTTTTTAAACCAGGACGAGCGTTTTGTATTATGGCGCTAAAACCAGCGCTTATGATTGGATAAAACTACGCTTGTTTTACACACGGAAAATTTGTGGACAATTAGCTGATTGCTGACATAACCTAACTACATGCGGTATATTGTTTTGAAGTGACTTTGGCGCGATTGATTTGGGTTCCGTTTAGATGTATTGTATTCTTAATATCTTTCTAATTCCGAAAGGGAAAGTCAGTTGTTTTTAAAACCAAACGCTTGTTAGCGTTCGTATTAAATATAATTTTAAATGAAAATTGATAACACAAAAACTAAATATTTCAAATTTGCCGCAAAATTATTCTTTCTTATTCATTCGCATTCTTTGTGTTTTCTGGTGACATTTTATAGTATAAATGTAAATTTTACTCCCCTGATTTAAAACAGACTATTCCTATTATTAATGATCGAAGTATTTTTGGAGTGAGCGTTAACGCGTTCGCTTCTAGACCGCAAGGTCCCGGGTTCGATTCCTGGGTCTGCATTTCTGTGGTGGTTATTCTGTAGTTTTCCCACTTCCTTGCAACACATGTTGGAAATGTGCCTCTACCATCTATAAGTCGCATGCAGGCGCAGATGGGCAATAATAATAATGCCCCTCTCCTCTCAACGCCCGCATAACTAGTAATAATTCAGGCCTATGGTAAAATAAAATGTAATTGGGTCAGAATTATCTGTCAAAAATTATGACAGTAACCAATTACGCCATAGGTGGAGGAGTAGTACGGATTATTATTATTATTATTATTATTATTATTATTATTATTATTATTATTCTTACTGTGGTAGAAAACATTTCGAATTATAAGGAAAAAACATTTTTTGGCGCACTTAAGTAATTACTTTCAGTTGCTTGCGCTAAATTTTAAATTTCGCTCAAGATACATAAATTATTATTAATACATTGATGTGATCTTATGGCCTACCGAGTTTTTTAGTAATTTTGCAAAAAATAAGGTGTGATCAATCACCATACCACTTTCATTTACGATTATATATACATATTTCTCATTTCTATCAAAAGCATGATCATTTTTGGTCAATAAACTGATTTGAATGATCACTATATCTCTCCAACATTTCTTCGTTGAAATAATAGCGATATTTGCTTAGAAACGATTAATAATATCAAGTTCTTATAAATTAAAATTTGTAAAATGATAACCAATTTAATTTTAAACAATTTTGTACTATGATGTTTTTGCCATAAACTGATAGATATTGAATTATTTGCAAACCAGCGAAAAATCTATCAGTTCCATTTGATGGATTTACGCAAACATTACTGGCCAAATTTTCAGACCAAATTTTCTACAAAGTTTAAATATGAATTTAAACGTTTTATTTAATATACCTACAGGGTGATTTACACCAGAGGGCGAAATAATAAAATACACAATTTATATGGGCTAGGTACTATTATTTTCTTTGTGAAATATGAAATTTAATCTTTCAAAACTTTGAATCTCGATATCTCCAAAACTAAGGCCGACTGGAAAAAAGTTATTTCGCATTTTTGCGTAAAATCCAATATCTAAGAAGAATTTTAATTTTTCGCCTAGTGGTATAAATCACCCTGTATAAATGAAAATAAGGAATCAGGGGGAATTTTAATAATTACAATATTGACCTTAGCGAGAATGGATTTTACAAGCATCAACTTATAGTCTCACGACCTTAAATGTATACAAATTAATCTTGCCGCCGACGTTTCGTCCTCTTTCCCTCTATTCGATAATTCAGCTGAGATGGCGTTTAGTCCTCAGACCTAAAAGGTACAGCCACGGACTCTGGAACTGACGCGCTCCGGAAGACCGAGCAGTCTGCTATCCTTGTCTACTGTGCCCCTACCGTGCCGGACCAGACAATGATAGCAGACTGCTCGGTCTTCTGGAGCGCGTCATTCCCAGAGCCCATGGCTCTACATGTGTGTTAACTTCATCAACGGATCTATGGCAGCAACATTTCTACAACCTGAACTTAACCTAACCTAATCTGACTTGAATACTTATACAATATTGTCAAATGTTGTTTTACTTAATAAATGCGAACAGAAATTGACTCTGTCATTATTGTAATGATTAGAAACGAATAGTGTACCTATTTCTCTTATAAAATACTCTACTCTTTCATTAAATCATTTAAAATATTAAGCATACATTGAATAAATACTTAAAATGCTGACATACGGGCAGATTCAAAAGGTGTGGTAAACGTTAAGATTGTAGGACTTCGGTTTCCCCAATATTTAATAAGTAGGTATATTTTACTTATAATAATAAATTCTTATAATTTATGATATTTGTTTTGGCTCGTGATTTATCTATTTTACTTTTATTTTGTGTGATCGTATAATGGCAGTACTTCTTGACGTTATGTTTGATATTAAATCATTATCGTGACAACTCCAACTTCCTTTAGAGGTAATGCGTGTATTAGCAACAATAATATTATTCACTTAGTCACTTTTAAGGATTTTGCAACAATAATTAAACATCAATTTAATGACTTTATTTATAATTGACTCAAAAAAGTTAGTTAGTCTTGGATAAAGATGTACTTAATGTCAATGACTTCGCACAATGCTCAATTCTATGTGCCCGCAAAACTGCTCAATGCATGTCACCACTTCATGAAATATGTCACTATTTGTGCCTTCCAATGTCACATACCATCTATTACTTCAGGATTCACTAACTAGATTTTGATGGATACAATTTTGTTAAATATGTCCTGTAAATTGTTCGTTTGACGGATATTAATGAATTTGCAACAAGATTATTTATAACTCGTTTATACTCATTACACAAAACAACCAATAATTTGCCACAGTATTATCCAGTTATTATTTAAACTATACCTTCATATTTTATACTTATTCCCTGGAAAACATTACCGTTTTTAGATTTCAGCTTAAAATTTAGAATAAGATTTATTAAACAAGCAATTTCGATAATTTTATGGATTTCATTTAATTAACCTTTAGTTTTATTTCTGTAATGTTTCTCATTTAATCTTAATCTTCATTTGATTCAAATTCATGTTATTAATTACTCATAATTGAATAATGTTTTGCCACTTTTAGCGAAGAGATATTGTTAAGGTTATACTTTACTAATTTATACTTATTCCCTGAAGAGTATTATCCTCTCTATACTTCATTTTAAATTTATAATAACAGTATTTTATTAAAATAGGAAATTCAAATGATATTACTTATTTCATTTTTATTGATATTTTTATGACTTCTGTTAGCTTGTGACGAGAATTGTTAACCATGTCTACTAAGGTAAACACAATTGAAGATGGTAGCATTCTCCTGTCTGAACGCGAATAAAACCGGAAAGATTACCTTATCAACCTCCACGCCATCGCTCAAAGCGTATGTCAGAAATTAATAAAGCCCTCGAAGACCCACGTATATGAAACCGGAAATATTACCTCATTAAAATCCACGACATCGCTCAAAGCGTATGTCAGAAATTAATAAAGATCTCGAAGGCCCACGTATATGAAACTGGAAAGATTACGTCATTAAAATCCACGATATCGCTCAAAGCGTATGCCAGAAATTAAAAAAGTTCTCGAATACCCACGTGGATGAAACCGGAAGATTACCTCATTAAAATCCCCGACATCGCTCAAAGCGTATGCCAGAAATTAATAAAGTTCCCGAAGAACCACGTATATGAAACCGGAAAAATTATATACAGGGTCCGTCATTTCATCTCCCGTCTGCTATAGCTCAGTTACTAATTGAGTTAGGATTTTGATATTTTGCAGGCTTTACTTGCATTCTGGTGCGTATTTCATGAAAATATTTTTGATTATACAGGGTGTCCCTAAAAAGTGTGACGTCATGATGATGTATTTTTAAAATTGCATGGTATATTTTTTGATGCTTATTTCGGTGCCGTTTATGGCCTACATACCCATAAAATTTTATTAAAATCGGTTCAGTAATTTTAGCACAAAAAAATAAAAACTGAAAAAAATCAGTTTTGCACCATTGGTTAAGAAAATTAATAAGCGATAAAAATATGCCTTGTTAATAAAACCATGCAAGGTCCTCATTAAATAAGGTCTGACAGTTGCGTTAACCAAGTTATATTGATATCCATTATACAAAGGGGCCAAAATTTACTGTCAAACTTTTCAAACTTTGAAGCACTTAATTTTTCTTATTTTAAATTGGAGCCTCTGTTTTTTTTTATGTCATTCCACGTGGAAGTAAAAGACGAACATTTTTCCAAATTACAACTCTATCGCAATTCCTAACACATTAAAAGTTATGTGCAGAAAACTCGATTTATCAACAATTCCAATGGCCATTTTAATTAATCAAAATCGAAGGTGGGTTTCAAAAACCATGCATTGACATTAAAGTTTAACAAAGTGACAAGAGCCAATGTTGACTTCAGTAATATAGAAGTTTAATACTTTTTTAGCTAAGGTCTTTATACCCAAGATACCAAAATTATTTTTCATTCGATTGCTTCATAAGGTAGTATTTTTCGGAATGAAAATCTGGACGAAAACGCCATCATTTTGTTAGAGACCATAGTTGCTAGGTAACGGTCTTTTTCGTCCTAAGCCGAAAAATATTTTTCGGCAGCTAAAATAAAAACTCAAAGGTTGATTAATTTATGGCATAACAGTTTTTTGCAAACATCGTTTAATTTGTTAGGAATTGAGATAGGGTTGTAATTAGGATAAATGTTCGTCTCTTAATTCCACATGGAATTACATAAATATATACTGGGGTTCCAATTTAAAATAAGAAAAATAAAGTGCTTTAAAGTTTGAAAAGTTTGGCACTAAATTTTGGACACTCTGTATAATGCATATCAATAACACTTGGTTAACGCAACTGTCAGACCTTATTTATTAAGTACCTTGTATGGGTTTATTAACGAGGCACTATTTTTATTCCTTATTAATTTTCTTAAACAATGGTGAAAAACTGTTTTTTTTTTTTTTTTTTTTTGTGCTAATATCACTGAAGCAATTTCAATAAAATTTTATGGGTATGCAGGCATCCATAAAGGGCACCCAAATAAGCAACAAAAAATATACCATGCTATCTAAAAATATACATCATGATCACACTTTTTTTGTATAATCAAAAATATTTTCCTGAAATACACCTCAGCATGCAAGCAAAGTCTGCAAAATAGCAAAATCCTAACTCAATTAGTAACTGAGCTATAGAAGACGGGAGGTGAAATGATGGACCCTGTATATACTTTACGGGGTATTTGTTTTTGGTACTTTGGTAGGAATGTACAGATTATTGCTACTCAATTTCGAAATAATCAATACCATCCTGAACACAGTAACTTTTAAATAAATCGGATAATACTCTTCATAATGATATTCGCGTATACTATCGATGACGATAATAAGGGCCTGTCGCCTCGCGAATCTCAAACCAACTAAACTTTTCGCATGCAAAACGATGTTATTTATATTAAAATTTCGCCCACCCTGCGATTTTGTGTGATTCCCCTTAACGTTAATTCTCATTCCGGGGATCTCACAGTGTCCCATATTAAGGTTACTGATATAAAAATACCAAACTATTATGATTAGTCATCAGCCGGCTCGCTCGTCTGTGTTTCTTTATATAATTGCGTCATCGCGCATGGACCATGTTTTATAATAAACTCTGATTTTTCTAAACTGGCGTTCATGTCATAAAACAGCTGTGTGATGAGGTTTTTTCGTACCAACGTGATTGTTTTCGAGAATATGCACAACAATAGTTTAAGAAACGAAATTAATCTGAGGATCACTTCTTACATAACACTGATCACCGGTGGTTATAAATAGTTAATCGGTGTATTAATCATGTTATGTTAGCAGCCGTGATATATTTTCGGCGACGATGCCACATCTTTTTCACTAACCCATGCTCATACATGTGTGTATAACCAAACTTCTTTGACGTTTAACTTCTTATATTTGGTCAATTATTACAATACATATTTTGCCATTGTAGATGTTAAACCATAACCACAAGATTGTTATCTGTACGAAAAACGGCAGAGAAGTCGACGAATTTGATACGAACCGCGCACTGTCGCACAAGATTGCACAGGTGCAACAGTTGATTGCAGCCATTTTTAAATACCCAGGACAGCTGACAACCTTGTAACATTATGCCATCATTATTATGATTATTATTTTGATGACGTGAACGCCAGTTTAGAAAAATCAGAGTATACTAACGATTATAAAAGTTCTCGTAATTCCATTACAACTTTGCAGCAGTATGCATGATTTACAAGCAAACGGCTCTACGAGTATGATACCATTTTCAGATAATCCGAGACACGTCTACTGACATGCTTTAATAAATAAATGGCAAGAATACCGAGCTACGGCTTCAATCCAACAGTATTTGCTAACTTTGTGAGCTGAAGTTATGCCGATTTATAGCAAATAAACGCCAATGCAGAGATGAATATATCGTGTGCGCTTTTGGTAAGATTTACACAAGGCAGCGGAACGTAGGGATACAAGACGAATCCGCACGATTTTAAGCTCCAACATCAACATTCACCAGCCGTATATTCCCGAAATTCGAGTTTTATCGTAATATTTGTATTACATTGAAATTCGGGATGTCAGCTTTCAAGGAGTTTAGTACTTCAGTGTGTAGTTCTTGTTTGAATAAGAATTAGACGATTACCATGGTAGGTGATTTTGTGTCATTGCTACGGGTTTGTTTATAGCTCCGGTCGGGTGTGGGTTGTTTCAAGAAGTCTGGGTTAAAATTTGGTATGTTAATGGATGTCAATATTAACCTTTTGTTTGCATTATAAAAAGCAAACATACTTTGTTTGATTAATACTGGAAGATCTTCATATATTTTTATACATTTTTTAACGGTGAAAATTCATTAAAATATATCTGATCCGTTAAATGCCTGTACTAGAAATGCATCTGAACATGGCGAATTGGGTACCTTAATTGAATTATTTACCATTTAGTTGAATTAAGTATACGTATATTGCTATATATTGTTCAGATGCATAACAGAATATTATGGTTTAATAAGTAAGTATTTACGATTATTATCCTAAGATATACATTCCAGGAGATCTTTTTATAGTGTCATAACTTCCTCGATTAAGCCCGATATAACGAGAGATTATTAAAATCTCTGGCTAATCGCTCAAGGTTCTTTATGGCTCGTTATCGTGTCAATGGGGCTCGACAGTATCTCGGAATGTCACTTCCTCGGCACGAATTGGCGGTCGGCATGCGGGATACAAACTTAATCAGCACTAATTAACCACTTTAGCAGCTACAAAGCCTTTGGGCTATGGGAGCAGCAGCAGGCTCCCAATGCAGGGTTTAGTCCGAATAATTTAAAAACGGAAAATTGCTTTAATAACAGAGCGGCTGGTCTAACTAAATAACTACTCGCACAGTCCATTGGGCAAATAATTACGAGTTACAATCAAAACTTGTTTATTTTTATTGACTTCTAGGTAGGGACTGAAAATTATCCCTCATCTGGTGGATCGATAAGATGTGCTGAAAGTAATTACCAGCGGCGAATTGAAACGGAAAGCTTTCCTCGGTTAACAAAAAAATCCACTCAATCTTACGCCGACGTCCAATTTTTGAGATGTCTTTCGTTCTCCGTATCCATTATACGGCTTCCGGAAGTTCGACAAGTTCGGAGATATTCCGATGATTAAAATCGAAGAATTGCAGTAGCACATAAATCCGCAGCTGCCGGAGTTTGGCAAAAGAAACTCAGGAAACTCAGTACATTGTTCGTGATGTATACGTGTTCAACTAAAAATTCATGGCAAGAAGTGCTTGATATATGCATAACCATACCAGATAAATGTCAAGTACGAGAAATGTTATGGTCGTTTGCGAATCATCTGGAATTTTTGGTATGGTATCTTTAATAAATAATGTAACATTCTGCCTACGAACAACTTTTATTACATTCAAGGGTTCTCTATTGTGAATTGAGCTCCGAAGAAGCTGGAAAATGGGGGAGGTCCAAGACCTCGAAGAGGTCACCAAGTAATTTTATATTTAAAAAAGATATTTACTTACTTCAAGTCAATCTATAAATCTGGAAAATATCTGGAAAAACCTGTACACAAACTATGGTGATATATATATATATATATATATATATATATATATATATATATATATAGGGTGTCTACGCTAAACCGTTCGTTAAAAGTTTACGGGGTTGCCGTTGTACTAAAAATTTCAAAAAAATCCTCGTTACACGGTTGAATCAGTTGTCCTCATGGAAATATTTTCAAGTTTCTATCACTTCCGGTTCCACCGGAAGTAGCACCAACTTTCTTATTTTAAATGGAACACCCCATATATTATTATATTTTTGAATTCCTCGCTTAAATTGGAACATATTTTGTAAGAACGTATGTACACTTATCTCTTCTAGTTTTCAAGAAAAAAAATGTTTTCTAAAATTTTGACCTCTAAAAGGTAGCCTGAAATCTGTCTATAACTTCTCTTAGGAATAAGATAAAATTATGAATTAAATTTCTAATTATAGATAGAGGATGCCTCTATGAGTGACTTAATTGGAAAATGTCAATTTTGATAATAAGTGTTCCTAAAATGTCAATATCTAAGTGCCCTCTTAAATATCCTGTAATTCATTTTTTTTAAATGGAATGATCCATTTTTTATTGCATAGCACGATAGGGAGAAAAATTTACTACAAAAAAGTATAATACAACCATATTCCTAAAGCAAGTATTTTTTGAAATATTTCGAGGTAATGCAGTTGCATTACAATGGTGATAAAACAAAAGCATATCACATGCCTACTAAAGTGCACTTGTGACATGCACAATTATACCCTGCAGAAATGCGACGAAAAAGTAATCCTCGAAATATTTCAAAAAATACTTGCTTTAGGAGTATGGTTGTATTATACTTTTTTGTAGTAAATTTTTCTCCCTATCGTGCTATGCAATAAAAAATGTGTCATTCCATTTAAAAAAAAATGAATTACAGGATATTTAAGAGGGCACTTAGATATTGACATTTTATGAACACTTATTATCAAAATTGACAGTTTCCAATTATGTCACTCATAGAGGCATCCTCTATCTATAATTAGAAATTTAATTCATAATTTTATCTTATTCCTAAGAGAAGTTATAGACAGATTTCAGGCTACCTTTTAGAGGTCAAAATTTTAGAAAATATTTTTTTTATTGAAAACTAGAAGAGATAAGTGTACATACGTTCTTACAAAATATGTTACAATTTAAGCGAGAAATTCAAAAATATAATAATATATGGGGTGTTCCATTTAAAATAAGCAAGTTGGTGCTACTTCCGGTGGAACCGGAAGTGATAGAAACTTGAAAATATTTCACATGAGGATAACTGATTCAACCGCGTGACGAGGATTTTTTTGAAATTTTTAGGACAACGGCAACCCCGTAAACTTTTAACGAACGGTTTAGCGTAGACACCCTGTATATATATATATAAATAAATATATATAAATAAATAAAGACAGGATTGAAGGAATCTCCATCTTTGGGTTTTGAGATGCATTAAAATAGGCCATTAGAATGTACTCATCTTATTCTGTTGCAATAATTTAGGGATAGTCTAGAAGAGGGTTATAATCCGCTGCAAGCTGTCACATTGACAGCCAAACAGCCACAACGTCAGTATTGAATAGGCCCTTTACCTTTTGGTGTGGGCCCTACATGTTATATTACATTGTTTTGTTATGTATTTGCAAATTATTTCCACTCTTTTCTGTTCTTTGCCATTTCTCTTGAATGTTCCACTGTCTTCCCTCTGCTTTTTATTATTTCTTCTATTTTGTTGTCCCATTCTTGTCTTGGTCTACCTCTTCCTCGTTTCTTTCCTGTTTTTGCTTCCCAGAATTGTTTTGTTTGATTCGTATTTTTCATCCTATTAGATGTCCCCACCAGTTGAGCTGCTTCTTTTCTATAAACTTTTCTATTGATCCTATTTCCAATTCCTCTCTGATGTCTTTATTTCGTATCCTGTCTTGTTTAGTTACCTGTTTTACTCTTCTCAGATATTTCATTTCTATTGCCTATAATCTACCTTTATCTCTCTTTGTTAGCTTCCACGTCTCGCTCCCATATGTCAAAATCGTTCTGTATATAGTTTTGTATATATTCATTTTTGTCTTTCTGCTTATCTCTTTCTTGTTAGTAAGTATATTATTCAGGGCATAGTACGTTTTTATTGTGTTGTTTACTCTGTTGCTTAATTGTCCTTCCATTTTCCCGTCTTCTGTAAGTTCTACTCCAAAGTATTTGAATTGCTCCTCTTGTTCACTTTGTCCTGTCCTGTCCTGTCCTGTCCTATCTGTATATTTATGTGTTCTCTCCGTTTTCCTATTATCAGTACTTTTGTTTTGCTATAGTTCTTCATGTTATATTTCTCTAGGTGTTTATTCCATACGTTCAGGTTATGTTGCAGGTTCCTCTCACTTTCTGCTATCACTACCACATCATCGACGTATGCTCCTTCTGATATTTTAACCATTTCCATGTTTTTGTATCGTACGTTTGCTTTAATTATTCCTGTTTTCATGCTCTTCATTATTTCATCCATATATAGGTTGAATAGTGTTGGGCTGAGAGCTCTTCCTTGTCTTTATCCATTATTTGTTTTAAAATTTCTTGAAATTTGCCCCTTGTATATTATTGCATTAGTGTTGTTATATATATATATATATATATATATATATATATATATATATATATATATATATATATATATATATATATATATATATATATATATATATATATATATATATATATATATATATATTCTGTATTACTTTCACTATCCTGTTTTCTATTCCTCTCTCTTTTAGTATTAACCATAGTTTCTTTCTTGGGGTCATGTCAAACGCTTTTTCGAGGTCTATGAATCCCAGACATGTATTTTTATTACTTGCGATTCTTTTTTCTGTGAAATGTTTTATTGTGAAGATGTTGTCTTGTGTGCATCTCTCTTTCCTGAAACCACATTGCGGTTCTTCTAGGGCCTGTTCTATTATTGCTATTATTCTCTTGTTAATTGTCTTTTCTAAAATTTTTATCCCTATACTTATTAGTGTTATTCCTCTATAGTTTGCGCATTTCGTCTTGTCACCTTTCTTATATATCGGTACTATTAACGCTGTTTGTCAGTCTTTTGGTATCGTATTTGTCTTCCATATTTGGTTCTGCAGCTTCAGTAGTTTATCTTTTCCTATGGGTCCCATGTGTTTAATCATTTCTGCTGTAACCTGATCTTATGCTTGTAAGGGATCGAAATGCACATATTTTGTATGAATTAATTTATATATATCATTACGAAAAATGACTGATATTAATTGAAATGGTTCGAAATAAAATTATAACAATTTAATACTCAGGTATAAACATTGAAAAAAAACGTAAAAGCCAAGTATTGTATTAGAATAGGAAGGGGGTGATAATTTGGGGGATTTTATAAGTAATTTGATTAAATATGAATTCAATTTGAATAGATTGCAAACGAAATTACGAGAACTTTTATAATCACTTATTAAGACGCGTTCGGTGCGTGGTGACGCAATTTTATAAACAAAACACACTCGCCCGAGCCGGCCGATGATAAATCATAACAATTTAGTATTTTTAGGTCAATAACCTTGCTATAGGGCCCATGTGAGATCACCGAAATTAGAAATAATGTTACGGGGAGTCACACAACATCGCTGAGAGGGCAAAATTTCAATATAAATAGCATCGCTTTGTATATGAAAAGTTTAGTTGGTTCCAGATTAGCGTGGTGTCAGTCCGTTATTATCTTCGTTAATAGTATACGCGAATATCATTACAAAGAGTATTATCCGATTTATTATGAAAGTGACTGTGTTCAGGATGGTATTGATTATTTCGAAATTGAGTAGCAATAATCACTACATTCCTACTAAAGTACCAAAAACGAAGACCCCGTGATATATATATATGTATAAAATCGTTCCGGTTACACATACGTGGGATGTTCGAAAGCTTTGTTAATTTCTGGCATACGCTATGAGCGGTGTCGTGGATGTTAATGAGGTAATCGTTCCGGTTACACATACGTGGGATGTTCGAGAGCTTTATTAATTTCAGGCATACGCTATGAGCGGTGTCGTGGATGTTAATGAGGTAATCGTTCCGGTTACACATACGTGGGATGTTCGAAAGCTTTATTAATTTCTGGCATACGCTACGAGCGGTGTCGTGGATGTTAATGAGGTAATCGTTCCGGTTACACATACGTGGGTTGTTCGAAAGCTTTATTAATTTCTGGCATACGCTATGAGCGGTGTCGTGGATGTTAATGAGGTAATCGTTCCGGTTACACATACGTGGGATGTTCGAGAGCTTTATTAATTTCTGGCATACGCTATGAGCGGTGTCGTGGATGTTAATGAGGTAATCGTTCCGGTTACACATACGTGGGTTGTTCAAAAGCTTTATTAATTTCTGGCATACGCTATGAGCGGTGTCGTGGATGTTAATGAGATAATATTTCCGGTGTCATGCGCGTTCCGACAGGAGAATGCTACCATCTACAATTGTGTTTACCTTAGTAGACATGATTAACAATTCTCCTCACAAGTTAACAATTCTTCTAAACATATCAATTAAAATGTAGAATAGAAAGGATAATACTCTTCAGGGGATAAGTATAAATTGTTAAAATATAACCTAAATAATATCTCTTCGATAAAGCGGCAAAACATTATTTAATTATGAATCATTAATCATATGGATTTGAATCAAATTAAGATTTAGTTTAAATCGGAAATATTACATAATTTTAACTAAAAAAGGGTTAAGTAAATGAAATCCATAAAATTATCAGATTTGCTTGTTTAATGAATTTCATTCTAAATTTCAAGCTGAAATCTATAAACGATAATGTTCTCCAGGGAATAAGTATGAAATATTAAGGTATAATTTACATAATAACTGGGAAATACTGTGGCAAATTATTGGTTGTTTTGTGTAATGAGGAAAAACATTATTTAATCTTATTGCAAATTCATTAATATCAGTCATACGAACAATTTACAGGACGTATTTAACAAAATTGTATCTATCAAAACCTAGTTAGTGAATCCTGAAGTAATAGATGAAAAATGACATTGGAAGGCACAAACAGTGACATATTTCATGAAGTGGTGGCATGCATTGAGCCGTTTTGCGGGAATGTAGAATTGAGCAATGTGTGAAAGTCATTGACGTTACTAAAGATTTCCAACTGATGTACTGATAAAATGAAAAATGACATTGGAAGGCACAAACAGTGACATATTTCATGAAGTGATGACATGCATTGAGCCGTTTTGCGGGCACGTAGAATTGAGCAATGTGTGAAAGTCATTGACGTTAAGTACATCTTTTATCCAAAACTAACTAACACTTTTTGAGTCAATAAAGAAAGTCATTAAATTCAAGTTGATGTTTAATTATTGGTGCAAAATCCTTTAAAGTGAATAAATTACACTTAATCTATAATTCGTTGTCTTTATTTTATTAATATTATTGTTACTCACACACACATATTACCTCTAAAAGAAGTTGTAGTTGTCACGATAATGATTTAATATCAAACATAACGTAAAGAAGTACTGCCATTATACGATCACACAAAATAAAAGTAAAATAGATAAATCACGAGCCAAAACAAATATTATAAATTATAAGAATTTATGATTACAACTAAAATATACCTAATTATTAAATATTGGGAAAACCGAAGTCTTACATGCTTTTCCTATTTTCAGTTCCCTTATTATTTCTAGAAGCTCTTGTTCGTTGATACTCTCCGTTACTGTTTCTGTGATGTTCTTTTCGCTGTTTCTTGTATTCTGTTCGTTACCGCTATTTATAGTTAGTAATTCTTCAAAATACTCTTTCCATCTTTCTATTATTTCTTCGTTTTCCTTCAACATTTTGCCTTGTTTGTCTTGTATGTATCTCGTTTCTTGTCTTTTTTCTTTCCTGCATCCTCTTATTGTTTTATAAAATAGCTTTTGATTTTCATTTGCGTTTTTCTCCATTGTCTCCCCGAACTTTTCCCACTCCCTGGTCTTTGCTATTCTAACTTCGTCTTTTACTATTTTCCTTTTTTCTTTATACATTTCGTAGTTATTACTGTTTATGACATTTAGGTACCTTTTCCATGCTTTTTTCTTTTCTTCTATTTAATCTCGTATATCCTCTGACCAATCCTGTCTTTATTTGATTCCCAATATTTGTCGATTCGACCCCGTTGAAATGACCCCACACACCACTGAAGTACCAACTGACGAAAAATAAAATCGAAGGCACTACCATAATTAGCGTCTGGTCTTTTCCAGACACCCGTTATAACTCCTAATTATACATATTAGAATGTATAACTATAATTATTAGAACTGAGTGTGTGGGGTCGGATCTGACGAACTGGCGCAAATTTTAACCACGAGCGAAAACAAAATTAAACCATGTAAATGTAGATGTAGGTAGATAAATTATAGTAGTTTTATTTAAAACTGTAAATAGAATTTTATGATATAAAACTTTTGTTTTATTTACATTAATAGACGCAATAACATACAATTTCTTGTCGTAGGACAAACTGATACCTTTTCCTTTTACCATAGCTTCTTTTAAATGTTCACTAAAAATCAGATGACAGTAGAATAAGAAAATATCATAATATGTTTCGCATATTTGGGAATGAACATTTCAAGTAATGGAAATGAAGAGGTGAGACTCCTCTTCTATCAAAAGATACTTTGCACTCATCCCGAACACTAATACCAAAGAGGTGCCAATAGAAGAATACATGTAACGATTTACAAAACACGCAGAGGTCCAAATACTAGAGTGTAACATGCAATCAAGAAATAATGGATATGTGAAATATATTTGAAAGGTATTTTTAAGAAGATTCCCGGGAGCAGTATGCTGGAATATGAAGAATTAGATATAACGATGAAAAATATCAACTGCCAAAAGAACGGCCAAAGTTCTATGCGAGAAAATTAAGAGCAAACGACCCAAGGGTACATAAGAGCCAGAATAATATATTCTGTAACAAGGTTAAAAGGAAAATTCGATACAAGTGGAAGATACCGAACGCCAGCATTAGCGAGCGTGAGGAACCACGAGTAGATCGAATTTTCATTCTAACCGAGTAACAGAATGTATTTTCTCCACGTGCAGAAACTATGAATAAAAAAAATGGAGTGCAGTATTATCAAATATCTGATTCACTCGATTTACCACTCATTCTTTTATTTAAATTAATACTTGTCTCTTAACAACTAGGACGCAGCATTTACATTTGACAGTGACAGTAATGAAATTCATGGCAATGTATGTATTTCGTTGAGCATAATTATGAAATATTCATTCTGCCACTTTTAATAGAATGAAAATACATGCAAAACCCACAAGAAGCAAGTGTTTCAGAATAAATATTCTATCTCAAGAGTGACAATTTTTATTTTCTATTATTAAAAATGATTTCGGAATTATTACATTCACTAATGGTCGTGAAGAAAAACTTAGCATGATGCGCGCGGGAACAGGTACAGTAATAATATAATAGTATATTAGGCAACTCGCATTTAATTATAGCTATTAAGACACGGGTAAGAGGCGTAAGATATAAGCCGCAGGCGAATGTCATCATTCTGTTCTCAAAGAGCGTCTTAATATTAATAGTATTAGCCATTAAATGTGAGTTGCATACGCCATTTTTTCTACTCCCAGTCATATTAATGAAAAATAAACACAAATTTATACATTTTTGTTGTCAGGTGTTCATGGCAATATTTGATATTAACCGTCATATGACCATTTTGACATTTTCAAACGTAGATGTCACAATGTTGCCATATATGTTGCTCATTTAAAAAAATAATCCCTCCATAACTGTTACGTAATATACCGCGCATTTGCTGTAATAATGATATATCTCAAAAATCGTGATTTTTTAGAATACGCATTTGAAGTTTCATATATTTATAATAATCCACAAGTATAATTTTTAAATACTAAATTAGCATAATTTGGTTAATTAGTATGTAGTTATACTGGTATAAATAAATTTATACTGGTTCATTGCAGAACCACATTGTAGAATGTAATATATGGTCATTATATTTTCATAACATTTAGTTAATTAGATTAGTATTAGATTAGTCATAAATTAGAATTGTTCAAAGGATATTAATAGGAAGACACTATAATATATGCCGAGTTTTAATAGGCACATATATGAAAGTGTGAATAGAAAAGTGGCGCAATAAGCTACAATAGTACAATTACTATCAAAATGACGGTAAAAACATAAGCATGATAGAAATCGGTTGGAATGGAATCAATATGGAAGAACAAAATGACAAAATAACTTGTAATAAAAATCATGAAGAATCAACGGTCGATATCTAAAAACATCGTACATCATTTATTGAAATTCATGCGTAAATTTTAATAACGTTACAGAAAACTTATACTTGTAGCTTATACAGGGTATGCAAGACAAGTATCAACAACACGGGGATCTCGGAAACCGCAAAAGTTACAAAGGCGGTTAGATTACAAAAAAAAAGCGCAATTTAGTGGTCAGCAATATACTGTATACTGTTGAGAAAGCCAGAAATTTCTACTTACTTCCGGAGATATTCATCAAAATCCGAAATTTTGCGATATAGTTTTTATGTTATGCTGTCGAGAAAGCCAAACATTTCTACTTACTTCCGAAGATATTCGACAAAATCCGAAATTTTGCGATATGGTTTTTATGTTTTTCTAAAGTTATTTGAAAAGGTATAATAAAACGAAAGGCACTTCCTCATTGTCATTTTTTAGCTCTATAAGATAGCGTTTATAAATTTTCATTACAGCATTTCGTTTCGAAGAAACCATTATCAACTTTATATTTTTATATTGCCCGTAAATAAAGTACACCCTGTATTAAATAGCATTTCCTATTACGAATTCAACGATTTATATCACAGTATGGTTTCTCATGTTTTTATTCAGAAAAAAAGCTTGTTAATATATTTCGAACATTTTGATGTAGTAGGCGTTGAAATGATCGACGAAGACAACATTAATCACCTAATTTTAAGATTTTAAGATAATTAAATGCTCGGCACAATTCTCATAATACCACAGTAAAAAAATAATAAGTGTGGTTCTCAATAACTATATTTTTTCAATGTTTAACAACTATTCTTGCTAAATTGTTTTTAGTTACTATTTTGGTACCAATTCTGGGTTAAAATTAGGTAATAATTGTTTTCGACGTCATTTAATGAACAGAACAATTCACATACCACAGTAAAATAATAAAAATGTGTTAATAACTATAATATTATTAACACAATAACTCAATTGTGTTTCAACTTCTCAATAACTATAATATTTCAATGTTTAACAACTATTCATGCTAAATTATTTTTTGTTACTATTTTGGTACATATTCTTAGTTAATATTATGTAATAATTTTTGTCTTCGTCTCCATTAAATGAACAGAACAATGCTCATGTCGCAGTAAAAAAAAGTGTGGTTCTAAATAGCTATAATGTTTCAATGTTTAACAACTATGCATGCTAAATTATTTTTAGTTACTATTTGGTACCTATTCTGGGTTAAAATTAGATAATATTTTTTTTCTCCGTCGACATAATTTCAATGCCTACTACAAGAAAATGTTCGAATTGTATTAATAAGCCTTTTTCCGAATAAAAACATGAGAAACTATACTGTAATATAAATAGTTAAATTCGTAATATGAAATGCTATTTAACACAGGGTGTACATTTTTTACGGGCCATATAAAAAAAAGTTGAAGATGCTTTTTTCGAAGCGAAACGGTGTTCTGATAATTTGTAAACGCTGTCTTATAGAGCTAAAAATGTGGCTACGAGAAGATAAATTCCTTAAATACCATCTCAAATAACTTCAGAAAAAAATAAAAACGAAATTGCAAGATTGGGGATTTTGTCGAATATCTCCGGATATAAGCGAAAATTTCTGGTTTTCTCAACAGAATATTACTGACCGCTAGATTGCGCAACTTTTTTGTTATTTAACCGCCTTTGTAACTTTTACTGTTTCCGAGATCCTTATGCTGTTGATCCTTATCTTGGACACCCTGTATAAAAAAGGACACCAACAGTAGTTTTTGACTCCAGTCGTACGCAAAGCCACATATTTAAATAGGAGTCGAGCTAAAATGAATCATTTAAAATCGGAGAATATAAATATAGATTCGATAAAATATATCTTTTAAAAATTTGGAATAAAGATCATTAAATAAATAACGTCCCATTTGAGTAATAGTACTGTCTTTTATTTACCTGTCGTTTGCACAACCTCTCAAAATAAATATATGACACTAAATCCATATATCTGTGTTTTACTACTAACAGATATTACACATAAAACGAACCATATTAAGTTGTCACGATAATGATTTCAGAAATCAAACATAACATAAGTTGCTACCACTAAACCATGAGGCAAACAAATATTACGAATTATGAGAATTTGTACAACACCTAGGTTCCAACCGTCACACGTTCCACCAAGCCGATAATATATTTAACAACATTTTATATATTACTTAATTTAATTTAATACAATATACAGGGGGATTGGGGAAAGGTGTCAAATCCATTAAAAAAAACTGTCAATGAAGTCATATCTCGAAAATTAGGTTAGGTTTTGGAAAAGAAAGGACGACACTGAATAGAGGAAAAAACTACTAAAATTTGTTTTAAGAGTAAGGATAATAATAATTACACTTAGACAAAAATCAGGTGCTCCGACACAGTTGCCCAACCAAGCTATTTCATGAAATAATATACATTTATGAAATAGCTGAAACACGTCAATTTTTAATTTAGGAAAGCTATAGTTTTTAACATCTGCCTCGAAAACTGGTTCGTCTTGTTCTTATGTTTAATTGAAAAGAACTTAGATTTGTTCAATATAAATTGTTTTGGAATTTTTCTTATTTATTTATTTTTCCAAAATGAATAGACAAAAATCTTTTTTTATTGCACCACTAGATTACGTATTTTTTAAGCTTTAAAATGAGGTATCGCAAGGTGGGAGGTACCATTTGAAATTTGAAAGTGGGGGTGTCTAGGGTGGAGGGGGTGACACATAAAATTTATTTCAAGTTGTTTTTAAACTCTCCCTTCCAAAAATCAATCGACGTGCTTTTTTGTTTTATCAAGTTAGCTTGCATTCAAAAGTTATTGAGACTGGCTAGTTTTTAAATGTACACCCGGTATAGTGTTACTGGAAGGGTCCGTAGAGAACATAATTTATTTGGTTTGTCTGAAAATATGGAGAAGTCCCCGAAAAAAACTTGTCTACTACACTCCAATACGCTAAGTGGACGAGTTTTGAAGTGCGCATCCTCATATATCGCCTCTATCATATTAAACTATTAATTAATTGATTGAGTATTGAAGTAGCAATCTAAAGTAATCAATTACAAACCGAGATTACTATAATTATTACATATAGGAGCTGGTAATTTATATTTATTATGATACTAATTTGTATTTCTTCTGGGCAATTACTGTCGCTGAATGCTGCTTAGGACACTTCAAGTTTCTCCATATACGGGATCTTAATAGCAGACCGATTTGTAAAATAATTCACATTATACGAGCATAAAAGCGGCAATCTAGACACTGACTAAAAAAATCGTTTCAATGACGGTCGGCATATAAGAAGTACTTTATTTTTTTTCTTTTTAATACGGGCCACCTAAACAATTATTTTAATCGCGCTTTGTGAACTCGTAAGCAGGCTACTTTAAAGCTTTTTCTTTAAAAGAATGTGGAGATTTATCGCACCATACTACAATGGAGCCAAAAATCGATCTCCCGGGTCCATTTAGGGCGCTATGTTCAATTTGTAGGCGCTATTTGTGAACAACATATTGTTGTTTGTGTATCAAGAAAATGTATGCGATAGTATATAATGAGCTTCGCCGACATCGGTTTAAATTTTATGGAAATAATATAATAATAATTACTTTGGGAGTGTCTTGATAAACGAAGCAAATGAAAATAAAATAATATTCGCGAACTTACTTTACACAAATACAAGTGTTACGTAATTTGCTGAAAGTAGCGCGTAAAATAAATAGAAAGAAACGGCAGAGGGTGAAGGCTTGGGTCGTTGAACTTTCCCTTGAGATTGAAACTGGCACATGCTGTCTGAAAAGATACTTCAGCTATTTAATATTATTTGCCGGAGTTGCTACCATTATAAGAATTTATAGCATCTACCGACTATTGTTACGCTTATATATATATATTTATTCACAACCTATTTTTCCTTTATAAAATATAGTAGTACATTTTCATCATCAGTACATTAGTTGATGATTAATTAACTTTAATATTGTTTCAGATTCTAAATTTAATGAAAGATGAATGCTGTTGTAACGATATTTTATGTTCTGCTATACAAGGTGTCCCGAAACTAGCCAAAGCTTCTGCAGCAGAAACTGCAGCGCCATCTACAAAGATTATAAATCAATGTTTCGATCAAAATCTTCATAGTTTTTGTCGTAAAATCCGAATCTGCAATAATAAAATGGGGGTTCCTATTTAAGACTTCAGGGGGATCTTCAGGGATATTTAAGGGTATGGTCTGATATTAGCACCAGTAAATGGGCCCCCTCAATTATATTAAGTTTTATCTGGAACATTCTTTCGTGGGATGCTTTTTTTTAAATATATTGATGTCTTAATTTAAATGCACCGTCCATCTAGCTACAAGTTGGTGAAAAAAATGTTTTGTAAACACCTTCAATTATCTGTCGTGACGTCACCGAAATATTTTTTTTTAATGGCTCGGTGAATTTTTATTGAAGAATTCGGGAAATTGGAAAACATGAAAAACATCGTAGTACTTTATTTCTTGTTTAAAGAAAAAATGAGAGAAAACGTTGCTTACAACAGCTAACTTATCTCAAATATATTGATATGCAAATTCAAAAGTTGTTTTACATCAGAAAAATACGCGACGAACCAAGTTGTACAACTTACCAAAACTTTAAAAATAAAATAGTTAGAATAATGTGTGGGTAGCTTTACCTTTGGATTAAAATACTTTCTGTCCCATAATTAGCTTTGTTAATCTTCTTTCATATCTATAAATTTTATTTTGCCAATACTCTATGTCTTTTTATTCCAAAGATGTTATCTCTTCTATTTGCTGGAAATGTGGCGATACTACGAAAAATTGAGGGGTACATAATATTCATTATAGGCCTAGGGCGGTAAGCTTTTCTTACAGATCTAATAATTTGTCATTAATAACATGCTTACTTGACAGGTGGTTGACAATAGATTTTTATTAACGATAATGAAGGTTGAAATTACAAAATAAATAAAATTATAATTTATATACAGGGTAAGTTTTTTCGGATGTTTAGTATGGGGATCTCGGAAACTAGCGGAGATAGAGAGACGATTAAATGGGGAAAGAATTGCAGTTTTACGATAAACATCTAAAAGACTCACCCTGTATACAGGGTCCGTCATCTCACCTTCCGTCTTCAATAGCTCAATTAATAGTTGAGTTAGGATTTTGATATTTTGCAGACTTCAGTTGCTTTCTAGGGTGTATTTCAGGAAAATATGTTTGATTATACGCGGTGTCCCAAAAAAGTGTGACGTCATCATGATGTATATTTTTAGATTGCATGGTATATTTTTTGTTACTTATTTGGGTGCCTCTTATAGATGCCTACATACCCGTAAAATTTTATTGAAATCGGTTTAGTGACATTAGCACAAAAAAATAAAAACTGACAAAAATCAGTTTTGCACCATTGGTTAAGAAAATAAATAGAGAATAAAAATAGTGCCTCGTTAATAAAACCATACAAGGTACTCATTAAATAAGGTCTGACAGTTGCGTTAACCAAGTTTTATTGATATGCAATATACAGAGTGTCAAACATTTAGTGTCAAACTTTTCAAACTTTAAAGCACTTTATTTTTCTTATTTTAAATTGGAACCCCAGTAAATTTTTATGTAATTCCATGCGATATTAAAAGACAAACATTTTTCCTAATTACAACACTATCTCAATTCCTAACACATTCAAAGATATTTGCAGAAAACTCGTTTTATCAACAATTCCAATGGCCGTTATAATTAATCAAAATCGAAGGTGGGTTTGAAAAACAATTTATTGACATTAAAGTTTAACAAAGTGACAAGAGCCATTGTTAACTGTAGTAATATAAAAGTTTAAAACTTTTTTAGCTAAGGTCGTTATACCCAAGATACCAAAATTACTTTTTGTCATGGAAAATATGATTTTCATAATATGACAAATATTATGACCTATATTGACAAATGTGGATATGACTTTCATATTCGCATTTCAAAATATTACATGCAACCTGTTACGAAGTGTGGCAATGTCATTTCATACTCGTCTTCGTTTGTGCCTTCAAAAGGGCGGCAGACATATAGAACATAAGTTCTAGCAATTAATTAATTGTAGAAATGCACAGTTATGTTATGTTTTTATGAAATTTTATTACTAAAACTATTTTCTATACAAAACTTAATACTTTCACGATGTGGAATAGGTTTAGACGAAGATCTGTGAAACCTTTAATACTTTCGAGATATTAATTGTAACTACTAAACATGTTATGTCAATAAATTGTTTTTCTAAGTCACCTTCGAGTTTTATTCATTAAAATGGCTATTGGAATAGCTGATAAATCGAGTTTTCTGCACATAACTTTCAATGCGTTAGGAATTGCGATAGAGTTGTAATTAGGAAAAATGTTTATCTTTTAATTCCACATGGAATGGCATAAAAATATACAAGGGCTCCAATTTAAAATAAGAAAAATGCCTTAAAATTTGAAAAGTTTGACACTAAATTTTGGACACTCTGTATAATGCATATCAATAAAACTTGGTTAACGCAACTATCAGACCTTATTTATTGAGTACCTTGTATGGTTTTATTAACAAGGCATACTTTTATCTCTTATTAATTTTCTTAACCAATGGTGCAAAACTGATTTTTTTCAGTTTTTATTTTTTTGTGCTAAAATCACTGAACCAATTTTAATAAAATTTCATGGGTATATAGGCATCCATAAATGGCACCCAAATAAACAACAAAAGATATCGCATGCAATTTAAAAATACACACCATCATGACGTCACACTTTTTTGGGACACCCAGTATAATAAAAAATATTTTCCTATAATACGTCACAAAATGCAAGTAAAGTCTGCAAAATATCAAAATCCCAACTCAATTAGTAACTGAGCTACAGAAGACGGGAGGTGAAATGACGGACCCTGTATATATAATATACATTATATAGGCTATCTACCCCAGAAGGGGTCTTTCGGCCCTATACTATTTATATATATATATATATATATATATACATATGATGCGCCTACGTTTCCATTATTCCTGTTAATGTTCTATCAACCGTCATCGTGTTTAAAATTTATTTTTTCGAGTTATTATTACGTATAGCTTGACCTACGAGG
Organism: Othius punctulatus; assembly: GCA_951805005.1. Classification (NCBI taxonomy): domain Eukaryota; kingdom Metazoa; phylum Arthropoda; class Insecta; order Coleoptera; family Staphylinidae; genus Othius; species Othius punctulatus. The sequence goes on along the minus strand of OX638140.1, from coordinate 22,950,821 downwards.
AAATAAAGGGTTTGATATCTCTGGATATTTCTATATCGGAAATCGCAACAAAATTCAGCTCGTCTTAATTATTTATTCTAAAGGTTTCTTTAAAGGTTAAAATAAATTGAATAAATAAATTTGCAAATGATGTGTAACTTCAGACTTCTTTATCTAAAAAAAACTGTTACTATAACATGTGTTTATTACATAACACTACCTATCACAAATTATTACTTCCCACATTTATCTTTTATGCTTATAGGTTAAAGAACACCCTGTATATAAAATACTTTTATATGTATATATGCATATATTATAACGGAATAAATCATTATATCTCAGTGTCCTCACGAAAACCGTAAGATATAGCAGGCTTCTGGCGCGGAGAAGCCAGTTGTGGATTCTTAAATATGGCTTCTGTCTTTTGTTCCAATCCCCTTAACTTTTGCGAGAGATCTTACGAAGAGAGATTTGGCGGATTTAGTGACGATTTCAAGTTATATCAGAGTCTTAGTATCTACTGTTACTCTAAGAAGTGTACTTAAGAATGCTCTGATTATTGTTTACTATTTATTTATTTTGTTCTGTGGTAGAGATTAAATATATAATTGACGCATAAAATTTATACATTCGCCATGGTGCACAAGTTCAATTCCAGTGCCAATTTACTCGTTTACTCTCAATTGAAAGATTGCAAGATTGAACCCCGTAGTCAGACGAAATTTTTTGCTACTAAAATTCTGTATCTTCCAAAGTGGCATTTCTTTAGAAGGGAACAGTTTGTTATCTAAATTTCCGCTTCACAATACATTTCAAAAGTAAAATGCAAGTCATAAATTTTATAAGAATTTAAAATTATATTACCAAAAAAGTGACGATGCCTGCCAAAAGTTATCCGCCATTAATTAAAAATTGATGTATTTCAACGATTTCGTGAAAAATTTATATTCTTAGATATTTAGGGTGCTTTATTTTTCCCTTCTGTATATATACAGATACATAGAATATACAGATATGTATCCAGATCTGTATACATATTCTGTATACAGATATAAAGGGTAATTCAAAATGTGTGTTTCAAACTTAAGGGTCTGATGTAGGATTCTATACGAAGCAAAACATATCTTATTTGCAATCGTTATCCAGTTAGTGTTTCGTAACTCTATGGGCACTCTGAATACAGATTGCCTCATTTTTTTGAATAGATAGTTACGTAACATGTACTGAAAGTGAATCATTATAGGACGAGTAGGTAAAGTAAGCCTTTGAGTCCTATAAAGACTTAATTTTAATACGAACGTATAATATTAAATATAAATATGTAAAATAAAATGCAATGTCAATGTCTACGATTTTTTAACAAAAATCATAAAAATTATGATTTAGCTATATACTTTTTTTGATATTTTGATATTTCTGATAAGTTTCTGCCAGGATATATGTGATTTAAATCAACTGATTTACATCACGATTTATATCATATGATTTTTTTAAAATAAATACTCGAATTTGAACAAGAATTGATGTATCTGTACCATGTGATGGACCAAAAAATGGAAGAAAAGAAAAATATTTTACTTACTTACAAATATCTATATTTTCACATATTGGAATGCACGAACAGTGCAAAAACAATGATTAGTTTATTAAAATCAATTTATTCAAACATTTATTTAAAAAAAAACAGTTGATTTAAATCACACCAACCCTGGTTACATTTGTGGAAAACGAATCGAATACTACATGAAATTCAACAAAGACGTATCTGTATTTTTATAAATTCCATATACATCAATGTATATTGTATAAATGTATAGGGTCTAGTTACAGTTTTTTGTGCTAAATCAGATCATAGAAATGTGTAGATTACGTTTAATCCAATTTTCATCCAATTTCACATAAATTAGCAGCATATAAGTCGATGATTCACAAAGCCTATTCAATAGAATTATCAGAAAATATTTTGATCATAGAAATAAACAAAATTATATCAAATGGAAACAATAATGGTTTTCCAATAAATATTACTGAAAAGTTAATAAATTAAAAAAAAAAAAACAATTTATCACATTTATCCAAAATTTCTAAATTTATATAAACAATCATTTATGCCATTGCCATTCAATTAGGCACACATTAACCCTTCTTTACAAAAAAACTATTATTATTTAATTATTTATAATTTATTTATTAATTAAATGCACATTTCGGACGCGGTGCAACCAGCGACCATCTTCAGTAACATATAAATAGGTACTTAAAAACCAAATACAATTTTAGCGCTCTATATACATTCAAAATGTCGTTCGAGCATAGTAAACCATTCATGGTCCCTACGGGTCATAAGGAGTTTTTCTTGGACCTATTACAGGAGGCTATACAATTATTAGCATTTGTGTTTGCACTAAGATTAATTTTTTTACAAGTTTTAATACAGTTTAGTACAGTTTACAGTGGGTTTGATAATGGAGTTAAATCCATGGGTTGGGATTTTTTTCATATAAATGGATTCCCACGTGATTGGGAATTATAATTAATAATTATATTAATATTATAAGGTTATTATTTATACAGGGTTTTAATAATTTCACGTTTTCTCTATTGAAACTATGATCAGTGTCGAAATGATGAGCTGCTAACGCCGATCTTTCTGTGTTATGTGCTATTGCATGATGTAGACGTTCATTAAACCTCATTTCTACATTCCTCTTGTTTTTTTTATATGTATCATTTATTACAGTTATTGCAATTAATTTTGTACATGCCTGACCGCAGGAAAGGTGGCTTTGATCCGTTGTTTGGGGAGTAATGTTTTTAGGGTATTTTTGTTAGAGAACGCTAGTGTGAGGTCGAATTTTTTGAATAAATTTGTGAATGAATTGCAAAAACTTTCATGGAACGTTAACTTACAATAAGTTTATTGGTTTTTGGCATTTGTATTTAGTAGGGTCGTTTGACTCTTTAGTGAGTAAATCTTTTCATATCTTTTGTAGATTTTTGAAAGGAAACTTTTGTTGTAACCATTCTGGCGTGCTACTTGTTTAACGTATTCAAGCTCTCTATTAAAGTAAATTGTAGGCAGAGGGACGTTGAATAGGCGATGAAACATGAAGTGAAAGGTCGATTGTTTATACTTGTTAAACGTAGCTGAAGTTAAGTGTATGTAGTTATTGGTCTGAGTTGTTTTCCTGTATATGTCGAACTCGAATTCATTTTCTTTTCTAGAGATCTTCAAATCTAAGAAAGGTAAACTACAATCTACTTCTTCTTCATGTGTGAATTTTATGGCCGGAAATTTCAAATGTAAAATTGATAAAAAGTTCGGTAGATCGAAATTTATGTTAACTACAGCAAAAACCTCAACATATCGCCACTGGTATCTCTGGATATAATCCCCCGAAGAGATCATGAACTTTATAGATACTATTGCCGCCATAATAAAGATTTAAAAACTGATTTGTGTCGGTATTTGTGTAATGATATTTCCAACTCGCATTGATTAATGATACTTCAAAACTGACAGTAAAATTATAAGTTTCAGTTGTTCACTATCTCATGTCTACGACAATTTATACATGTATTTATCACCATTTAATTTTAATATATTCTTTTCTACGGTAGCACATCGATAGAGTGCATTAGTGTGTCAATTAGGGATATTTTTGATTTCTAAACTTTTGTTAACTATTATACATTTTCTTTAAAATAATCTGGGAAGCAGGAAAATGCACAAATGTGGGTTCACGTTTTAAATTCCAATGTGTAGCAAACCAATTCAACATCCGGTATATTATAGTCATGTTCTATAAAGTTGACGTTTATGGTCACAATTTAAACTAATAAATCAAGTAATTACAGTACTGTCAAACACGAAATACTTTAGTCGTTTTTATTTTTAATGTTTTGTTGTCATTAATATTTTGATAGATTATACTGATATGTTTTTAAATTTCATTAATTTATTTGTATAAATATAAACACAATATGTTTGTTTTTTATTTTATTAAACTGCTACATCCAAAATGCAAACGTATAATAATGAAACGTGTCAAATGAAACTCTGATCGAATTTTCTAATAGTTTTGAAAATCTGAAAGCACACACAAAATATCCTAGAATGGGTGAGTAATAGTTCATTCAGGTTTACGTAAATTATTCATACTATTTCTGATAAATTCCAACGTATCATTGAGCATTGGTTGTATCCATAATTTTTAGTAATTAAGCGAAAGCATGCTATTGTAAAATATTGATTTCTTATCACGATATAAAAAAATAAAAATGTAATCGAGGCGATGTATTGTTCAATTATCCTTCGCTATAAATCATATCCCAGGGTTTCGATACATATATATATATATATATATATATATATATATATACAGGGTCCGTCATTTCACCTCCCGTCTTCTGTAGCTCAGTTACTAATCGAGTTAGGATTTTGATATTTTGCAGACTTTACTTGCATTCTGTGGCGTATTTTAGGAAAATATTTTTGATTATACAGGGTGTCCCAAAAAAGTGTGACGTCATCATGATGTACATATTTAGATAGCATGGTATATTTTTTGTTACTTATTTGGGTGCCCTTTATGGATGCCTACATATCCATAAAATTTTATTACAATCGGTTCAGTGATTTTAGCGGCAAATGTGGATAAGTTTTATTGAATACTCTACATGTCAGAACAACAATTCTATCACAGTTGCCATGTAAAAATAATAAATTGATAATTTGTTGATTTGTGTAATGATTCATTTTGTTGATTTTGATTTCTGTAATACTTTATTCTAAATAGTTTAATTATTTGACAGTTGCATTACAATGGCGATAAAACAAAAGCATAGCACATGCCTACTAAAGTGCACTTGTGACATGCACAATTATACCCTGCAGAAATGCAACGAAAAAGTAATCCTCGAAATATTTCAAAAAATACTTGCTTTAGGAGTATGGTTGTATTATACTTTTTTGTAGTAAATTTTTCTCCCTATCGTGCTATGCAATAAAAAATGGGTCATTCCATTTAAAAAAAATGAATTACAGGATATTTAAGAGGGCACTTAGATATTGACATTTTATGAACACTTATTATCAAAATTGACAGTTTCCAATTATGACCTGCGTGATTATGTGAAAAAGTCACTTTAATAAATTTCTACTCATTTTTGTCAAATTCCATGGAATTCAATTCACCGAAAAAAAAAACGATTTTCACCGTTTTGGCGCTACCTACCCACGATGATGTTTAAATGTCGCACAAGAAAGTTATCAGAATATTAATACTGGTATTAGTACCGATATCCCGTTTTTCAAATAAAGTATACCAGAATATCGGTATTGTTTTTCTGGCCCGGTATTGTGAGTCCTGGTTACAATAATCGCAGTTTGTACTAATTCGAAATTCGAGTTTTGTCACTTCATAATGAAGCAGGTCGTGACATGAATACATTTTAGAAAAATGGTACGCACAAGATTACAAAGGGGTTTTTGTTTTGCCGCAATTGTACTTTCAAAATATCACAAAATGTGAAACAGTTACAATAATAGCAGTTCACGTTTCAAATTAACGATCGATTTTATGAAAAACTGTTACTTTTTAGAATATAATTACAAATCACCAAACTTTTAATAAATCTGCCACGAAATTCTTACAAATAAAATTACAATTTTTTTAACTATAGCTCCCTGCCATGATCATCATGGCAGGGAGCTATAGCATTGATATTACTTTATAACTAAGAATGGGGTATTTTAAAAACATTGCATTTTCTACATTTTCAAATATGAATATCAAAATATTTCAAGGAATTCGATATTATTATATCGATTTTTAAATCTTCGAGAGTATTAATGATTTAAATTGTTTCGTTGATGTTTGTTCTGTTCTCTTATATTGCTTTTATACAGGGTGTCCCGGGAGAAAGGTAACACCCTAAATATCTACGAAAATTTAAAAAATCCACGAAATCGCCGGAACACGTCAAGTTTTAATTCAAGGGGGACTACTTTTGGCAGGCAAATGATCTTTAATTGTTTAACGCCCTGGCCGCAGGGGAGATAAACCCATTATTTTAAATTGGAGTAGGAGTAGCTTGATATGTATTGGCAGTAGTTGTGACTGTGTTTGTTACGGGATATTATCCCTAACTAGCTATCGACTAACGGGCGTCCTTTTGCTGTGTGATTTGTATAAGTGTATGCAATGAGTTAGGGCTTGTTACTCTAGAAATTCGCCCGCATTCTCTAGAGCGCCGTTAATGAGCTCCCGACGGCGGGTGGCACTAGAAGAGATAAGTGTACATACGTTCTTACAAAATATGTTCCAATTTAAGCGAGGAATAAAAAATATAATAATATATGGGGTGTTCCATTTAAAATAAGAAAGTTGGTGCTACTTCCGGTGGAACCGGAAGTGATATAAACTTGAAAATATTTCACATGAGGACAACTGATTCAACCGTGTAACGAGGATTTTTTTGAAATTTTTAGTACAACGGCAACCCCGTAAACTTTTAACGAACGGTTTAGCGTAGACACCCTGTATATATATATATATATATATATATATATATATATATATATATATATATATATATATATATATATATATTCTCTCAGCGATAGAGAAAAAGGTATTCAATATCAAAAAGAGTATCATGCTGAAGTGATATAATGTCTATACATCAATGTCATCTGTTACAATATCATATTGTGGGGCGGTTTTTATATAAGTTTGAAACAATTAACATTTTATTTATGTTATTTAAAATTTATATCGTAATATTTGATACAAACCGCTAGTTTGGTACGTTAGAACGCTTGGTACCTTAGTACGTTGTACGTTGGTACGTTAGAACGAAGACCTGGGTTCGAGCCCCAGTACAGGTAGTACATTTGTACTGAGAAACTAGTGTCACCCGCCGTCGGGAGCTCATTAACGGCGCTCTAGAGAATGCGGGCGAATTTCTAGAGTAACAAGCCCTAACTCATTGCATACACTTATACAAATCACACAGCAAAAGGACGCCCGTTAGTCGATAGCTAGTTAGGGATAATATCCCGTAACAAACACAGTCACAACTACTGCCAATACATATCAAGCTACTCCTACTCCAATTTAAAATAATGGGTTTATCTCCCCTGCGGCCAGGGTGTTAAACAATTAAAGATCATTTGCCTGCCAAAAGTAGTCCCCCTTGAATTAAAACTTGACGTGTTCCGGCGATTTCGTGGATTTTTTAAATTTTCGTAGATATTTAGGGTGTTACCTTTCTCCCGGGACACCCTGTATAAAAGCAATATAAGAGAACAGAACAAACATCAACGAAACAATTTAAATCATTAATACTCTCGAAGATTTAAAAATCGATATAATAATATCGAATTCCTTGAAATATTTTGATATTCATATTTGAAAATGTAGAAAATGCAATGTTTTTAAAATACCCCATTCTTAGTTATAAAGTAATATCAATGCTATAGCTCCCTGCCATGATGATCATGGCAGGGAGCTATAGTTAAAAAAATTGTAATTTTATTTGTAAGAATTTCGAGGCAGATTTATTAAAAGTTTGGTGATTTGTAATTATATTCTAAAAAGTAACAGTTTTTCATAAAATCGATCGTTAATTTGAAACGTGAACTGCTATTATTGTAACTGTTTCACATTTTGTGATATTTTGAAAGTACAATTGCGGCAAAACAAAAACCCCTTTGTAATCTTGTGCGTACCATTTTTCTAAAATGTATTCATGTCACGACCTGCTTCATTATGAAGTGACAAAACTCGAATTTCGAATTAGTACAAACTGCGATTATTGTAACCAGGACTCACAATACCGGGCCAGAAAAACAATACCGATATTCTGGTATACTTTATTTGAAAAACGGGATATCGGTACTAATACCAGTATTAATATTCTGATAACTTTCTTGTGCGACATTTAAACATCATCGTGGGTAGGTAGCGCCAAAACGGTGAAAATCGTTTTTTTTTCGGTGAATTGAATTCCATGGAATTTGACAAAAATGAGTAGAAATTTATTAAAGTGACTTTTTCACATAATCACGCAGGTCGTGATTCATGTGAATAGAGTGTCAATGCCTGCCTAATCATTATTATTAAATGTTAATGTCAATATCTGTATAGAGAAAAAAAAAGTTAAAAAAATATATGCCATTCATTGATGATCTTGTTAAGGCTAACATAATTGCTAACGCGGAAGAATGGAAGTCGTTACGGCGAATAGCTGGACATTACGGTGTTATTAAAAATTGCACTGAAAATAAATCTCGTACAATACGTATACTATTGCCAGCACAACACCATTGCCCTATTTGAATACTTTATTGCGTCGAATAAATTTTTTGTCAACAGTTTAGATATTTGAACTGATCGATTTGCACGCGCTTGTAAATTTGGTTGCATAACCAATGCATTTGAGCAATGCACTGGATCCTGTCGTTTCAAAACTGAACATAGCGTTTGTTCAGAGATAAAAAAACGCGCGGTATAAATACAACTCACTGCAGGTATATGTCGTTCTTGTCATTTTCATTAACGACCTACTAAATTGGAGATTGTATTTTAGTTATTTAAGATACAAGTGCAGATACTAGATACAAGAAAAAAGTAAATGGTTATTAATGAGTGGCTATTAAAGCACGAGCGAGGTACGATCGAGTGCTTTAAAAGCCACCAGTTAAATGATCAGACTTTTTATACATGTATCTTACAACGTTATATCTTCGATCACAACGAATTACTAAAATAATCATTTCATATGTTTCAATAAATGTGCGACATGTGATAGTAGTATATACATCAGCTGATTGCGTTCATTTTTACGTGCTACGTTACGATGTTTTTTTATATAACATAAATATATATAACAAATATAACATAAACATTATACAACCCGTTTTTTATATAATCTGAATGCACAAAATTGAAGAAGTCTTGACATTAATGACATGATCCTATGACATTAGCATACTCTAAATAGTATATTGTACACCAAGGTTGGAAAATAGGCTTAGCACCCCGCAGTGATTAGCGTATGAGCGAGAGAAGACACACGCTATTTTTCCGCCTACCTAACGTAATATTTGACTTTTATGCTCTATGATCAAATGATTTTCGTTTCAGGTACGTCTGCACCTTGCTGATTTTTTATGTCAATATTTACTTTTAAGTAATGATTCGACATTGAATGTTTAGACCACTATTTGCTTCTTTCTGCTATATGTATACATAAGAAGTATTTTATATAATGTTCTTTTTTGATTTTTTACCATTTTCCTAAAAAAAACGAAGATTTTATGGGTTAATTAGGTTAGCGAAAGCGGCAGTGGAAACTTCCCTTATTTCTTGTGGTATAAGCAAGTCTTGTCGCTGCTAACATCCATTGCACTTAATACACTTTTACACATAGAGAGTAGCTGCAATAAATCTGTCACCGTACCAGCCAAAATGACATTTGTTTTTGAAAAGTTTGCCGCCATCTATTCGAAAAGTTCTGAAAAATTTTAGAGGCCCCGTAGCCTCTAAATCCCTCAGGGAGGCAAGTAAAAAGTTTTCTGTAGCGTTCTTTCTCTGGCACCACTCATTAAAACACTTATACGCATTTTGATAACGCCCATTCGACTTTTCCGGCAGTAGGAAGGAACAGGCAGTATCGGCAGCCTCTTCAATTGATAGTTGTTATTTATTTTCATTGGAATTCATTTTACAACTGAACGAATGCAATTTCTGACACTCACACTTTGTTTGACAAATAGTCTTGGCAACCAAACCCGCACGGATATTTTGTTCAAGTTGCGAAAATAAATTAATCAAACACAAACAATTAAACCAACTTCAGAAGTGGAAAAATAGTTTAAGAATTCGAGAGGTAAATTTTGAACAGTCTCGGACTTTATTGCTAGCCCTCGCTGTCGCTCGGACGCAAACTCGACCTGACTGGTAAACAATACTTACCTCCCTTAATGCTTAAATAACTATTTCCGCCCGCAATTTAGGACCGAAAATGAACTTCCAGAACAGGTAGGCGAAAACAAAAATAAACTATATCTTTAAAAGTTTACTTTTTAAAGACTTTCAGGGTCAAAAGTAATCACTTTTGAATTATCGTAATAATAGTTATTTATATATCAAGTGTGAGAAACAAGCGATTGTTAGTACACGAAAAAGCATTTAAGATCGAGACCGACAGGTCGAGATCCTAAACGGCTTTCGAGTGCTCAAATTTGTGAAGTTTGAGAGAGATTTCACAAATGCATTACAATTTTTATGCCTGTTAAGTAGAGAGCCAACAAAAAAGCCCAAAGACCACGTGATTAGTAACTTTTCTAGATTTAGTAAATTTTATTTTACTATGTTACTAGTAAGCTGCTTTTTGACGTTTATAGACACTTGGCGCCCTTGATGTTCGAAGTTTATTGTCGGTTTTCTTTATTCTTCGCGCCTTTGTTGACGGTTTTACCTGTGTTATTTATTGAACATACGACTTTTCACAATTCACAATTTCAACAATTCTTCGGCAAGTTAAGATTTGTGCTCCAAGTTGATATTACATAACCTATAAATTATGTCAGATTTGTAATTATAAATTATGCCCTGCAAGCAAACAGCACTCCTTTTTTATTATAGTATTCACCGCAGTATTGCATCAAACAGTTTACAGAAGCTTTTCCTGATTTGAATGTGGACTGCGGCACAGCAAATCATAAGCAAACTCTTGTTCATCGCTTTGAAAACAAGCATTGAATTTGTAAAAGCAAGTCTACAGATCGAGTCAGAATCTTAAAAGTAGATTGGAGAGAAGTCCTTACAAATCCCTTACGAGTTTGCAAATAGCACATATTAAACTTAATATAAGAATGCGAGTTAAATTTGGTTTAAAAAATACTAGTGGTGATTTTGAGCAGTTATTATAATCTTTTACAAATATGTTTGCTTAATATTCATGTGAATTATTGTGTATTAAGTTGTGTTATTCAGATATGAAGGGTACACGGGAAAAACCGGCTAAGTGATAAATTATGGTTTTCGAGCTATGGGCGCTTCTAAGTTTAAATTCGTTATAACTAGGTGCTAGATGCCCACATTCTAGCTGACCCTTGCTAGCTGGGAAAGTGTATTCCCGGCAAGCCGGGAAGTAAAATTATACAATGAGTTACTTCCCGGCCACTTTAACGTTTTAACTGACTTAATAAGATTACATTTTTATCAAGTTATGGTATTGTATACAGATTTGAACTAGATGCGGAGCGAATGTTCACAGGATTCAAGATGATATCTAAAATACGCCTGATTTTTAATCCGGCTGTACCTTGTGACTTGGATGACTTTTCCCCTGAGTAATCGGCTGAGTAGATACAGCGGAAAATTTAGCACAAAATCGTGCTGCTATCGAAATTTCTAAAAAAAAATTACTTTGCCGATCTTTCACGTCTATCTTTCATCATATCATATACAGGGTGTCTTTAAATTACGTGGACCACAGATTACTGGGATCAAAAAAGACGATATAACAAAACTTATCTATATACAAATGCGTTTGGTTTAGCCAGTATTCAGCTTCAAAGTTAATTAAAAAATCGTCTTCTTTTGATCCCAGTAATCTGTGGTTAAGCAATGTCCACGTAATTTAAAGACACCCTGTATTACTCAAAATATGCCATTCACGTTCAATGTATTCAATTTTTCTCAAGATGTGTTAATTAAAGTTGTTCACTCACAATCAGTTGAAAATATGTTCATTTATGCCTTGTGAAGCGGTCGGGAAGCGATTCATTGTATAATTTTATTTCCCGGCTAGTCGGGAATACATTTTCCCAGCTAGAAAGTGTCACTGTCACTTTGATAAATCACAAAACTTTTAAAGTAAACTAGGAACAGTAATAAACTATTTAGCGTCAAGCCATGCTTTTCTTCTAAATTATATTGCCGAGTGTTAGAAGTCGAAAGAATTTTTGATTGACAAAATATTTGAATCTGTCAAAATGACAAATTTGTTATGTTCCCTTGGCAGCAATTTCACATATCTTATTGATGAAATAATGTATTAAATTTTTATAAACCATGCTAGATTGTGAGTAATATTACATAATACAGGTTAGGTTAGGCCAATATTACACATATATATTATATTTAATGTTTGCTTTACATCTGCATTTCGCAAGTTTCTCGCAGACCGGTGTGCCATACCGTGTCGTTGTTGAGACCATGATTATCAGCGTCCACCGATTTAATTATCATATCCGAAATCTCCGACTAGAGTGTATTGCTATTACGATTGTCAAAGGTGTTAAGCTTGACGACATATATAACGTATGGTCCTAAAGTTTTTGGATTTTTTTAAAATGCTAATGCATTTTTCCAAACTCACTTAATTTGAAAAACAAATGTTACAACAATTAACGCCACTAATAACAAAACATAATTACTAATTATATTATGGATAGTGGCCCATTATCCTCAATAAGTCGTAATTTTCTTCGGACTTGTCCCATCTTCCTTTGGACAAGTTAAGGTTCTATTTCTCTAATCTTTTGGAAGATGCGATGTCGCAATTGATCTTCATTTGTAGCTTCCCATCCTTTATCGTACACTTTCCTCAATAGTATTGACCAGAATTATTCTATTGGTTTAGCCTAAGGTACATTAGGAAGATTGTTCAACTTAGGTACAAAGTCTATGTTATTTTCATTTAACCACTGTCAGGTAACTCCAGCACAAAGGCATGAAGCTGAAAACAATATATTATCGTTCGCATGATCTGTATTTAAAAAGTTAAGTAATTTAGTGAGACATCTTTGAATATAACGGTCTGAGTTTAATTCTTCTCCCCGAACACGACCAACATACGGCTGTGGGATAAATCCAGAAATGGCACACCCCACTAAAATATTATCTTCAAATTCCGGTTTACCTTTAAATTTAACATTGTCTGGTGTATTTTTTAAGTTGTCGGTGTAAAACCCATCGTTTTCTTAAATCTCTAAATGGGATAAGGTAAAATATTTTTCATCATCCATTACAATCAATTTATTATCAAAGTGTATGCGCCTTAATACGCGACAACAAAGCGGAATTCTTTTTAACTGGGCTGCGGTGTATTTTGGTGCCTTTCTTCTCTTTCTAAACACTAAGTTTGTAATATTAATTGTTCTTAACACAGTGAAATACCAAATCTCTGGGCTAATTTTCTCTGAGAAACTCCAACTTTGTCTTTCGCTGCTTCCATCAGTCTTTTTTCTCTTATTCCTCTCAAAATTCTTGGTCTACCGCTTTTGGGTAAATTAATGCATGGTATACCCCTTCACAATTCCTTAGGGTTGTAAATAGTTGACTTCTATACATTTTGCTATCGGTAGATTGCAATAATATCATGCTTAGGTATTCGTCCAACAAGATTGTAAATACCTTTGCGGATATCAAATTTGTAAGACATTTTGCTACTATTCGCAAAACTAAACTGTCATAATCAAACATGATTACTTGTGACGTTTTAGTTTCCATGGCAACTAGATTAAACGCATTGGGTATAAAAATGAATCATTTAACATTTTTCCAAAATCTTTAGGACCATACGTTATTATATATTACATACCGAGCGGGGAAACGGATCATTACAGAAAAGTGCTTCTTTAGATGCCCGAGGCTAGATGCCCACAATCTAGCTGACATTTGCTAGCTGGGAAAGTGTATTCCCGGCTAGCCGGGAAGTAAAAATATATAATGAGTCATTTCCCGACCGCTTTAAAAGGCATACATGCACATATTTTCAACTGATTGTGAGTAAAATAGTATTCAAATCACGCGGGAAAGATCATTTCAGCCTCGTGCTTAAAGCTACCCTCGGCGCTTCGCGCCTCGTGCATCTAATAAAGCACTTACCTGTAATGATCCGTTTCACTGCTTAGTATGTCATGTTCTAGTAATGCGCATCAAATTAGTTTTTCATAATTTTACATGAAAATAAGCATCTTGTATCCTAAAAGTATACGCCACTGTCGCTGCCATGTTTAGATTTCCAAACCACTGCTGCCGGTGTGTTAAATGGATTGCCTATATTACAGTGATCGCGTTGTCTTTAGGCTTTTTTGCTGGCTCTGTATTAATTTTTATTCATCGAGGCATGAAATACAAAATTACTAGCACAATACACAAAAAATTAAAACTAGTACGAAAATATACTTGTGAGCACGTGAAAGAACAATTATTAACAAAATACTCTTGCGAACCTTTTCATATTCAATTTTACTCTCGAGCTCGATTAATTAAATTCATATTGTTCTGATATTTTAACATTATTACGGAAAATTTTGACGTAGAATTAAATTATGTTATTGGCAGTGGTTTGACGGATACTATTTTTGGTTTATTAATACGTGGCTACCAAAGTTGTAACACTATGTAAATTAAATTGCATATGTTCAGCTATATTATTGATATTTTCTGCTTTTTTCCGAATATACCATAGCCTACTATGACTTCTATTTAGATTGAGAAAGTTTGTGTAATAATCTCAATATCCATGAATGATACGCCACAGTGTTAACAACAAAGTTGAAATGTTCTTAAATAGTGCCTTAATAATGTCAAAATATCATTTCAATATAAATTCGAGCTAAAGCGTAAAATCGAAAATGTAGACCTTTTTGGTTTTTCGGCAATGGCAGCCTAACAATTCAATTTTTAAATTGTTTATGCTCCCTGATAAATGGGTCTTTCGCTCAAGATTATTTGTCTAATTTAACCAATTCTCTATCTCTTACACGATATGCCCATGTTGAGCACGATAACTGGAACACGAGTATATTAAAAGTATCTAATTATGGTTTGTTATAGATAGTGAATACGCCCTTCTTTACAGGTTAATGAGTCAATAGCGATTATAACAATAGATTATACTCAAATTAGTTGTGTTTAGTGCGGATTGGGAGCAGTCTCCGGGGTAGACCTAGACGCAAATGAAGCAACAACATGCGTTGTCATAAGTATACATTTCTTGTTGATAGCGGTTTTTAAATGGGTTTTTTAGGGTTGAAGATGCGATAACACACCCTTATCGGTCAACGCGTTATTTGGAAATGGTATTGCTTCGCAGTGGTGATTTAGTTTGAATGTTACGAATTGGCATTTAGAAAACTTCCAGGCGAGTAAGATTGCTGTATCGATGAATTTTGACCTTGCACCCGGCGCTAGAGCAGCTCGCTCGGCAAAAAAATAAATTTCCCACCTATGAGCGTAAAAAAAATACTGCCCTAAAGAGCGCCCGATTTTGCACAATTCCAGGTTCGATCCATCACTTACCATAATATTTTACGAGGCCATCGCGGATTCCCGGAGGCTTGGGTATTCGTTGTTCAGGAACATGGTCGTTCGGATTTCGTAGTAAGGCTACACATGTGTTCACGATTGGCAGTGCAAATTTTATCAATTTTGGACGGTTTGAGTTAGATGCATGGCACGCACGAAGGTACACTCACTCCGCACGGTCCCATCGACATCATCGTCAACACAACAACTCCTGGAGCACCGGCGCGCCATACAAGGGAGCACCGCTGGAAACACTCAGACATCAATTAATCGAATGCGCGGACGTCGGCAATTCACACGGTGCCCAATTAATCTAATTAATCTACAAAAGGAACGTCCGCGGAGAAGGGCACATACACGCTCACACACACAATCCTGTCCGGAGCCTGAATTTTTACTAGGAACTCTCTGAAATTACAGAATGACACACCCCCACTACGCCACGACCCCGTAATATTGATCCGCTGTGGGCGCAGTCGCCCATACGAGTATAAATAAAAAGCCCCCAGGAAGGGCACCCCGCACAATTCTACTACACTATTTACTACCCCTCGCGCACACTTTTCGGGTGCTACAAGGGAGTGCATTATGACCGTCATGTAATAGTTATGGCTCGTCTTGATTGTCAGGTGGCCCACCTGGTGTAGTGGTGTGGTTCGTTTACTGAAGGAGGTCACAGCGCGGGTCTTGAGGATCCAACAGCATGTTTTGTTAGGAAACGGTGTGTTTTATAGCCCATCAAGTGGATTAGGCGTGGGTCCCGGTTTTGTCCACCCCCTTCACACTTTACGGCGATGATGTGTGAAGTGTGAAGGTGGCCGTTTCAAGGCGACGGCGCAAAGAAATTGTTGTTGTACTATTTTGATTAACACTGTAAGTTTCCCACGTACACTTCGTAAAATCCGTAAAATTACCGAGATCTACTGACTCAACCCCAGAACGAGCACATCTATACGAATACTTTTAATTTGATCGTAAAAAAAGCGAAAAAAAATTATAAGTTTGGAAAATGTTACCAGTAATTTCATTTTATTGAACATACAGGCATAGGCGGCCACTACAGGGGGCAGCGGGGCAGATGCCCCCCTTGAGAAGTTCCAAGGGAGGCACCGCCCCGTAATTTTGGCAGGGCACACTTTTTGTGGGTGAATTTTAACGTGAACGGCGCACAGTGTCAGAAAGAGGAAAATTTCAGACGGTTCTGAAAATGCACTGGCTAGAGAATAATCCCCAATGACATCAAATAATCTAGATACTTCAGCCGAGTGTCCATCTAGCAGTTATGGAAAAGGGAAGTTTCTCCCTAATTGGGAAAATAAATATAAGTGGATCGAATATAATCCAGGAAGAGACAAGGTATTTTGCAAAATTTGTAAATCTTGTGATAAAGTGGACATTCTACGTAATACCATGAATAGACGAATAGACATGATAAAGCATCAATAAATGCGTTTGTGAATGACGGATTTTCTACTTGGAAAAAGGCATTGGAAAAATTTCAAATATAGCGTCTTTACTTGAAATTGAAAATCTACCTACGAAGGATGTTTATTGCGCTCCATTGTGCGAACGGACTTTTATGACGGGTAATGGCAAGAGAACAGAGTCCAGAGCCGACATCAGAAAATACAGATTCAGTGCCCGGTAGAAAATTAACATTAGAGATTCATTATCATTAAATTGTACTTTTCATTGTATTTTTAAGTGTACATATAATTAATTGTGTTTTGCAAATGTAGTTATAATTTCATAGAAATTTATATACACTATGATTCGCGAAACAAATAACTTAAGTTGCCCATAACATTATTGAGTTGCTCATTGCGTTAAAAAATTAACGACGTTAACATCAGTTAATTTTTTCATGAATCGTAATGTAACAAGCAAATATTATTCCGCACAACTAGATTCATCGCTATCACTTTCACTTTGAACATTAATAATTAGATTTGGTACACTAAGCGTCCTATAATCGTTTTCAATTTTAATCACATGCTCGATGCAGTTTTTCCAAATGGTACTTGAAATGTTGTTGCATTCTCGCTGAACAAGTTGAATTGTTTCTTCACTCGTTTTGGGATGTGCATTATTTTTCCGCAAATTTCTTTTTAAAGTTGACCTTATCAGCACAATTGGATTGAAGATACAGTAATAAGGTGGAAGGCGCAACACTTGGTGACCAAATTCTTCTGCCATCTTATCAACCAAACACGTTTTTTTGAAATTTTGTTTTTTTATAAGTTATAAAAATGTGTTTTTCTTTGCACTTAAGGGAATAATAATGCCATTTTCAATGCAAAAATCCGCAATATCGCCTTTCTTGCAAGCGGCGGTTGGGATTTAATTAATTTACTTTGAGTGGTAAGTTGCATTATCCATTTCGATTATTGAGTTATTGGGTATGTTGGGCAATAATTGATTGCGAAACCAATTTTCAAATAATTCGGCGTTCATATCCTGATGATAGTCTAACGAGCTTGATGCAATATTCTTGGCTGATAAGAGCAAACTATTTGACACAAAACCTGCGTCTGCTCCTGCATGAAGAATAACAATTCTTTTTCCTCTACTGCATGGTGCTCTAAGGTGACACTTATTTATATTATCGACCCATCCCTTGGAAACGACGTCGTGAGCATCGAACTATGTTTCATCCAAATAATTTATCGATCTCCCTCCATTTCTATATTCGTTAATTTTAGATAAATATTCGAATCGCTCTTTTTGCAATCTCGGCGATTCCATGATGTCAATTCGTTTATCTAAAGTTTTATACTTAAAACCCTGACTAAGTAGGTATTTATACAAAGTAGTTTCCTTATATAGAAAATCATTTCCAAGAGTTTCCAAAATAAATTTGACCGTGGGAACGTTACCTAATTTATAAGAATTGTAAATTATATTTTTGATCCTCTTGGTGATGGCATCGTCTATTTCGGTAAATTTGGAACTTATTCTTCTTTTCCTTTCTAGCGGTCCTTTCGTAGTTATTCTCCAAACCGTTGAATATGATATTCCTGTCAGAATGGAAATTCTTTGCAGTGGAGATGCATGATTCTCGCTTATAAAAAAAGCATGCTTCATTAAACCCTGATTTTCATTTTCGATAGTTGATGTGTCCATTTGATGATGGTTGTTTTGAAATTTATCAAAATCAATTTGAGAACAGCTTCTCCTTTGTAGACTGCCGAAGGGATTCTTCAACAAAACTTTCGGAATGGCTTCTTTCCTCACATAATTGAAATAGATCGTCGAACTGAGTGTCATTATAAATTGATTAAATAATTGTAGCAGTTTCACTTAACGATGTTTCCATCTTAATAAACTCTACCTTTTCACAAGTTTATAAATGATAATATAGACACGTATGTAAAATGAGTACTGTTGCAATGTAAAGGTTAACACCGACTAAAAGACAGATGTAGACTATTTGAGAAAAAGACTATTTGGGGCAGCCTTAACTGATTGTCTACCTGGACTGCATATTCGCCCAGCAATTAAGGTACAATGAACCTTAATTGCGTGGGCGAATCTATAATCCTTTTAAAACCGTTTCCTAGATGACGACTCTTAATTATCTACTGGCGTCGGTAGTCTTGAAATTATATCGAATTGTAAAATTGTAAAAATAATTTCGTCCGCCTACTCATAAAAAACGATATAGATAGTTGTAAGATTATTGAATTCAATTTATTAATCAATCATTTTTATATTATGATCATAGTGATATAATTGTGTATATATCGAAGAGAAAACAATTAAGTAGAATCTTCGTCGAAAGCAAATTATTTGGTTACGTTCCTGGACGCCCGCCTCTTCGCAGCACGCCATACAATGGATAACCCTTGACCGTAATAAACGCTCTATGCAGGTACATTTTCAATATAAAGTGAAAACACTATACATGAAAAATCCGCACAAATATACTAATCCGCTGTGGAAAGGTACAATTCATTTTCCACAGGGAAAAATATTCACGAAAAAATATCGCTGGCGAAGCGGAAAGAAATGATACAATCACGAGTTGCTTTAAAAAATGTCTACCTTGCAATTTTTGGCAGTACAATTAGAAGCCATGTCGATGAAATTTCCAATTTCAAAGTTTTACTAAAACTCCGTTCTGAAGATGTTCCTGAATTGAATAGTAGGTAGAATCGTACCAATTATAAATAGTGCTACCACGATGTTTTAACTAAAATATTATCTATAATGGCTGGTAATAGTTATTTAGGTGACAAGTGTTGCAAATTAATCTGTATGGGCGAGCTGGAAGTTTGTGTGAATAATCCAGTGAGCCTACTAAAGATTAATTGCAAAGCGTGTCACGTACAAACTATTATTTCCACCTTCATTTGACTATTTTTAAATAAACTGCTTGACATTTATTATGCGGAGGCGTTGGGTAATTTGTAGCTAGACGTAGTTATAGTAAGGTACATTATATTGCTGCATCTATGTGTAACAAAAGAAAAATTGCAAAAATGGTTCAATCTGGCAGTAAGAAGGGTTCTAATAAAGAAAACGATGCACCATTGACTGCAGTCACGACTTCAGCTTTCTCTGTTTCTAACAAAACACGCGAATATGGAAATTGAAAGTAATAACCAGAAAATGGTTGCCGAAAATGTACAAATAAATTTCGAAAATGAATAAATGTGTTTAATTTTAATTATAAGCCCGATCCATTATAGTTTTAAAGAGTTTGTAATAAAATTTGAATTAGTTTTCAATCTGTCTGCTTTTCTACAACAAAATAACCCTATAAAATGTCATTTACTAAGAAGGTGGAAATAAAGCTATTTCCATTATAGTTCATATAATAAAGGAAGCAACTTATTTTGCTATTCTAAGTGACGAGAGAACCGATATTTCATCAAACGAACAACTGTCAATATGCTTGAAAATTGTAGATAGCAATTTAGAAATCTATGAATATTTCATTGGATGTTATGAGACACCTTTCACGAATTCAGAAACGTGTATTCAGTTGCTCGTATAAATGATGTATTGATAAGGCTAGAATTACCAATTGCAAACTGCAGAGGACAGTGTTAAGATGGTGCAAGGAATGTAAGTGGAATTAAATGTGGATTGCAAGCTAGAATTCGACAGTCCGAAAGTAGAGCCGTTTTTGTCCACTGCATGGCGTACATTACATTTGGTAGTGCAAGATGGTATGCAAGAAATGTTGGAAATACGAAATTTCTTAAGCGATATAAAATACCTCATACATTTTGTAAATAAATCGCCAAAACGAATCGAAATATTTAATAGAATACAATTAAATACAGAATGGGAGTCAACTTCTCTGCGTCCAATTTGTCCGACTAGATGATGCATGAGGGTATCTTCACTAAAAAGCATTGTTGATAATTACCAAACATTAATCGACTTTCTACAAAATGTGTCTGATAGTGATAAGACTGAAGCTGGTGCAAAGGCCAATGGATATTTAAAAACTCTACTGCAACAAAAATCTTTACTTTATTTAAAAATGGCTATCAAGATATTTGAAAAAATCAAAATTTTGAATACAGAACTGCAAAAACCGTCCCTGGACATTCAGCAAGCAAAATTCAAAATAGATGCTGTGAAGAGTATAGTAAGAAAAATGAGTGACACTGGTTATGAAGCTTTATGGAAAGATGCATAAGTGACAGCCGAATCATTAAAATTAATGGAGATTAAGTTACCGAGACAACGAGTTTCACCTAAGCCATTAAATGATGGTTCCTTAGGGCATTCATTTTTAAATGCGTTTGATTTTTATAAACAAATTTTCTATGAATTTGATGATAAGGTCATTTAAGCCTGGATGATCGCTTCGAAACTGTGTCTATACAACATTTGATAAACATGGAACAGTTTCTTTTGAAAAAAAGTAGTTAATGAGATTTGCACATTTTATGGAGAAAATTTTAATGTAGAGCGATTAAAGCTTCACAGGGACATGCTTCAAAATTTGGCTTCGACTGAAGCAGTGAAATTAAATTCAATTACTGATGTCTGTACATTTCTAAAAAGTCGTCAACATATCATAGATATTTTGCCGGTCATAAATTTGTTAAGATAGTTTTTACCTATACCTGCGACAACATGTACGGCTGAAAGATCATTTTCTAGTCTTCGACGTTTAAAATACTATTTAAGATCGACAATGGGACAGGAGAGATTAAATCACATTTCACTTATAAATATTCACCGAGATCTATCGCACTCAATAAATATTTCACGACATTGCCAACGAGTATATTTCGCGGGCAACTGTGAAACAAAACACATTTTCTCGGGAATGATAAATTTTATTATATTTTATATTATATTATTTATATTTTATATTATATTATTTATATTTTATTAATATTATAGGTTTATTATTAGTTTAAGAATTTTTATTTTTCATTATTAGTTTTAAGAATTACTACTTTATTTGTTAAATAAATCAACTTATTTTTCTAAATGACCAAATAACTGACTTTTCTTTTTGCCCCCTTCGAGATTCTGAAAAGTCGCCGCCTATACATACAGGGTATCCAAAATAACGATTAACAGCATGGGGATCTCGAAAACCGTAAAAGTTACAAATGTGGTTGATTTACAAAAAAAGTTCGCAATTTAGAGTCCGAATATCCGCAGATATTCGACAAAATCTAAAATTTCAATATTGTTTGTATGTTTTTCTGAAGTTATATGAAAAGGTGTAAAAAAACAAAAGCCACTATCTCGTTGCCACTTTTTTAGCTCTACAAGACAGCGTTTATAAATTTTCAGTACAACGTTTCAATAAACATAAATACACGCGGGAGATGGCGGATGGTGAAGATGAATCGGCTCTCTGTGCAAAAAAGTGAGGGTGGTAGCGTTGCTGCAACCCTATGTTGCTGCAAGTGGCTTCAAGTGTAAGACTTGTGGGCGAATGTACCACGCTTCTTGTGCTGCGAAATACAAACATATTAAATCAATTGACGGTAAAACGGTAAATTGTTGTGAACCTAACCTCACTGGTGACGACGAGCTCACTCTTAAAATCCAAGCAGCGGACATCAAGCATTTACACGAAATTGTAAGTTTCAAAGACATCATTATCAACGAATTAAGAGACAAAATTAGTCTACTTAATGATAAGATTAAATTAATGGAAATAGTAAATAATATGGCATCTTTTGCGAATATTACCAAGAGGACACCGAAAAATACCATGAATGCAGGCAATCATCCGGGCTGTACTACATCGAGGTCAAAGTCGACCGAGAGAACAAAAACACGAAGTGACACTGCAGAAATTGGGAATAAAACTAATCTTCCAATACATGCTAAAAATCAGGCAGCAAAAATACATCGCGCAAATAATGTAAACAACGTAAATGAACCAGCGGAACCAGTCGTAACGACCGTAAATGAATCCAGAATAGCAACTGATCATAGTAACACAGACGATTGGGTAAAAGCACCGGTAACCAGGAAAAGTGGCTACCGTAGCATATTGGGTACCTCAGAAACGTCGAAAATTAAAGCAGTTGAAAAACGTGCTCACCTACACATCCACCGATTAGACCCAATGACAAGAGAGAAATAGATTCTGAGTCATCTAATATCGCATGAAATTAACCCCATTGAATGCACAATGATTGAAAGTAAACATCCTACAGTATACTCATCATTCAGAATAACTGTTCCTTTAACAGAATTAGATAAAACCAAAGCCCCTTCCATCTGGCCCACAGGAACATGTATTAACCGTTTTTTATTCAGACTGTACAAGAGCCCAATACCCCCGAAATCCTAATCAAAAATAAAAATATCAGCGTTCTATTTATGAATACCCAATCAATAAGAAACAAAATTAATGAATTTGAAGCCAAATTAATTGATGAAAACTGCGACTATGCTGCAATCTGCCTCACTGAACACTGGCTTGAACCACATGAAATGAATAACCTGAAAATAGGCGCCTACTTACCAAAAAGCTTCTTCTGTCGGAAGACATCATATGGTGGAAGTATGATACTATGTCCAGCATACGTACCTACCTCAATTATGCACCATATCAACGATCTATCAGTCGAGAATGTCTGTGAACTTTCAGCTATCAAAATAGTCACTGCAACGCAAAATTCAATACTTATCAATACCTATCGTCCTCCTGCTGGTGATTTTTCAACGTTTATGGAAATCACCAATGCAGTGCTTTCCTCGATCGACATGGCCCGCAATGAAATAATATTTGGAGGTGATTTTAATGTCCACTTCAATTCACTAGATATTAGGGCGATTGAATTATCCGGATTAATGGCAAGTCACGGCCTCACATATACAGTTAATTTTAACACCCGGAACAATAAATGTCTGGATAATATCTTTACCAACATTAACATGCAAGATTATAGAGTAAATCGAGTTACCAAGATTGCCGATCACGATGGTATACGCTTAACTTATATATCACAAAATATTAAGCCAGTCAAAACTAGCACAAAGAGACCGTTTACACAAGTGGGTAAACTCAAGTTCTTCACCTTTGTAGAACAGCTTGATTGGGAATTCATAAATAATAATGAATTTGATGCTAACAGAAAATGCTCATTATTCATGGACATGATACAAGACTGCATGGACTCGGCTTTCCCCAAATTTACATCTACCTCCAAAAACCCCAATGAAGTAGTCAAATGGTTCAACAACAATCTAAAACAGATGCGTCTAACTCTTGAACACCTCAACCTTCTTCTTTCTTGTAATCCGAACGATAAAGCCTTAAGATTATGGCGCAACAACCATCGTAAAGAATACCAAGCTGCCCTGAGAAATGCCAAATTAAAAGCCAACGAAGACTTCATCAAAACCTCATCAAATACTCCTAAAGCACTGTGGAGTGTAGTGAACTCGTTTCGTAGTAGTGTTCACAAATCTACAACCTGTGATATATGCCCAAATAACCTTAACGAGTTTTTTACCTCGATTGCAGAAGAAATTATCAAGGATATACCACAAAGCGATAAAAGTCCGTTATCGTTCGTGAGCGAACTGAAGTGCTCTAAATTCTTTTCGTTTAAACCCGTGTCATGTGTCGCTGTTAGAAATGTTATTGATTGTTTAAAACCCTCGGCCAGTAGAGATATCTATGGAATTAACATTGTCTTAATTAAATGTATCAAGAATATTATAATTAAGCCTATTACCAAATTAATTAACACGTGCATAGAGAGCAGCACTTTTCCAGATTGCTTAAAAGTTGCAAAAATAATTCCAGTACACAAGTCAGGTGACTTAAGGACTGTAATAACTTCAGACCAATTGCTTTGTTGCCAGCAATATCTAAAATCTTTGAGAGAATCTTATATAATCAATTGTATTCATACTTTGAAGAGAATAATCTATTCTCTGAATACCAATATGGATTTAGGAAAGGTAAATCCACCACTAAAGCAATACTAAACCTGGTTGAGCACTGCTTGCAGTGTTTTGACGATGGCGAATATTTGCTTGCCAGTTTTCTTGATCTAACGAAAGCCTTTGATTGTGTTTCATCGGATGTATTATTGTGTAAACTATATATGTACAATGTAATGCCCTCTAGCGGTAGGTTACTGCTCTCTTATCTCAATAATAGAAAGCAGAGAGTGTTTAATAATGGTACGTACTCATCGTTACTGCCAATAAGTATAGGAGTTCCCCAAGGATCGATCTTGGGCCCTTTATTATTTTTAATCTACTTTAATGATTTTTTGAGCATTTTTACGGACAGCAAGGGAAGTTGCTTCGCTGATGACTCCGTCATATTATCGTGCAGAGCCAAGTTGCCGGATGCAATAGCCTCGAATACAATTGCGCTCTCGAAGGCCAAAGAATGGTTTGCAGCAAACAGACTAAAATTAAATATTACCAAATCAATAAACACCCTTTTCACGTTAAAATATTCTACCGATGAGAGTGGTACTATCTCTTCACACGCCAAGTTTTTGGGTGTATTTGTCGATGATAAAATGTTGTGGAATGTTCATGGGGATATGCTCTGTCAGAAACTCAATAGCTCAATCTTTCTTTTGAGAAGACTGTATAAAAATGTACCCAAATCCGTACTAAGAACAGCATACTTTGCAGCCTTTGAGTCACATATGAAATATGGAATATTGGCTTGGGGCCATTCTTTTGCAAGAAATAAAGTGTTTGCACTTCAGAGACGTGCCGTGAGAGTGATTGCGGGTCTTGGATATAGTGATGACTGCAGACATGCTTTCACGGGCATTGGAATTCTGACACTGCCATGTCTGTTCATCTTGGAGTGTCTGCTGTTTATCCATAGAAACATATCTAACTTTAAAAACTGCTCCGATTTACATCAACATAGCACTCGGCAGTTTAACCACATATATGTGCAAACTAACAGACTGACAAGGACCCAGAATGCCACCAGGTTCTATGCGCCAAAGTTCTATAATACTCTGCCACTGTCAGTTAAAGCCCTTGACTTCAATACCTTCAATGATAAAATGAAATCTCAGCTAATTTCTAAAGCCTACTTCAGCTGGAATTAGTACCTCGACAGCATAAGCAAGAATGCTCTGTAGTATACTCAATAAAGCATCAAAGTTGGGTGCACCTCTCATTTGGCGTGTCTTATTGTTCTGTGTTTGCTTGTTAAGACTAATTTATGTATTGAGAATGGCAATTATGTATATTTTGTCTCTGCAAGGGTGATCTCATGTGACACTCAATTTTACTGTGTTTTTATATCAATGTATGTGTCTGACCTATGTAAACATTTTAATGTATTGACATCAATAAAATATTATTATAAAAAAAAAAAATTATTGTTTAGAAGAAACCATCATTAACGTTATATTTTTTACATCGCCCGTAAATAAAGTACACCCTGTATTAAATAGCATTTGCTATTACGAATTCAACGAATTACACCACAGTATGATATCTCATGTTTTTATACAGAAAAAAAAATGTTAATACATTTCGAACATTTTGGTGTTGCAGGCGCTGAAATGAGCGACGAAGACAACATTTATCACCTAATTTTATGATTTTAAGATAACTAAATGAACAGCTTGGAAGTAACATGTTACCAACATAGAAGTCTTGCATAAAATGAACAAAGAATATGAAATTCACTTCAGAGTGAAACAACGAAAACTCGAATACTTGGGCCACATTTCAAGAAACGAACGTAGATACGGCTTACTACAATTAATTTTACAAGGCAAAATATACGGAAGAGGCCTGGGTAGAAGACGAAACTCTTGGCTCCAAAACCTAAGACAATGGTTCTCCCTATCAACCACAGGACTCTTTAGGACGGCAGTCAACA
This sequence comes from Othius punctulatus, assembly GCA_951805005.1. Classification (NCBI taxonomy): domain Eukaryota; kingdom Metazoa; phylum Arthropoda; class Insecta; order Coleoptera; family Staphylinidae; genus Othius; species Othius punctulatus. Next base: position 22,924,187 of record OX638140.1, on the reverse strand, counting down.
AAGTTAAAATTGCCATGTTGGTCGCCAGCATCCTAAGCAGATAGGCACCGCAAAAAGAATAAATGAACAGAACAATTCTCATAATACCACAGTAAAAACATAATAAGTGTGGTTCTGAATTACTGCAATGTTTCATTGTTTAACAACTATTCGGGCTAAATTGTTTTTAGTTACTAATTTGGTACCTATCTGGGTAAAAATTAGGTAATACTTGTTGTCTTCGTCGTTATTAAATTAACAGAACAATTATCATACCACACTAAAAAAATAATAAGTGTAGTTCTAAATAAACTATAATGTTTTAAACATTGAACTATTCTTGCTAAATTATCTTTTGCTACTATTTTGGTACCTATTCTGGTATATGATTAGATAATAATTTGTTTTCTTCGTCGTCATCATTTCAACGCGTACTACAAGAAAATGTTCGAAATGTATTAAGAAGCCTTTTTCTGAATAAAAACATTAGAAACCATACTGTGATATAAATAGTTGAATTCGTAATAGGAAATTCTATTTAATACAGGGTGTACAATTTTTATGGGCCATATAAAAAAATATGGTTCATGATGGTTTCTTCGAAACGAAACGTGGTACTGAAAATATGTAAACGCTGTCTTATTGAGCTAAAAATGTGGCAATGAGAAAGTGCCTTTGTTTTTCGTAGACCTTTTCAAATAACTCCAGAAAAAAATAAAAACGAAATCGCAAGATTTCGGATTTTGTCGAATATCTCTGGAAGTAAGCGGAAATTTCTGGTTTTCTCAAAAGAATATTAGTGACCACTAAATTGAGCAATCTTTTTCTGTAATTGTACCGACTTTGTAACTTTCATCCTTTCCTAGATCCCCAAGCTGTTGACCTGTATCTTGGGCACCCTGTATATACAGGGTCTGAATAAATTGGCGAAAGAACTACCATGGCGATGTTAGCCATACAATTCGAGTCGGAAATCTTAATACCAAAATGTTGGACCTGCTTTCTGGTAGAGAACGAAAAACATCGCTGGTCGGCACCATCGATAGTTGCCGATAGTTTGAGGGTTCACTATCAATAACTATCGATATATCGGTAAAATATTATCTAAGTGTGTATACTAAATATTTATTTATTTTAAAGGAATACGTTATAAATTAAAAATTAAGACGAGAACGTCTTTTCTGACACAAGTTGTCCTGTTATTGTCCACCGATGCCCCAGAAACACACAAATATGTTAGAATAAATTCTGACGGCATTGGGTCATTTCGTGTTACCTGAAAAGATCGAAATAATTTATAATTTGTATTCCTTACTTACTTTCCAAAATAATAACGGATCTGTTCACTGGAATTTGGCGTTTCCAAATATGATTGTTAATTAATGATCTAATGTCTGAATTAACAGATTTAGCCTTTGCAGTAACTCATTCTTCCAAAAATGTAAACAAGACTGACAAACTACTTTCGTCAACATTATTTTCAGTTTCAACTAGCCGATTCTTGCGCAAACTAGAATTCATTTTTTACTCAAGAAATAAAGCTGCCTCATTTGCATTGTCATAAAAGATAAAGGATATTCATAAGGAAATAGAAATTGTAATTTTTGAAGATTCCATGATTTTTGCTCTAAAAACTTGCAATGTATGTACACTTTGATATAAAATTGTATATACCAACTGTTAACGATATTATTAATAATACTGTGATATATGAATTACCTAAGGAAATAAACTGTTAAAAAGGAACATCAACTAAACTGATTAAACACCTTTAAGAACCTGAAATTACTTGAAAATTAAATTAAACCCTTTTTTAAGCTTCTTCAAATACGTCTAGAAATTATTCATTATCGCTTAGAACAAAAAAAATCTGCTAGAGAGTGGCTGAGGGGCTATTCTTAATTTTAGTGGCGTTCTTCCCAATGCATCTTAAGATTCAATCACTCCTTTGATCATGTAGAAGCTACAGTTCAAACAAGTCGGTACTTCTTGGATCAATTTAAGAAGTTTGTTAATTTTTTGTTTAGATTAAAACGTGTCCATTGCTAAAGTATTGGATTTGAAGAATGATCCTATCAGCTTGAAGAATGATCCTATCAGCTTCACCTTTTTTTCTCTGGTAAATTTATTTATTTTTTGTGTTCAAAGTTTGTATTTGCAATTACCATGTTATTCATTAAGCAAAACTCTAGCATTCTTATTCCATTATTGTTTTGGTTTTCTACACCGTTTTTTCCCAATATTTGCTTCTTGCTTCTTGCTTCTTGCTTTAATTCTGTCTTGTTTTACACTCTGCTATTAAAATCGCCGGCTATTATAATCTCTCCCGACGTCTCTGCCGTTACCTTCTGCAAGTCTTCCCAGAATGCATATTTGTTAGCTTTATTGTCTTCGTTTGGCCCATATACTATGACAATTGTTTTTTTCGTGTGCTGCCTTTTCCCTATTTCAATCATCATGATTTACTTCTTTTGCCCTATCTTCTGACATCTCTATTCTTACTCCTGCCTTTGTATTCTCTGTTTCCTTGATTCCGCTATAGAATATTACATGTCCCATGTCTATGTTTTCACATCCCTTTCCCTTATTTTTCGTTTCTGTTATGAACAGAATCAGTATTTCTATTTTTGCTTTTTCATTTCCCTTATACTTCGCGCAACGATAGTTTGTTTTTGTGACATTGACTTGAAATAAAAATTATAAGGGTGGGCTTGTTAAACCACTTCAAATTAGGTATCATAAAAGTCCAGGAATCCAGTCTAGGATTTGGCTTGAATGTTGATGCACCAAAGAGTTTCCAGTGACAAAGGGCCGCCCGATACCTGGACTTTTATGATACCTAACTTGGAGTGGTCTAAGAATCCCACCCTTATAATTTTTATTGCAAGTCAATGCCATAAAAACAGACTATCGTTGCGGGAACTATACCAGATCCTCTTATTTTCCTCGCATTCTTCTTATATTCCATGTTCCGATTTTATTATCTTTCCTTTTTTGTCTCTAGGCTCCGTCTATTTTCTTTAGTTTGATCCTGTATCATGTCCGTTTGCTATGCCTGTATCTTCTTATTTTTCCCGACCTTTATCGTGCTAGTCAGTTTGTTGCCCTGCTAGTTGCTAGTGCTTCCTTCACAGTTTCCTTGAATTCTAGCGTCCCCTTATTATCATTTTATTTCCATTCCCGTCTTTCAATTGTTACTTTCTGGTATGCGATTTTTATTTCCTTCCCCTTTTATATTTGCTTTTTGGCTCTTTCTCTGATATGTTTTTGGATATATCTTTCCCTAGCTGTTTGATCTTGGTTAATATGTATTCTATCTCCCTTCAGTTTTCTTAGCCTGCTTTTGTTTTTCTTTACCAATTGCCTATCTTCGTAGTTCTCTAGCGATATCAGGCACACTCTTTCTCCCAATTTTACTGCTGACCTGATCGGTATCTGTAGTTCCAAGTTTTGTTCTACAAAGTTCATCATACCGTGTTTTAGTGAATTTGTATCGTCCGTATCAATTTTTAATCCCGTGATTACTACATTATGTTGCCTATCTTCCTCATCATGTAATTTGACTCTTCGATTTAGAGTACTTATATCTTTTTTAATTCCTATATTTTCTTGTTTAACCCTACACCCACAAGGGTAGAAAGAGATACATACAGTGTGTTCGATAAAAATGGCCCAAGAGTATAGTGGCTTCATTTGATATTTAATCATCAACAAACCATATGTTATTGAATGAGACGGTCTTAGCTACAACTTGTTGGAAGAAAAACTTTTATAAACACCTTCATTTATGTGTTGTGACGTGTGTGACAATTTTTTTAAATGGCTCGGTATAAATTTTTTGGTGTATTCTTGTAGAGCATTTGAAGTACTTTTTATCGGCCTGAATTTTTAGTATTGTTATACTATGAAATTTTTGCAAAACGTGCGAAAAACTGATTTGAGCTAGTAGGCTATTAAATCCTAAATTCTTTAGAATAAACAATTCGTGATCATAATAATACAACAAAAAAGACCACAAACATCAGCTCGTAAAATTGGACGTAACGCTAACACATCTGTACCATGTCCAGCTTTCCCTCTGCTTTGGCTGGTGATCCTCCCACGTTCCTTGACTTCTTGAAGATTTGCTGTTCTATACTCTGTACTCTTTTCCTTTTCGATTCGCTTAGCCAACTCTCACTGTCGTCGTTCATAATTCCCTGATTCCGCCCCTCTTTCTTTATTCCATCGCGCAATTTTGGTTGCCTATATCTGTGTACACTGCGAAAACGAGCTAAACCCGAGTCTTCCCCTCGGAGGTTATATCTCTTATCAGTGTATCATTTTTGATGTTCTAGTGGCTACGTTATTTCCTCCTACGTTGCAATTTTCATCTATAAGCTTCCATAAATTAGTATTTTTCCTAATTGTGCATCTTTTAGTGTACAACAGATTCCTATTTTGGTTTTTGTTTAGGAGTACTGTTTTTCACGTATTTACTTTATCCACGCCAGGACCGGATGGCAAGTGGAAATCCTAATATTATATTATTTTATTTGATACGTTTTTTTTAATATAACATTTTTTATACCTTACATAAGAAAAATTTCGCTCAAAAAGTAATTGAAAGTTATAAATAAATTATAGGTATTTATTTCGAAAACTCACAGAAATAATTACAACAAATGATGGAACTACTATCCTCTTAGGGCTTGACACTATCCCAAGCTGAAAATGTTTTTTTATTGAACTTTGTTCATGGTTTCTGGCAAAATTTTAATAATTTCTATTCGAACTCATATTTCAGGTGGTTTCTATTGTTAGATTTGGTTTTGGTTGGAATGCTTTTTAAGTGTCCCCAAAGAAAATAAAAATTAAGGGGATTAAGGTCCTGAGACCTTGGTGGTCACATAATAGGCCTGCGTCTTCCAATACATACATTTCTAACTTTCAATTGCTTTTTTAAAGAATTGTTTCTTATGTAATGTATAAAACAATGTATACCCCTTTATTCGCAGAAAAGGGGGTATATCAAATAAAACAATAAAATATTAGGGTTGCCACGTAAAACAAAAGTCGATGACATCATAACTTAGTCAAAAACTAACAGTGACCCAAATTTTGAATTTACGAGGTGTGGTTATTAAATAACGAGACTGTTGTGATTACAGACGAACTGTACATGTCAAAAGGTTGTACGGCACACCATTCTTTAGTGTAAAACCCCCTTTATCGGCTGCCGTAAACTGCATCCCGGTAAATAGATTTGTCTGCACGTGGCATTTATTTTCGTAACTTATGTTTTTCTAATTTTCCGGAAAAATGTTAACTAATATTATTGAAGAGAGAGTTGTCATAAAGTTCCATATGACACTTGGACAAAAGGCTAATGAAATTTATTAGTTATTAAATAAAGTGTATCGCAACGAATGTTTATCCCGTTCACGTGTTTTTGAGTGGTATAAACGTTTTAAAGACGGCCGAGAGGACGTTGAAGATGATGCCCGCCCAGGTCGCCCTGTCACATCGAAAACAGACAAAAACGTCGAAAAAAAATAACGTTACGGTACGTTCCAATCGACGATTAAGTATTCGTGAGATCGCAAATGTTGTCGGAATCGATAAAGAATGTGTAAGAACAATTTTACATGACGATCTTAATACGACGAAAGTTTGCGCAAAAATGGTGCCAAAAATCCTTTCCATGGATCAAAAAGAAGCTCGGAAAAAAATTTGTTCTGACGCATTGGAAACCATCGAAAATGAACCAGAATTCTTGCAAAGGATAATAACGTGTGATGAATCGAGGTTTTTTACGTGTGGCCCAGAAACCAAGCGTCAATCCATGCACTGGAAGACTCCAACATCACCGAGAGCTAGAAAAGCTAAAATGAGCAAATCAAAATTCAAGGCTATGATGATTGTTTTTTTTTTATATTAATGGGATTGTGTACCTTCACTGGGTTCCAGAAGGTCAAAATATCAATCAGGTATACTACCTTGAAGTCCTTGCTCACTGCGAGAAAGAATTCGTAAAAAAAGACCCGAATTATGGAAAAATAAATCATGGGTGCTGCATCAAGGCAATGCACCAGCTCATACTGCATTGTCAGTTAAATCATTTCTCGCGAAGCACAGCATCCCGGTGTTGGACCACCCGCCTTATTCACCTGACCTGGCTCCGTGTGACTTTTACCTGTTCCCCAAGATCAAATCCGCGTTAAAAGGGACACGTTTCGACAGCGTTGAAGAGGTTCAAAAAAAGCGGCAAACGTCATGAAAGAGCTGACGAATGAAGACTTCCAGCACTGTTTCGATCAGTGGAAAATTCGTATGGAGAAGTGTAGGGATCGTAGAGGGGTGTATATTGAAGGGGATAACTAATTTATATAAATAAATTCAAAATATTTTTTTTACAGTGTCAGTCTCGTTATTTAATAGCCACACCTCGTATATAAAAATGTGTATTTCGTCGGCTTACTGCCGAAACCTCAAATTACAGACCGTAAAGTCTGTAATATCAGACTTTACGGTTTTTGAATCATTCATGTTCCTGAAATACAGACACACAACCTTGCAAAACCTTCTGAATCCAGCACGATTGTGTCTACCTCTAGCAGCATTTATTGAAACCTTCTATGTCGCTGCAATTGTTGTAATCAAAACCTCCTATGTCTGGTATAACCTTACTAAAACGTGTTGTGCTGCTTTTTTCCTTCGTTTTGTTTGAAAAATATCAGACGAAAATGGACAAATATATTAGAAATAAGGTAAGAATAAGGATATTGTTATGTTATATATAAAGAGTTTACACAACGCGATTAAAGTGCGTTTTTTTATGGCCAATTCTATTCAATAGGGTTAAAAGGTTTTGATATAAAGGTATTGGTTATATTTTGTAGCCATATAAGAGTTTGGAGTTTTTAACAATCGCATTCAATTATTGTAAATTCATGAAGATGATAAAACAAATGATTTCAATTAGTTAGATATGAGTCTAACTACTCTTATATGGCTACAAAATGCCTTCTAAATATTATTACATTGTTAAAGGTTAACATTACCTCTAAAGGACAGTATATTGTTTCTTTGGCTATAAAAGAGAATTCGGAAAACCATGCAGAATTCCAAGAGGATCGGGTTCCTCAATAGAGCTACAAAGAAGTTATGACTGAATTAGAAATAAGAAATGGAAATAGCCGTTCATGTACTGACAGCGTAGGAAGCAGCTTGGTTGATGATAATACCAACATATATTTCATGTCTACTGACCTTGTTGATGACAGTTCACAAGAACTAGTGTATGGTAATATGTCAAATCGAAGTGAGACTGGATATTATTTAATTTTTAATCCTGCTGTGGATGTCAATCGTACAGAAGCTAAGACGGAAGTAGAAATATGTGAAGAAGATGAAAATAATAGTTATGAATTCTATGAACCATGTAACTATGAGTCAAGTGATCCAGAAGAATTTGAAAATGAAACTGATGTGAACGGAGAAGCGAATGAAGACGAATGAAGACGAAGGAAATCTAGATGTAGCGGAAACTTTAGATGACAAAGAAGGTTGTAAGAGGGGAAGGAAACGCAAAGCTGACATCAACTCTTGGACAAGGAAAAAAAATCAGTTTAATAGAGAAAAAGGTAATTTTATTTTAAAAGACTAACGAAAGATTAAAGCGGAAAATGGATCGCAAACAAAGACAGAGCAGCTCGTAAAATGAAAGCTAGATGTAATTGTAAATAGAGTGCGCGAGATACAAAAATTAAATGTAGAATGTTTACTGAGGAAAACCGACAGAATATTTTTAAAATAATTTTTGGCGTCAGATGAATTGGCCACAGAGAAAAGTTTATGTTGCAAGCCTTGTAGACATTGTCCCTTCTAAAGATAATAAAAATCAGGTGAATGAAGTATCACGTAGATCACATACTATCATTTGCAACTTGAAGAAAAATGGAATCCGTTTTAAAGTATGTAAGGCGATGTTTATTAATACTCTGTGCATTGGTAGATGGAGTTTACATCGGGTAACTTTTACTAAACAACTGGAATTGGAACAGGAACGTGTGTTGATAATAAAAAAAGTAAAAGAACAAACGTTAGATTGGAGAAAGAGAAAAGTTGTCTGATTTTTTTAACGAACTGCCAAAGATGGAGTCTCACTATGGCAGAGGGCATCCTCTGCCAAGTTATATTTAGAGTCGATCTGGACATCCAAGCAGTCCATATTTCAAGAATATTTACAAAGTAGTACAAAGAATATTGCACCATTGTCTATCAAAACTTTTTATGATGCGTTCCGTGACAACAATTTGAGTCTTTTCAGTCCAAAATAAGATCAGTGTGATCTTTATGTTCGCTTCAAAACAGGTAATACTTCAGAAGATAAATACAATGAACATATATCCAGAAAAAATGAAGCTCGTAGGGAAAAAGAAGAAAGTAAAGATAAATCGACATATTTTCGACGACATAAAATATGTTTCGACGAAACATATTTTAACGATGGATCTCCAATCGACATTGCTTTGTCCGATGTTGAAAGCTTCAGCTATATATTACAAGACAGTTGGAGGTACATAATTTCACACTATTTAATGTGACTGTGGCTGTGAATATTTAATGTGACTGTAAAACCAAATATTATTTCAGTTTTATGTGGCACGAGGCAGAAGTTGGTGTCACCGCTTATGAATTTGCTTCAATATTATACCATTTTATTGACGAGAAAATTGATATTAATATTGGGGACGAAATCATTCTATACAGAAGATGGCCGTTCCTACTAAAATAGGAATTCGATCCTATCGAATACGTTGTTACATCTGTCAAATAAAAAAAACGTTATCATCCAAAAATATTTAGTTTCGCTATCGCATTCCATTTGGGTATGCCCCGACTCCGCAATTGAACGTAAAATAAGAATTGTGGAAATCTAGTCTCCCGCAGGGTACATTTCCGCTTGCAATTGGCAAGAATTAAACCTAAGTCATATGAAGACCAATATTTACATCATACCTTTATCAAAGACTTCTCCAAACAGAAATATTATACTTCGATCCGTCCGGGTTTTTAGGCAGGTGATCCAACAGTTAATAGTGTTTGTGCAATTCAATACCAAACAGACGGAAAATTTCGCTATAAGTAAAGATTTTCGGACGACTGGAGAATTCTCGAGAGGAGGCAACAGTTAAGAAAAGGTGGAGCTATAGGCAACATAGAGCAACTAGACAAAAAACCTTTGCCGATTAAATAAAAGTAAATTTGATCATCTACAGCAATTGAGACACGTGATTCCTGCCGAATTTCATATATTTTACGATACTTTGCCATACGTGGCCGATTATTTTTATTTAACAAAAACTCCTACGTCGTAGGTCGTTCCTATTTTTTTGTGTTCAATATCTGTTAAGTCTTAGCACATAAGGAAAACTAAGAAATTATGTCTTTTGTTCCATTGCAATAATTTAGATTTATTTTTATATGCTTTGTTAGCAATAATAAAATTTTATTTCATTTATATTAAATCGATAAAAATGTTTTTTGTGTTTCCTGTAAAATCCTGTCAAAACGACTTAGAAGGTTTCGATAGTAAGCCGACGATTTTCAAAATTGGAAATAGAATTTTTCCAAAATATTTTAAATTTCCGAAATAATTAATTGATTCCATACTTAACGAACACCCTGTATATTGATAATTAATTGATATTAATTTGTATTATTGGTTAATAACTGGTTAATTAATAATAGAGGCGGAGCATATGTGCCTTATTTGTATACCGGGTGTTCATTTCTCAAATACTGTCTCAATAACGTTTGAATTTAAGTTAACTTGATTAAAAAAAAACACGTCGAACGAACTTAAATTCGTTCAATATAAATTATTTTTTAATTTTTATTATTTCTTTTTTTTTTTCATGAAAGAATCATGTATCCAATGATTTGCTTATATTTTGCATTAAAGTAACAATGTTTGAGTATAAAACTGTCACAATTCACCGCAAGAAAAATATAAGGTCGAATTATGTGAGCGTAAAGAAAATTAAGAGCTTTGTAAATGTTGTGAAATGAAAAAAAATCGAATTCCAAAAAAAGGAGTCAGTGACGTGATGAGTCAAAAATGATATATCATAATTTTGCTAAGTGCGTCAGAAATTGCGAAATAAATAACAAAAATCTACCTGTTCAATGATTTTTTATTTTGTCGAACTTTCTTGGCTGGAGCGTTTTGATTCCATATTTAAAAAATACCCTGTATAATTTATTCGAGCCTTGTAAATGTAGATTAGTTGAAGCAAAACTGCCTGATCCGCATTTTAATTTTTATATTCTGCAGACTCAATTCACCTGAACTACCGAACGCAACATAAGACACATTAATTATAAACCCATTTCCAAACTTAAATCCCAATGTGAGTCCCATCAAATTAATAGAATTAACCACCCCATATAGCTAATTGTTATCTCGCGAATTGTCGCACTAAATAAATTACTCGACATCATTTTATAACCGCCACTGTATCTCCGGAGACGAGCAAGGGTTGGGAATAATAAGCCATTTCGCAGTGTCGAAACCACCCCGTGTGAATCATCGGGGGTGTGTTCTGTGTTTTAACGGCGAGCACACGGGGGTCGATACTCCCAGCACCGACGTGCATTGTAGCCGCGCCGGTGGATGAAAAGATTTCATTACGCCATACGCTGATTACAGCGTCCTTATTTAATTAACAGGGAGTGCTTGGCAGGGGGGCGAAATGGAAATATCTCCACAACAGATGAATGATAAAGGAGACGAGTGGAAGCTCAGCAAAATTGCAATAATTAAAAAAAAAGTAATTAACCTGCAAGATAAGAAAGTCAAAATACTTCTAAATTAATTTGTCCAGCCTTAATGGGCAACGTACCTAATCGTAAGAGCCATTTTAGGCCTTCGTGTAGATTTTGAATTAATATTGGAGAAGAAACAGATACTCGTGTGTTTGCATCTTAAAAGCATCTTCCGAGCATATTAAGATTTTTCACAACATCCAAATGGAATCATTAAATTTGATATTGGTTACGAAAAGGTGTGAAGTATACTATAATAGCCGCGTGGTCTGTTGAATCGCGAGGCGCTTGGGCCGAGCGATTTACGACCCACGACTATAATAGTATTCACAACCGTGGTGTATATACTATTTTTTGCACTACTAGAACAATTACAATCATTTAAAATTAAATATTAAAATACCATATGTCAACCTCTGTTCTCGCCGACGTGTCGATGACCGTGGCCCGTCTCTAAGCCGGGAGTAGGCTGTACGATTGGACTGTCGCAAACTATGAACAATTGTGGGAGGCACTTAGCCGGCCGTGGGCCGGCGGATAGGCATAGTCTAGAAATCTTTATTATCTAGAGAGAAAAAGTAATATTTATAACTTCTAGTCATAAAAATCAACGTCACAGTGCTTTGACACATGACTTAATGATGTATTTTATGATAGTAGTGCAATAAAGAGTTTTTATCATAACTGCATTATAATTTTTGGTCATCGACCAAATAGCGACTGTAAGTGTTTAAAAAAGTTTTCTAACACGGCGAGTTTTAAAGTTGGCTAGTAACAACACATTTATGGACCAACTTTGATCGACAATAAACGTCAGGCAATACTAAATTTGATTTAAATAAATATTAAATCTAGACTAACTATTGCTAGAAATTCAAAAACAAAAACCAGAAGCTTCAAACTCCTTATTAGTGGTTACTTGAAAACTAGCAGTTTTAGCATTTAGAATTTCGTCGAATGCCAATCATCTTCATGTTAACGATTAAATATGACATTGCCGCGTATTTACCCACCTTGTAAAATAAATCTACATGTTTCCAAATTTCTCTTTATTTCCAAATTGTTGTGTAGCTATAAATGACGTCCTAATACCATATACAAATAATCGAATTTTTTTATACATAGGAAAATTAATTAAATTGCTATTTAAAACTGCACTTTTTAAACGAAATAAGTGGTGTTTAAAAGTATTTTCGCAAAAAAAATTATGTGACTAAAGGAAATTAAGAGCTCTACAATAGTTTTTTACCACAATACCACAATAGTGGTAAAGCAAAAAAAAAATCTAGTTTAAAAAATATCAATGACGTCATAAGTTTAAAATTACTGACGACGTAATTTTTTTAAATGCGTCAGAAAATGCAGAATAAATAACAAAAATAAACCTACCAGAGATTTTTTTATTTTTTTGGGCTGTCTGCAGGACTATGCTATGTCGGCGCATTGGTTCCATATTTAAAATATTAATATAATTTTCACAATAACTATTAATTATCGAGTAATTAATGGTTTGGAGTTTGTGAAATATTAAATTAAAAAGGCAGTGGAAATTCCTTTTAATCCTTTAGTACTCAACAAGTATTTTTTTAAAATAATTTATTGAAAATATTCATTGGAACAGAATAATAAAGTAATCTACGATACCAAGAGCAAATTAACGATATCCTTCGCATCGCAAAAGAATAAATATATTCGAAAACAGAACTGTAGTTTAGAAAACGGTAAAATGTTTTTTTTCAGATATTTTCGCGACATTAAATTATTCACGCGACGGAATAATATTTTAAAAACTGGATTTTTGTTAGAAAATTAGATATATTTATGAATTTGAATACATTTTTTAAGAAAAATGCTAAGGCTAGCGACCAAAAAATATAAATAAAATTAAGTAAGGAAGATTTTAGTAGTAGTCTAAAGAACGCAAATTACACTGGTCGAAAATTTTTGACGAATATGTTGACCTATAAATTGACCCTTCAATTTAAATGCATTTTTTGGAAAGTATTTACCATTCATATGTACGAAATGTAAAAAAAAATGCTGGATGGACATAGTTTTTCTAATATTTACTTACAAAAACACGTTCTAAGTTAAAGTTAGGTTAGAAAAGTTATACCGGCAACTATCAAACTGAAATTTGAATCCAGTATTGCCATAAAAAAATCATCGGAATCGGTCTGGCATACCTAAAAAAAATAAGGTACACATTTTGCAAAAAATGGTTTACCACAAAAACTTGGCGCCCTTGAAAATTCTTGTTGACTTTTCTGAAATCAACAAAAAAAAATCTATCGGAATCGGCTATTTACGTCTAAGGGACAAAAATTGTGTTGACCAGTGTTATTATAGTTATTTTGGACTAATTGTAATCTTGATAGTGTTAATTGGCAGAGGTTGTAGGAAGGATGAATAAGTACGCATGATTACTACCTAAACTGAAGACTGCGACATACATACATAATCCATTCCTCTTTTATCCATTGAGTGTCGAGGTTTTGTCCTGTTAACCCTTTCGTACCGTCATTGACCCACTTCCGCCATTCACTTCTGTCCGCACTTTTTGTCTTTGCTTCCTTAAAATCTATACCACCGTTTTTTAAAATTTCTCATGTTGTTTCATTCCATGTTTTTGCAGGTCTACCTCTCCCTCTTTTTCCAACCGGTCTTGCTTCCCATATTCTTTTTGTGAGTCTTGTTTCCTTCATTCTGTTAAGGTGCCCCAACCATCTGAGTTTATTTCCCTCTATTTTCTTCTTTATCGGTACTACCCCTAAGTTCTTCCTAATATATGTGTTTCTAATTTTGTCCAGCATTGAAACACCCTCCGTTCTTCTCAGATACTTCATTGCGGCTGCTTGTAGTCTGCTCTCTTGTCTTTTATTTGTGACCCACGTTTCACTTCCATATGTGAGTGTTGGAATGTATATTGCGTCAAACACCACTATTTTAGTTTTCTTGGATACTTCTTTGTTGTTTAGGAACTTAGTTCTTAGGCTGTGGAACACTTTAGAGGCTGCTGTTACCCTATTATTAATTTCACCTTCCAAACTACCGCTCTCTTCTACAATCGCTCCTAGGTATTTGTATTGCGATACTTGCTCAATATCTTTGCCTTCGATTTTTATTTTTAAATGTCTTTCCCTCTCCTCTTTTGCAATTCTCATCACTTTCGTTTTCTTTTAATTAATTTTTAGGTTAAAGGGGGCAAGTTGTTTCTCTAGAATAATTATATTGTGTTGTAAATCCCTTTCATTCTCTGCAAATATCACCATGTCGTCTGCAAACGCTCACTATCTGCATATTTTTGTATCCGACACAAAGTTTCTTCATCTCAGATACTGATTTTTTTATAACTTCATCCAGTGCTGTTATGAAAAGCAGTGGGCGTAGTGCCCCCCACCCCCTGTCTAACTCCTTCGTTTGTGGTAAATATTTCCGATGTCATGTTTCTTGTTCTCGCATAGTTTTGATTCTTATGGTAGATACTCCTTACAGCTTCTTTTAATACTTCTCCTATTCCCAATTTTTCCAAGGTCTTCCAAATCATTTTCCTATTTACTCTATCAAATGCTTTCTCAAAATCTATGTAACATATTAATACTTCCTTATTGCGTGCTCTGTATTTTTCTATAATATGCCGTATGGTAAATATATGATCCTGAGTACTCCTCCGTCTCCTAAATCCACTTTGGTTCTACTTCAATTCCTTCTCCACCGTTTCTCTAAGTCTTCCTTCAAGTACAGTTTCGTATATTTTTCCCGGTACCGATAATAAGGTTATACCCCTATAGTTGTCACAATTCCTTCTATCTCCACCTTTGTATACTGGTATAATAATGCCATACTCCCAATCCTTAGGTATCTTTTTTCCCTTATACACGATTCTAACTATTTGATGCAATTTTTCGAACCCGATGTCGTCTAGATTTTTTATCATTTCTGCTGTAATTTGATCGTGTCCCGCAGCTTTCCCTGTTTTTGTTCTCTGTATAGCATCTCTCACTTCCTGTTCAGTAATATTTTCCCCCTTTTCTAACTGACTGTCTTCGGTTTTGTTGTTGCTGCCTTTTGTCTGTGTCAAATTTTCCTGTTTTTCTCCTATATCCCTTTCCACTAATATTTCTTCGAAATGTTCTTTCCATCTTTCCAAGAGATCCTTTTCTTTTACTAAAATTTCCCCTTCTTTATTTCTTAATAGCTGTAACGAGATTGTCTTTTCCTTCCTGAAACTTGTTATAAAAGACCTTGTAGAACAGCTTTTGGTTGTCCCTTTTATTCTCCTCCATTTTCCTCCTGAAATCATCCCAGCTTTTCCTCTTCGCTCCGTCTGCTGTTTCTTTGGCCTTTTTTCTTTGTGCCTTGTACCTGATGTATTTCTCTGGCGTCTTTGTTTCCAAGTATTCCTTCCACCTCTTCTCTTTCTCATTTATTTCATACTTGACTTCGTCTGTCCACCAGGCGGTGTGTTTTTTCTTGTATCCCAATTTAGTGGTGCCGCATGCCTCTCTTGGTGCCTTCAGTAGAATGTTTTTAAGTTTCTGCTATTTTTCTTCTAGGTTGTGTGCGGTCTCTGTTTCCTTACTAAATTCACTGCTAAGTAATTCCCTGTACTTTTCTTGCACGTCTCGGTCTTGGAGTCTATATCCTTTGATTTTTTTCCTGTTTGGGTTTGTTTGATATTCCATTGTTCCTCTTTGCTTGCGATGCCTTCTTAATTAAATCTACTACTAATAGGTGGTGGTCGCTTCCTATTTCCGCACTTCTTGTCACTCATACGTTAGTTATTTTTTTTGTTTGATTTTTCTGTTAGCGCGTAATCTATTATTGACATTTCATTTCTTGATGCCATCAACCTCGTGTATTTGTGACTGTCTTTATGTTGGAAAAATACATTTGTTATGATCAGGCTATTCTCCATGCAAAACTCAATTATTCTCTTGCCATTCCCATTACGATCTTCTTCTCCATGTTTCCCTATGACACCTTCATATCGTTCTGCACTGATCCACACTCTACCATTTAAGTCTCCCAAGATGTAAGTCTCTACATCCGATTTTTCATATATGCTTTGCATCTCCTCCCAGAACCTATCTTTAATTTCTAGTTTTTCGTCTTCATTACGGCCGTATCCTACAATTACGCGGTATTTTTGTTTGAAATCATCTTCCATTTCTATTGTGATGATTCTTTGTGAGTGAAATTCATAGTTTCTAAGCTGGTTCTTATACTCACTTGCTATAATGCAGCCTACTTCTGCCTGTGCTCTGCATTCTTCCTCCACACCGCTGTGTAAAAGTAAGTGCTCTTCACCCAGATCTAGGCACCCGTTCCCCTTCTTCTTCGTTTCTGTGACTGACAGTATCTTTATATTTTTAGCTTTCATTTCCTGAACTATTTCAATTTCTTTTCCATTTATACCCCTTACGTTCTAGGTTCCCATCCTCCATTTTTCCTTTCGCTTTTCATTTGTAGCATTGATCCTTTTTTTCCTAATTGCTGGTCTCATCCTGTTTGTATATTTTCATTTGTTTCTCTGTTAGTTTTTTGGCCTCTCGTTTTGTTCCTTAACTAACACACCTTTTCCCTTTTTGTCCCAAACATATAATTTTGCGTTTATTACTATTTTCATGTATCCTACCTTTGAATGATTTCCTTGTCCTCTTTCCTCTCTCGCAATACTCCTTATCTCTCTTTGAATTTCCCTCTCTTCTCTGGTCAAATCGTTATCAATGTATATCTTCGTATCTCTCAGTCTACTCTTTGCCTTAATTATTTTTTCTTTATTTTATTTTCTCTTGTGATCACTTCTGCTATGATATTTCCACTGCATCGCGCTTTTCTATCTTGTACGTAGCTACAATTTTTGTTTCAACTCCTATTTGATTCCGTATGAATTCCTCAACTTCTCTGTTTATATTGTCATCCATTGTTTTCAACCCTGTTATAACTATGTTATTTTTTCTCTTCTCTCTTTCTCCTACCTCTATTTTTCTTTCTAACTTCTCCAGTCTACTGCATATCTCCGTTTTTTCTTGACCACATTTCTCTTCCTTTCTGTTCATTTATTTCCTTACCTCCTTTATCTCATGCTTTAGCTCTTCTGTATTCTTCCTCATTTCTTCTATGAAATCTTTAACCATTCTATTCAACTCGTCCATTTCCTTTGATTCACTTAAATTTCTGCCCTCCTGATTTTCCCTCTGCTCGAGTGACCTCAACACTTTTTTACTCGCTGCAAATATATCCTTTCCCTCTGGACTATCGGGCACTAGATCCCTATCCTTCTTGCTCATCTATTGTTGCCTCGCACTCTTCCTTGTCTTTTGATCTTAAATTATCCGCTGGCAACACTGCACTGCTTCGCGCGCGCTGCGTTCTCCTTCTCCCGGTGCCGATTGCAATAACCTCACTTAACTTCTTGCTTTTATATCTAGTTTTCTTTGCCATTTGCTGCCACTTTCCCTACTATCAACGTTGTATATTGCCGTCCCGGTACTCTCCTTCGTTTTTCTGCAAATATGGCTCTGATGGGTCCACTAATTGGATTTCCGCTTCCGAGCACTTTTATTTACGTTTATCCCGCACCGTTGCCAGTTCTTACCTCAACTGCGACACGTTTATCAAAACTAGTAGTTTCAAGAATATTTACAATTACGAAGGAAAAATTGAAAGAACAAATTTAATTCAAATTGTACGACAATATATATGCGCATGCGCCCGAAGCATGTCCCAAATAATCGTTTCTTTCTGGAATACAGAAACGGAAAATGTAATATTCAGTCTGTAAGCAACAACACATTTGCTGATATATCAAAACATATTCGAATATTTCTTGAATTAATAAATCCTGATAAACATAACATACATAATTGAGGACGTGAAGGATTGATTTAAACAATAATACACTTGAGTAACTTTTCTTCACAAATTTGATTTATCTATCATGTACATTTCGGTTACCACGTGACCATATTTAATAAAATACTGAGTATTCATATACACTACGAAAGTATATAAAGTACATCACATATGTGATGTAACTTGTATTATTGTTTAACAAATCCTAAACCATTCATAGGCCATACTTTTTGTAGATCATCTGCGTCAGTATTGGCAAATTCTGGTCCTGATTTATTAATGTTGAAAAGACACGGTTCGTGAAAATGTAATATTCTTGTTTAGGGATGGGTTGAAAAATCCATTTAGACTAAAAGGAAAACAGCAGAAAAAAATCTTGGAAAGAGTAGCTACGTCGACAAATATCGGAATGGGTACATCTACAGGGTAGGCCACTTTAATCAATCCACGAAAATCACTCCGAGGGTATGTTCGAAAGCAAAAATTGACCCCTACAAAAGTTGTATGGCTACAAGAGGGACATCTCATGATGAACTTGAATTTGACCTCGAAGTTGAATCTCAAGGTCATTTCAAGGACAACTTTAAAATTTTACTTACTTACTTGTACTTAAAGTACAAATTCCAGCTCATCATAAGATGTCCCCCTTGCGTCCATACAACTTTTGTTAGAGTCAATTTTTGCTATCGAACATACATTCGGAGTGTTTTGAGTGGATTGATTAAAATGGCCTAACCTGATTAAGAGTTGTTTACGAAAGTAAGTATACGAATATTGCAATTAATTCCTGTCTAATGCCTCAAATATAATGATGACGCATATATCAAAACAAAATTGACAGGATTTTGTGCAGGATTAATAAATTTGAAAATTGTACCATCACTATTTATCTTAAATAAAAAAAAATCCTTGGTTGTATGTACTATTAATTTTCAAGTTCCACTTATTAGAACACGTGATAATATTATGTCGCATTTTATGCACAAAATTCAAATTTATGTGAAAGTATCAATTTTTCCATGCCTTCCTAACCTTTTTATTCACTCTAGACATGAAAATATTTTCACATCGAGAGATAAAATAAACATGTAAAATTAAATAGAAGCACGTATTCATTTCTATGTAAACGACTTTACAAACAATAATTCCAGTAATTAGCATTGTGACAGTGACAGTTCATTTTAAATTAAATTGAACTTGAAATTTTTTGTGTTCATTCGTGGACTTGCTCCATTCGCCGCTGCTGGCGCGCGTCGTGAACAACTGTCCACTTACGAAAACAAAACGGTAGTTTCATCTCTTGTTGCAAAATATACTATTCTATCGGGTTATTAATTTAATGTGGTTTGCGGTTTTTTGTCCTCCTAATAAGTCCAACCCAAAAATATTTCACTCCAACTTAAAGCAATAATATAACAGACGAAAATATACAGTTTTGTAAATTAAAAATTGTGCACAAGAGTAGAGCTATAGAGCTATTCGTTTAGACTAAATATTTAGTTCCGGACTATCAGTTTACTTCCAAATTAAGGTTAGTTCCGCTTCGAGAATCTTGTTAAAATGTTAAAATTTAATATAGTTCAAAAATAAGATCAGTATAGTTTACTTTACTGATCCATCAGGTGCAGAAACTCCAATGTAAATAACTGAAAATGTGTGCTTATTAAATTGTAAATGACTAAAACGTATCCAACTCAATCTTAAATTCAAATCGCGGCGTCCGTTTGTGGAAACCTCGCGTTATTTCATCCCGAGAAGCGGAAATTCCCAACCGCCGACTGTGCAGATTCACGTTTTGCACGTCACATTAAGTCTAATGTATATTTATATATAAAATTTCCAGCACACACGAAGCACTAATCTCGTCGTCCGCGAGATAATTGCAAATAATCTCGGGCTATACACAATCTAGTAAGCAGTGCCATTACACCAGCAGGAATTAATAAACTTTAGAAACTACCATCGTGATTAAGCGAAGGAGATTATCAGCGGGTGCGAAGATTGGTAAATGTTAATAATTATAAATTATATTACTTTATTGCAGGCCCTTAAAACGAGATCAGCCTAAGTTTCTTAAATTATTGTAATTAGTCTTATCTCATAAACTGAGTTTTCTGCGTCTTTTGATACATCCGTTTAATGTTAACTTATTAATGTTTAAATCCACAACTTTCGCTTCTCTTGCAAGTATTTAAAGTGATATGTAGAGCATTGTAAGCAATAAAATATTAATTTAAATATTTAATACGCAACATTGTTTACACCTCTGTAAGGACCTAATCCATATTTAATATTAAATTCCATAATTGGCCAAGTCCAAACAAAAAGCGTAAATATTGGTTCATGCCGTCGGTAGGCGTGAATATGCGACCCGAGCGAGGTCACCCATTTCGGAACGCGCACATATTGAGATTATGCTGACTTCCAATTTTTGGGCAAATTTAAATTCGCACACGATCGAATGATGAAACATATAAATAGGTCAAGGGAATACAACGGCAATACAACGGCAATACAACGGCAATACAACGGCAATACAACGGGAACTCAAAAAGGCTATTGCGTAATTCGATGACTCATATGAGGTTTCGTCACTTTGCGGCGGAAAACAGATTTAGCATGGGACAGGGGAAGCAGAGTGAAGATTTTGGAACAGTATAAATATTACTGCTGAAATTAAATATAACCAGTTAGGATTTCCACGCGCCGCAGCTCGTTACGCTGCTCTACGAAGACCCAGATTTTGAGCAATAATTTCTTAGGTAATCATATTACACAAGTTTATCAAATGTATACCACATTAATAATTCTAACCTCAATTCCATACTAACAATATAGCCTATCTAGTGATATTACCGCGCCGTGGCGCTAGTAATGAGCGAAGTTTAATAAAGGTATAAAATGTGAGTCCCTTACGCTGAAAACTGCGGGGTTGGACTTAACTGCATTTTATACTTTGTCCTGACAACATTTTTGTACTGACAGGAGATTATTGTAACACGCCTTCTTTTCCTTCGTCGCAAAACATTTGATCAAACATTCTTTCTACCCACCTTTCCAGTAAATTATCCATAATAATGTAACCTATCTCATACCCTGCGCCAGGCTTTACGCACTCCCTGTATATTGCGATTTTGAGATGAGTTGATACCCACTTTCCGTCTTTGTCGCTAGCATCGGCAGCATTTGGCAGTGTTCTACAATTATTTATCGGCAGCAGTGCTCGCTAATGGCTTTACCGGCTTTACCATGACGAATTTATTTGATTTATTTGACGTTTAACGAATTATTTTAAAATCGGCACATTTCCGTCCTACTAAAAATGTGGAACAACTTATAACCCTTGAACATGCTCTTCGCAGACAGTCGTAGACGCCACGGTAAGTATGAAGTGGATACGATAAGGTAAGAGTTATTAGTTATAATCTACCCCTTATCTCTTACCCTGCTGTTGGTGTTAACAAATTGACGATGGACTTGGGGAAAAGGCTGCCCAAAGGTAAATATTTACAATATCTCGAGGAAACGTTAACGAATATATGAAATCTAGATTCATTTGCTGAGTGTGCTTTGTAGCTGTTGTTTTGTTTGTCAGTTGAATTTTGAATTTCCGATTGAGGTCCATTCTGCGATATTAAGTTTTCCATTGATTTTGATTTTGTGTGTGCGCGTTGCATTGTGACTTTACTTGTTGACTTTGTGTTTGTGCGTTGAATTTTGACGTGGTGGTTTAGTTTTTTGTTAGTTATATATAGTTATCATTAATTATCGGACAATTTATCCTTTAGTTAGTTGTAATTTATAGCTAAAGTTAATTTCAGACAATTTCTCGTTTTGTTAGTTTATTATTAGTATAGTAAAGTTAGTTACGGACAATTTTTCGTTTTGTGATATATAGTTATAGTTAGTTTGGGATAGTAATATTTAAGTATGGTTCACCAGTGCTGTGTAAAAGGATGTGGAAATAGTAGCAGAACTGCGAAAATGCACTTATTTCCTCAAGATTCAGATGTAATTATTAAATGTCACAATCAGATAATTTCCTTATTGCTATCACTTTTGCAGCTCTTTAAGAAATGGGTGATTGCAGTAAATAGAGCTGAATACCTGGACAAGGGAGTTAAAAAAACCCGAGGGGCAAACAGGATATGCGATCGACACTTTGATGAAAACGCAAGATTTCCTTGCAATCGCAATCGGTCAAATTAAAAAAAAAAATGCTGTACCTACATTATTCCTGCCGAATATTTTGAGTAAGAGAATTTCATACTTGTTGAACAATCTATGCTCATCTAATGATTTACAGGCACATACATGATAGAGACTGAACCACAGGAGGAATTTGTGACAGTTGTAGTAGATGAATTTGGTAACTATAATGTTAATAATTACAAGTCTTACCTACCTGTAGCATAAATATTATTATACCCGGCAATAGATGAAGTTTATGAGTTTTATATAGGTCAAGAATCAGCCTGTATGTGACCAAATAAAAACCTAAGTAAAATATTCTAGTTGACGGTTCAATCCAGCAAGAAGTTATAGCATCAACCAGTAATAGTTCCCCTAGCTTTGCACCAGTAATTTGCAAAAGAAAAGGTACGAAATTGAAAATAAAACCGTTCACCTATTTACTTAAAATTTCTTTTTCCAGTTTCACCTTCCGAAGAGTCCACCAAGGAATACGGTCCACCAAGGAAAACACCCCGTTACAAACAAAGTAAGATGTTTAAATTGATTGACTTGACCATATACCCTAGAGTATAATAATGTTACATTATGTATCTAATAATTTTAATCTTTTAAACTTAAACCGTGTTTTACTTGGTAATGCACTTAAGTGTAGTAACATTGTTACTCTTCCAAAAATGCCTCATGTAATATGTGTATTTTGTGTATTGTTAGTATTATTTCTTACTAAAATTGACCTAATATAATTGTGCATATTTGATTTTAAACATTAAAGTAAGTACTATTGTTAATTATAATATTACTAATATTTTAGTAATTATTTGGACGCTAACATTGTAGCACATATTTATGTAGTATCTAGGTAATTTACAAAGGTACGGCTTGTATTTCTGCAATTTCAGTATCAAAGTTATTACCAATAATTAATAGGGATGTAAACTATAAATACATTTTAGAGGCAAATAATGCGTTTGTCGAATAAATAGATGCTCTAACGTTGC
Organism: Othius punctulatus; assembly: GCA_951805005.1. Lineage (NCBI taxonomy): Eukaryota > Metazoa > Arthropoda > Insecta > Coleoptera > Staphylinidae > Othius > Othius punctulatus. The sequence continues at coordinate 22,901,346 of OX638140.1, read as the reverse complement.
ACCAATGTTAATAACTAAATCATACATTTGAAGATGGTATGTATTAAATATAGATTTTAAGGTTTAGTTCGGGATAGTCGGTCAATTTTTGTAAAATACAAATTTTAACTGAAATTTGTTTGTGATTGTCAGATTTTGTTATAATTATTAATCTCAGTTATTTTACTATAATAAATGTCGACATTTTTACAAATGTATGAACTAATCTTTGTAAACATTAACTTTACTAATGTTCAGAATTGAAAACAGTCCTTAATAAAATTGATCTTACTCATATACATATTGCATTTTATCTTCTATGTGAAGATTCAAGAACAGTTTTAATATTTATTGTATTTGCAGTACATATTTATGATTGCATATTATTTATGAGTAACCAAGTTAAGTGATTCTCTAAACTTTGTACTGTGAACACAATAAATTTTGAAATTGTTTTTGAAAAAAGTTTTATTTTTAAATTTTGAATTTCTATTCCGTTTAAAGCTCCCGCCAAAAATCGTTCTGTGATCAGCGCCGTTCGCGGAGCGCGGCCAACAACTAAGTCTGAAATTTTTTGCAATGTGAGTGGCCTATCTATAAGGGGGTTATCTATGCCCTGCGCACTCTATACGATTTAAATTGACCAGGTTTCGTGTGGGTACGGACCTATACAAAATAGATGGCACCAAAATCTGTAGTCGCTTACAGGGTCACTGTAATTTTTTAAAGAACTGTCCGACATTATTGACACATTATATTTGCTGAATAATCCAGTGATCCATATTCATCATAATTTCCATTGTTTGTGAATAACGACGGTAGCATACAGACAGATTGTATGTACCTTTTGAATCCGTATGCCGTTTGAATCATCAACAATACAGACACAGATAAATACAGATCAAGTAAAGCACAATGAGAAGACGACATTGCGGCATTAGATCGTGAAAGCTGGCAGCCCAGGTCTTTTCGGCGAGAACATCCGCCATGCTACTTTTTTTTTCTACACTTGGTAAGTGAATTATTTTTTTGCATACGACATTGAAGTAATTGTCATACTTTTTTTAGATAAGCAGGGATATGCGACAGAGACAATGCTTGGTACGTCGGAGTTTATGTTAGTTTTTGACAAACTATTTGACATTGTAAATGGTTCGACAGTAAGTGGTGATAAACCTTTACGATGTGCCATAACCCAAGAATGCCAGAATGTTGAATTTTATTCCGAAGAAATTCAAGTTTTGAAGACAATTACATTTATTAGACTACAAGGCGAATATGTTCCACCCTGCATTGCAAATTGGATAACCACATTAAAAGGTATGCAAAGCATCTGGAACAAATTACACGCTAACGGAATTAAATATCTTTGTCCGAGAAATTTGAATCAGGACCCCGTTGAAAATATTTGTGGTGGTGTCCGAAGTCATGGTGCTCGAAATATAAATCCAACACCTGCTGCCTTCAGAGCTTCAAAGCTTTGATTATTAATAATCTTATGACTCGCCATTCTTCATTTGCAAATTGTGAGGAAGATGGTTGTAGAGGGGCACTAAATTCTGTACAAAACTTAATAACGATTAAAGTTCATACGCCAACTGAGTGTCCCCAAATGTCTCTGATGAGTTCACATTTATAAACAACCCCAGTTTTCTGTCGGACAATATAAATATGTACATATCAGGATATTTGGCCCGCAATATGTTGAGAAAATTACAAGGATGTAGTATGTGTAAACAGGATCTGGTTTCCGATACGTTCGAACCCATTCACTCCTATATCGAATGTAGGTAATTTACACGTGGAAATTTGCTGCGACCCAACTCTAACTTCATCAAATACGTTAATCAATGTTTGCAAATTATGCGGTTTTACATACTGAAGATTTGCACTCATTTTAATATAGTATCATTTTTTACACATAAAATTTCTTGTACAATTATTCCAAATTTTTGTCACTGTCATATTCACAATTAGGCTGACCTAATTTCAAGTCTTCTGATCACATTTAATGTTGTGGTGTAGATACAGAACATCAGCAACATACTGCAAGGAAAAGAACTTCATAAAATTAATGATCCTGTGAAAAAAACTAGCATTAGTTAAATATCAAAAAACCAGATCGCGACATTTAGGCCTCGCTAAATCAAAAACTGTCATACATTAGTTCCTCGTTAAATGTCTGCATTTGGTTATCTGTACAGGCATTATTATATATGTGGAGTTTTTTGTAAAGAATTTTTTTTTGTGTTTAGTTTTGTAGGATATATCTTCCTTCAATTTGCATATGGATTGACAAGTGCATAATTTTATTAATAATTGGACGTGGCACATTGTATAGTTATTTTTATTATAAGTAAAGAAAAGTATTGTTTTTCTTTACATTTTTTATTGTTTATTCACATTATTTTAAATGTGTTGATCTATCATATGATTATTATTAACATTTATTAATATATTTAGTGATTTGTTTATATATGCATATATGTACTAGTGTTTTTCTTGAGATAACTACTATTTGTTTATGTAATTATTGTATAGCGGGAAAGTTTAATCAATTAATTTAATGAGCTAAGTTGTATTGTTAGCTATAGATTTATTTTATAGTGTTTTTAAATCAATTATCATCGACGTTTCGCACTACGATTGAAAGGTTCTTCAGGATGTTTAGATTATATAACACAAATAACTAACTATAATCTAAAATTTAAAAGAATTCTAAAATTTATTTATAAAGATTTTTATTTATTACAACAATTCAAGATTATAGTAAGTTATTTGTGTTATATAATCTAAACATTCTGAAGAAGCCTTCAATCGAAGTGCGAAACGTCGATGATAATCGATTAAAAACCACTATCAAATAAATCTATAGCTCCAATACAAGTTAGCTTATTAAATTAATTGACTAAATTTCCCGCTATATTATAATTATATATATATATATATATATATTTATTTATAAATCCCGCTTTTTTAACGATATAGCGCCATCCCGTGGATTTTGGGTACATTAAGCTATAGTGGCGCCATCTCGTGTGTTCTTTTGTTAAGAAAATGGTACGGACCTATCATGCATAGAGGGCGCAAACGCGACAAATGTTTTTTACAGAGAGTGGCCTATCTGTATATATATATAATCTGTGACCTATCTAGTGATATTACCGCGCCAAGCCGCTGGTAATGAGCGAAGTTTAATAAAGGTATAAAATGTGGGTTCCTTACGCCGAAAACTTTGGAGTTGAAATTAACTGCATTTTATACTTTGTCCTGACAATATTTTCGTACTGACAGGTGAATATTGTAAAATGCCTTCCATTTGATTGATAAACATTGCGGCTTCATTAATCAAAGACGTAAAATATAGTTTTGATTCGGGAAGTTTTATAATGATAGCATATGATTTCTTAAAGCTGGTTGCAGATTTATTTGCAATCGGTAGTTAAACAAAAAGTTGCGTCAGAGGAACATAACTTAATAATTTCAATATAAATAATTCAACGATATTCTGGGTAATTAAATCATATAAATAAACTAGGTCAGCGTTCCGGTATTCAAGTTATCTCAGCATTGTGAATGAATCAAATGCATGCATGCATGTGTTTAAGTAGTTAGAAAATTAGAAGTAGAATAGAGCTTTTTCATACAAACTATAATCAATTTTGAATAACAACACCTCTTAAAGTTTTTACGATCACATGGCTGATATTGTTGGTAGACACAAATACTACCAATATCACGCGATGAGGACATACATTTAGGTGCATCATTGGAAGTACTTTAATGTGTGAATTCATGTGATCCGTTCCTATCCGCAAGGTGGTGTCGAAATACATTTGCAGACACAAATGCTAGTGATTTTCTATGCAGTGATATATGAAATAACATTCTCGGCACAATTTGAAGATTTTGGCACGGGAAGTCGCCAATATCACATTGTAATTGCAACAGTAGTATTAATAATTAACTCTTGACTCAGTTTTGAAAATAAAATAAATCATTCAAAGTCAAAGAATATAATAAACATTCTACATTTTGAAAAAATATAATTAATTGGTTGTATAGTTATGGTATGTTGTGTCCTACCGCATCTTTTAAATGTTGGGGAAGTTCGTAATGTGCCGCAGCTGTGCAACCAATACTTAAAATGAGAAACGTTAAATAAATATAACTAAATAAATAACGTCCAATTTGATTAAGAAAACTGTCTTTTATTTACCTGTCGCTTGCATAATTTTTAAAAATGAATAAATCACACCAAATCCCTATATCTGTGTTTTATTTACTAACAAAAATTTCACATACACATTACCCATAGAACGAACCAAATTGAGTTGTCACGATTTTGATTTAAAAATCAAACATAACGTAAATTACTTGCACTAAATCACGAGCCAAATAAATATTACAAATTATGAGAATTTGTACAACACCTGGGTTCGAACCGTTACACCTCTAAAGTGTATCACGTAATAAAAATTGGGCAATAGAATAATATTTCTAAAAAAATCTATATATTTAGTTTGCTCGATATTATGATTATATTTTTTTATGATTAGATGTATTAGGTTTTTCTTTACTTACCTGTATGTACTGCAGGTTTTTATACTGCTTACTCGTGATCTAAATGTACCTTTCTATTGGATACAAATATGCAAAATATCTGAATAAGTAATAAATGAATAATTTAAAATTATACCTCAAAATGCTGATTATAAGTAGAAAACACGATTTATATCGTGATTCGCAAATCAATTCCACATTTCAATACCATTATTGTACTACGCAATTGATATATCTGCGTTCAGTACATCTATGTTATTAACCTTCGAAAGGCCTGCATCATCGTTCCAATCAGAGTTGCAGTTCAATGAAAGGTGGCATTGTTAGTTTCAATGTATGCTGGAATACTCTTCTATTACAAACGATGTGCCGCCTTGACATACATTGTAATTGACGTACAAATATATGGGATATATTCGTTCTAATTGGTACATTGGCTTTGGGAGGAACATGATTAATGAATCGTTTATATTCCATATCATAATAATGATTGCCGTGCCAGACGTAAAGTTGACAGGTGAAAAGAGTATAAAATTAGTTATGAACAGTGTATGAGGGGAATAAAAATACATTGGAGCAAATGAAAGGATTGAAAGCAGTTGACGATTCAAACGAATATTGGGTTCTTGTGCAACAAACTATCTCAGAATAATTAATATTTACAATTTTTTTTTCCTGTGTCTGGAAGCTTTATTCGAGTATCCGGATTCTCGAAGTGGTGATAATTATTTAGGTCCGAAGATAATTATGTAGTCAGTAAATTTAGAGTCAGCAGCAGCCGAAATGTTGAAATTGAAAATATTGATTGGTAAGCCAAGTGTCAACATTAGTATTTTTTACTTAGTATTTCTACTTGGTAAATACGGTAGAGGACATCCGAATGCATATGTTTGATATACCCCACAATCCGGCAATAATATCACTATAGTTATTTTTATACCAAGGGTTTAAAGTAGCGGTTTGCAGTTCGCGGCGAGAGAATGCAACGCGAGATCACCGAGCAATTTTCAACTCAATTTAACCTGAAAACGGCTCCATTTTCGAAATTTTAGTATTCTTAATTTTCTTCTCTTATTTAAATTGTAGAACACATATCCGAGGGCTGGGCAATAAATATTGACTCACCCTGTATAGTGAATCTATCATGGCCTCCAGTCATCCAACATCATTTCAACGATTTACCGTTGACTGAAATTGACAATATTTTACTATCCGTAAAGCCGCAAGCCACACAAGGGCGCAAAAAGAAACAAAGCGCCGGAGAAGAAAATAAAATAAAATGTAATGAATAGAAAGATGCTAGTTAAAACAAACGTGTTTATTATAGTGACAATTCGAGTAGATAGGCTACACCGGTTCTGGACCAATTTCCCATAAGGATTTACATAGGAGTCTAAATTTATTTTATTCCTGTGGTGCGACAGGTGTCTCACAACTGTCTCACAGATGTCTCACACCTGTCGGAAAAATGTAAATTTAGACCCCTAGGTAAATCCTTATGGGAAATTGGTCCAGAACCGGTGCCTATCTACGTATAACACTGGTCGACAAATTTTTACGAATGTGTTTTGCGTTCAATTTAAATGAAATTTTCGGCAAGTATTTACTATGCATATGTACGAAGTTTTTATGCAAAACACTTGATCGTATATTACTATAATTATTAGAATCTGATCAAAGATGGATCAATGAGTAATGTTATCCCAACTTAAATTACTAAATGACGGTATGTACGAACTGCAAACAAAAATGATTGGAGGTCTTTTTTTTAAATTTTCACATAGTTTTTCCTCTATATACTTACAAAAACGCGTTCTCAGATCCAGTATTGCCACAAAAAATCGTCGGAATCGGTCTTGGGTCCCGAAAAAACTTAAGTTACACATTGTGCAAAAATGAAATATCACAAAAACCTGACATCTATAGTAATAGGACCGGGGTACAATGATTTTGTTAAAAATGTATAAGTTTTTAGATACATTTGGGGGCTGCAAGCAGGTAGGGAATTAGATAACAAAGGGACACATGCGCTGATGAGTTTTAATCTAGAACCAACTATAACTTAAATAAATCAGTTATTTATTGCATATTTGAACACTCAATATGTTCAAAGTAATTAAATTTAAAAAAAAGTAGAGTACATAACGTAAATAATTTAATGCTCACATTGGATGTATGAACCAAGGTAGTTATTAGACGAAAAATTCGTATAAAAGGGAGAGTAGGACTCACGTTGCTAGTAAGTTCCAGAGTCGAGACACTGGCATTGCATCTTGTTGTATGTGTGAGAGTTAAATAAAATTAGAAGTAAGTGATAAATTTCAAAATACTAAATGTTTAACAAAATTCAACATTTCATATCAAATAAAATAAAATAATGAGTTAATATAAACCACAAGTCAGTGATAAATTTAAAATTTAAAATATATTAAAATAAAATAAACAATAGAAAAAGGGAATACAAATGAACATCTCTCATATTTTAAAACAAATTTGAATGGAACCTTCTAGTCATGACATCGTCTGAATGGGAAAATTCATATTTGAAAAATGGTATTAGAACCTTCTGGTCGTGACTTCCGGCTGAGCTGGGGAAGATACCATATTGTTATTAAAAATATATGAAAAAATATGAAATTGAAATTAAATTCAGAGAACTATTATTAAAGTTTAAAACAAATTTGAATGAAACCTTCTGGTCGTGACTTCCGGCTGAACTGGGTATATTCATATTTGAAAAATGGTATTGGCACCTTCTGGTCGCGACTTCCAGCTGAACTGGGGAAGATACCATATTGTTATTAAAAATATATGAAAAAATATGAAATTGAAATTAAATTGAGAGTACTATTATTAAAGTTTAAAACAAATTTGAATGAAACCTTCAGGTCGTAACTTCCGGCTGTACTGGGAAAATTCATATTTGAAAAATGGTATTGGAACCTTCAGGTCGTGACTTCCGGATGAACTGGGGAAGATACCATATTGTTATTAAAAATATATGAAAAGTTATGAAATTGAAATTAAATTGAGAGTACTATTATTAAAGTTTAAAACAAATTTGAATGGAACCTTCTGGTCGTAACTTCCGGCTGAACTGGGAAAATTCACATTTGAAAAATGGTATTGGAACCTTCAGGTCGTGACTTCCGGCTGAACTGGGGAAGATACCATATTGTTATTAAAAATATATGAAAACATATGAAATTGTAATAAAATTGAGAGAGCTATTATTAAAGTTTAAAACAAAATTTAAAGGAACCTTCTGGTCGTGACTTCCGGCTGCACCGAGAAAATTCATATTTGAAAAATTGTATTGGAACCTTCTGGTCATTAAAAACAATTATTTTAATAAAGAAATGAGAATAAAGATAAAAGAATGAAAACTTAATTAAATAGATGCCTACCTAAATAAGTGGTAAATAAATCATAAAAGATACACATATATTCAATTATACTATAGTGTCAAAAATTATCATTCATTATTGAAAATTCAGTAATATTGAATTATATCGTTGTTTAGTCTGTGTTGATTAGTACTAAAATTTTAACATGTCGTATAGATTTATTTGCATTACTTTTGGTGAAAAAAACAACATCTCTCTTTAACTCGAAATACATGTTAACTGTTTATTACATTATAATGTATTATTACATGCTAATTAACCTACGTTCTCTTGTTTTCAGGAATGAAAACTTAATTAAATAGGATGCCTACCTGAATAAGTGGTAAATAAATCATAAAAGATATACATATATTCAATTATACTATAGTGTCAAAAATTATCATTCATTATTGAAAATTCAGTAATATTGCATTATATCGTTGTTTAGTCTGTGTTGATTAGTATTAAAATTTTAACATGTCATATAGATTTATTTGCATTACTTTTGATGAAAAAACAACATCTCTCTTTAACTCGAAATATATGTTAAATGTATATTACATTATAATGTATTATTACATGCTAATTAACCTACGTTCTCTTGTTTTCAGGAATAAATATAAATACCCAGTCCAGGTGGTCTGGGTTACATAACAGTGAAGTAAACATATAAAATTCAGTTTTAGCTTTCTACAACTAATTTAGAGCTGTGGGTTCGAGATACTACACATCCTAGCAAATTTTTGTTGACGTTTCTGAAATCAGTATCGGAATCGGCTATTTACGTCTAAGGGACAAAAATTGTGTTGACCAGTGTAATTAACGCTGATTTTACTACTCAATTTTACTAGCCGTAAGGCTACCTATCGTCTACGGTAGTAGTTTCGAAAGAATCTAGGATCTTCAGAATATTGTAACTTTTATTAATTTTAGTAATAGCAGGTATGTTAAGAATCTAGTATATTTAGTAGTGTCTTCAGAATTTTATATCATTCCTCTACATTTTCTAAAACAACACAATAATGTTATTTGTCTTTTTAAGGTCTGTCAATGCTTATAATTTTTCGTATAATTTTTGTCAATAATTCTTTCACAATTTCTCAATTTCATAATAATTCATCTAAAGTTTTGCAATTTATCATATATTCTTCTACAATTTTCCAATTATTCGATCAATCTTTTTTCATTCGTTTACAATTGTTATCGTTTCAATCCTCTACATTCTACAATTTCTAAATTATTACACTTACATTTGTAGTACACTCACCACATATCAATGACTCAATCACGTGAGAAAAATACGAAGTGAATTAGACGTTTGACTAACATTTGCCAATAAAATTGAACCTTAATTTAACCATTTCCGGGCTCCTAATGGACTTTTGTTTCATTTTATCATGTTTCTGTCATTTATCTGCAATTTCTTCTTTTTTAATAACTTCTCTATAATTGCTAATAGAGTCTCCAGTATCTTAGAATTACAACCTTCTATACAATATTAATCATTATTACACTCAATTTTTTTAAATTGCTCCGTCCAACGAGTCAACCACATACTCAAAATGTGTAATATGTTGGAGCATTAGCTGAACTACACTTTGTATCGCATGAAATACTGACAAGGTAGCTGTACGTTTATAACTTTGATCCTCAGAGCTCAGAGCTGTAAGCTCATCTCTTCGTATGTATCAAATCGTAAGCAATGTATTTACTACAACAGGGAGTTTTCAGACTGGAAATTAGTAACTGAAGAGATGCCTCAAAGGTCTATACATGGACTACTTGTATATATCATATGTGCAAATGATTCTGCTAGTTATATAAATGAAGCTGATTGCACATTTTTTTGCAGATGATACCAATATACGTAAATCAAATAACAACCTTGAACAGGCAAAATCCAGAAATGCTGCAGCCACATTAAAGGCAATAATTCATCAGAAATCGGCTATTGGTGAACCAGCAAAAAAACAATGAATAAACACTTTACTCTAAAAAGTGGCATAGATCCTGACACCGACGTAGTACCATTTCTAGAACTACTTGTTGACACCCAATTAAATAGGGTTGAGCATGGGGATGCAATAGCCGAGACAATAAGCAACTACAGCGATCTAATAAGAAATTTAAGAAATTGCGGAGGCAATTTCTGGCTAACAAAATCGCGAGGACTTCCTCAGCCAATTCAAAAATTCACCTTGCAGTGGTGAACGTCCCTTCCATCTTTAACTTAGAATGTTTTATCCATATCAAGAAGTACTTTTAAGAAGAAACATGATCATGACACAAGAACGAATTCAACGTATAATAAAAAATATACCTTAATGTCCTAAACAACTGAGACTATCAAGATCACAAACTGGCCTCACATACCTTGTACCACTTCGATGTTTTAAATCCATATTAAAATCGATTATAATTCCAAATGCATTTTATATTTGCAACAAATTTTTAGACTTGAAAATTTAATGTTTTTATTTTTGAAAATGATGTAAATAAATAAATGAATGAATCATTATTGACATGATTCGCGGATATTTGCAATAAATTATTAATTTAAAAAAATATATGAAACAGTTTACTACCTACAACAAACTAAATTATGGCCTATGTAATAGTTATTTAAGCATTATGGGAGGTAAGTATTGTTTACCAGTCGAGGTCGAGTTTGCGTCCGAGCGACAGCGAGGGCTAGCAATAAATTCCGAGACTGGTCAAAACTTACCTCTCGAATTGCTTATAACTGTTTTTTCACTCCTGAAGTTGGTTTAATTGTTTGTGTTTGATTAATTTATTTTCGCAACAAAATGTCAGTACGGCTTTGGTTGCTAAGACTATTTTCCCCTCTTTACATGGCAAGTACACAGTTGTAATATTGATTTGGTGGAAGTAAGCCCCACTTACCGATAAAGCTTTGCATACTATGAGCAACGGGAAGTAAGTAATCACTTACCTCCAACAGGGAAGTAAGTAAAATATTTTCAATAGCGTTATTTCTCTGGCACCAGTCTTTAAAACACTTATACGCATTTTGATAACACCCCTTCGACTTCTCCAGCAGTAGGAAGGAACAGGTAGCATCTGCAGCTTCTTCTATTGCAATTTCTTGTCTATTTTCATTGGAATTCATATTAAAACTAAACGAATGCAATTTCTGACATTCACACTTTGTTTGAAAAATAGTCTTAGCATCTAAAGCCGACATTTTGTTCATGGTGCGAAAATAAACTAATAAAACACAAACAATTAAACCAACTTCAGGAGTGGAAAAATAGTTATAAGCAATTCGAGAGGTAAGTTTTGACCTGTCTCGGTCTTTATTGCTAGCCCTCGCTGTCGCTCGGGCGCAAACTCGACCTCGACTGGTAAACGATACTCACCTCTCTTAATGCTTAAATAACTATTTCTAACAAAGTGTGAATGTCAGAAATTGCATTCGTTCAGTTGTGAAATGAATTCCAATGCAAATAAACAAGAAATGGCAATTGAAGAGGCTGCAGATGCTGCCTGTTCCTTCCTACTGCCGGAGAAGTCGAAGGGGGGTTATCAAAATGCGTATAAGTGTTTTAAAGAGTGGTGACAGAGAAAGAACGCTATTGAAATTAATTTACTTACTTCCCTGAGGGAGGTAAGTATTTACTTACTTCCCGTTGTTCATAGTAACCAAAGCTTTATCGGTAAGTGGGGCTTACTTCCATCAAATCAATGTTACAACAGTGAACTTACCATGCAGGGAGTGGAAAAAAGCATGTTTTTGCTTCACTTAAATGTTTATTAATATTTACTAGGACAGTTACGGATGACAATAAAGTTAATCAGCAACTGAACCTGGGACCTCCCTGCTGCGAAGCGGGTCCTTTGCTTAATACTTTATGCGAATAATTAAAATTCTTGAATTCGCGTTCAAGAATATTTTACAATTTCAACGCCTTTCCTACCCATTTCACTTTAGTGTCCGCGAAGAGGACCACTGAAATGTTTTAATATGCCTGGGAAAGTTCACTCTGGGGATTTCAAATTAGTGCAGCCCTGGAAGCAACTCTGCTGGAAATAAAAATTGTGGCTGCGCACGCCTACGGCATGAGTAATGAACTGTGCATGGAAGAGAGTGGTCCATTACTTTGCCCTCAAGTGATTTTCCAAGAGGAGCGCAATTTTCCGTAAGATAAATTACTCAGTATTAAAAGAATATTTTTACACGTATGCAAATTCCACTGATAAATTGACAGGGCGCGTTCGAGGTTCATAGGAAATCATTTTTACAATTGGTCTGCTTTCTCGATTTTGCTTCGCAAGTTAATACCCCAAATACTAATGTATTGGTGTAGGTTATAGTTATAACTAATTTAATTATCATAATTATCATTTGCGAAGAAACAATTGCACAACATGGTGTCACGATATTTCTTTATGTAATCACCCTTTATATTTTATTATTTCAGATTGCACATTCTGCACATAACAGCACATTGCACATCACTGTTCATAAAACTATTAGGTCAATATAGTCTGAATTTAAAAACTAACACTATATGACCCGAAAATCTGTAATTTAGGGGGTGAGAAGCCACTTAGGGGGTCTAAGTTTTGAAAAATGTGTTCTGAGATTGTTTAATTTAAAAGTTTTTAAAGTATTGTAGAATTACACAAACACTGGATAATATATCGATTGATGGCAGCTTCAGTCTTTAGAAAATGCTTGGTTGTTTACCATCATTTATAATTGTCTATCTACTTCTCATATATGAGGCTTCTCACCCCCTCAATTTTGAATAATAATAACTAATCATTACGATAGCATTAGTATAGCATACTCAAGCTTATAACTTTATAAAAGAGTTTATTGGGATTGATGTATTGTACACCAACTAATTGGTGTGGGTCAGAGTGCTTTCACTAAATCTGCTCTAATGCAAACAAAATCCTAAAAAAGCTCTTCGTTAATGGTACAGCGCTTATTGCTGATGTACCCCATTCACAGCTTGAGACTTAATTATTTCAGATTCGTGATGTAGTTTAAAGTGGCAATTCTCATGATATGCAAACTTGTATTTAAGCTACACGACAACCATGAATAATAAGTGGCAATCCTATTATTATGGCAAGCTTTATTAAAATCTATATGGATATAATAATTTTATTTACCTTTTCTTATATTAATATTTTTTAGCCGCTTAAAGCTGAGCATACAATATATCAATATTCTAATTTTAAATGTAAAATTGATTCTCAGAATTTTAGATTATGAAACGATCAACTATAAATTATTCAATTTAGAATTTTCATACATCATATTAAATATGCAATTCCAAAAACTGTAATTATCAATATATGAACTTTTAATTCACGTTATTAACGAGTCAATATTCAAGTCAAAGTAAAAGAATTCAAAGGTATTTAGTTTGCCCCATGTCTACGTAGGCTCAGAAGCCACAGACTCAATCTTTAGAAGGGCATTTCGAAACATATTTAGTGGTTGTGAGTAGTACTACTTTAAGTTTAAAAATATGAAGTTAAAGTTGAAACCAATTAAGTTTTAATTATGAGCTATTAACTTCATTTTAAAAATGTATATATATATATATATATATATATATATATATACATATATATACATGTTTATATCTTTATTGGCTATAAAAATATATTGGCTATCGACCCCATGGGGTCTTTCCGCCTTGTCTAACATAATACATTATACTTTATATTTTACATTTATTAATTAATTAATTAAATTGAACTCAATAATCATACAACTATCTACATCGTTTTTTATGAGTCGGCGGACGTAATTCTTTTTACAATTTTACAATTCGATATAATTACAAGACTACAGACGCCAGTAGATAATTAAGAGCCGTCACCTAGGAAACGGTTTTAAAAGGATTATACATTCGCCCATGCAATTAAGGTTCATTGTACCTTAATTGCTGGGCGAATATGCAGTCCAGATAGACAATCAGTTAAGGCTGCCGCAAATAGTCTTTTTCTCATATAGTCTACATCTGTCTTTCAGTCGGTGTTAACCTTTACATTGCAACAGTACTCATTTTACATACGTGTGCATATTATCATTTATAAACTTGTGAAAATGTAGAGTTTATTAAGATGGACACGTCGTTAAGTGAAACTGCAACAATTATTTCATCAGTTTATAATGACACTCAGTTCGACGACCTATTTCAATTATGTGAGGAAAGAAGCCATTCAAGGAAAGTTTTGTTGAAGAATCCCTTCGACAGTCTACAGAGGGAAGCTGTTCTCAAATTGATTTTGATAAATTTCAAAACAACCATCATCAAATGAACACATCAACTATCGAAAATGAAAATCAGTGATTAATAAAGCATGCTTTTCTTTCAACTGATACTAAAAGGAAAGTCGTAAATATGTATAACACCTTTATAAGCGAGAATCATGCATCTCCTCTGCAAAGAATTTCCATTCTGACAGGAATATCATATTCAACGGTTTGGAGAATAATTACCAAAGGACCGCTAGAAAGGAAATGAAGAATAAGTTCCAAATTTACCGAAATAGACGATTTACAATCCTTATAAATCAGGTAACGTTCCCACGGTCCAATTTATTTTGGAAATTCTTGGAAATGATTTTCCATATAAGGAAACCACTTTGTATAAATACCTACTTAGTCAGGGTTTTAAGTATAAAACTGTAGGTAAATGAATTGACATCATGGAATCGCCGGGATTGCAAAAAGAGCGATTAGAATATTTATCTAAAATAAACGAATATAGAAATGGAGGGAGATCGGTAATTTTTTTGGATGAAACATGGTTCGATACTCACGACGTCGTTTCCAAGGGATGGGTCGATAATACAAATAAGTGTCACCTTAGAGCACCGTGAAATAGAGGAAAAAGAATTGTTATTCTTCATGCAGGAGGAGACGCAGGTTTTGTGTCAAATAGTTTGCTCTTATCAGCCAAGAATATTGCATCAAGCTCATTAGACTATCATCAGGATATGACCGCCGAATTATTTGAAAATTGGTTTCGCAATCAATTATTGCCCAACATACCCAATAACTCAATAATCGTAATGGATAATGCAACTTACCATTCAAAGAATATTAATAAAATCCCAACCGCGGCTTCCAAGAAAGGCGATATTGCGGATTTTTGCATTTAAAATGGTATTGTTATTCCTCTAAGTGCAAAGAAAAAACAATATTAGAACTTAAAAAAACTAAATTTCAAAAAAACGTATGTGGTTGATAAGATGGCAGAAGAATTTGGTCACCAAGTGTTGCGCCTTCCACCTTATTACTGTATCTTCAATCCAATTGAGCTGATATGGTCAACTTTAAAAAGAAATTTGCTGAAAAATAATGCACATGCCAAAATGAGTGAAGAAACAATTCAACTTGTTCAGCGAGAATGCAACAGCATTTCAAGTACCATTTGGAAAAACTGCATCGATCATGTGATTAAAATTGAAAACGATTATAGGACGCTTAGTGTACCAAATCTAATTATTAATGTTCAAAGTGAAAGTGATAGCGATGAATCTAGTTGTGCGGAATAATATTTGCATGTTACATTACGATTCATGAAAAAAATAACTGATGTTAATGTAAATAACTAAAGTTATTTGTTTCGCGAATTATACTGTGTATAAATTTTCTATGAAATTATAACTACATTTGTAAAACACAATTAATTATATGTACACTTAAAAATACAATGAAAAGTACAATTTAATGATAATGAATCACTAATGTTAATTTTCTACGGGGCACTGAATCCGAATTTTCTGATGCCGGCTCTGGACTCTGTTCTCTTCCCATTACCCGTCATAAAATTCCGTTCGCACAATGGAGCGCAATAAACACCCTTCGTAGGTAGATTTTCAATTTCAAGTAAAAACACTAAACAATTATTTTCTTTTACAATATCGGAATATAATTGATTGTATTCAACAATAAATAATCCTAGAAAACACACATAAATATGTATTTCACTGTAATATTAATATTGTATGTCGATTCTATAAAGCTATACGCTTTAAAGGCCTTCAATAAATTTTAAAATTGCAACTCTTAAATACAATTGAACATTTTTAACCTGAAACTAATGAGCACTAAATGCCTTGTTACACAATTATTTCAATTTCCATTTGGTATGAATTGTCGTTAAGTTGTTTCTAAAATAAAGAGTTATTTACAGTACATACACAGTTATTAATTCGAGGACATGCACGTGGATGATCAGATTGCCTAAAATAAGAAGAGAAGTCGCAAGTCGCAACACATTGTAAATGGAAAAACTCCAAATAAGTAGAAATTATGATGATTTTAATCGTTATAACAATAATGTTTAAACTGTCTTATTCGCAAGAGTTAATACACATTTCCTCTTTCATCGTTGTGTTGTAACCAAGGCGCGGATTTCTAGATATTATGCTATACATCAGTTTTAATAGCAGACCAAAATGGCCTCGTATCTATACGAATTTCAGCAAATTAAGTAACGTGACAAATTTTTTTTGGTGCTTTTATGCATATTTTCAGGTTTTAAGCTTATAATAGCTTTAATGCATTTTTTGTGCATACTTCCTTATTTTTTGTGCTCATTTGCTTGTTTCTCAATTTTATAGCATATTATTTATATTAGCAAGGAATATATTTTGTTGCACATTATTGTAATGAGAATTTAGTATTAATATTACTCTGTTACGTCTAGAGTGCTTGGCTATCACAAAATCATCAACAAAACGAGCGTGCGTACGTGATATTTGGTAAACAAAGCTTGATTATTTCGGGGATTACCCTGTTTTTACGTGCACAGAACGCATCTGGGGCAAGTGTGCTATCAATTCAGTCCAATTTATCTCAATCTTCAGTTCGTTGTGCTTGTGCCTTGTGTGTATTACGTGTTTATAAGTTTCTTGTATAAAATGCCGAAAGCAAAACCTTCCGTCGATGAATGGATACGTGGACATTCTGAATTAAAATATGAGAACGGCAAATTAATTTGCAGGGCTTGTATCATACCGTTAAGATTTATTTTGTGTTGCTATTGGCCTAGGTACAAACATGTATTATGTTGTAGATTAACTACGAGAAAAAAATTAACATAACACAACATATCAAAACAACAGTTCACCTGGAAAATTTAAAAAAACACTAATCTGCAAGCAGTACCCTGAGTACCCAGCAAACTATTTCCGAGTCATTTGCGAGTTCTTCTATACAGAATGAAAAGGAATTTTACTTTGATTTATGCAATACGAATATATCTTCTAACATTCCGTTAAAAAAACGAGATAATAGTATGTTTAAATCTTTTTTTACAAAAATACAGCGGTAGACATATTCCTGCCGAATCAACCATTCGCAAAAACTATGTCGAGAAAGTATATAAACACACTATTGAGGAAATAAAAAAGATAATTAGCAACAATTACATATGGTTGTGTGTAGGTGAAACTACTGATTCATGTGGTCGGTATATCGCCAATTGAATGATTGGAATAATAAACGAAGACTCCACCAAAGCATTTTTTAATTAGTTCCAATCAGTTAGAAAAACAAATGGCAATACCGCTGCCAAATTCGTTCACGATGGATTAACACTTTTTATTTTTGCCAAACCCCGTACCAAATGATAAATTATTATTTATGCTTTCTGATGCCGCTGTATATATGTCGAAGGCATATTCTAATTTAAAAGTATTTTATGAGCAATTAATGCATTGCACCTGCTTGGCACATGGTTTTAATAGAGTTGCTGAAACGATTAGACTGCAGTTTCCCCTGATCAATGATTTGATAAAAACCGGGAAGAAAATTTTCCTAATAGCTCCACTGAGGGTTGAAATGTTTAGGGAAAGAATGCCTAATGTACCTCTTCCTCCGTCACCGGTTATAACTAGATGGGGTACGTGGCTAGATGCAGCCTGCTATTATGCCGACGATTTCGATTCATTTAAGGAGCTTGTGTTAGAGTTTCCCGAAAATGAGTCGAGGCAATTAAAGAAAGCCACAAAGTTCTTAAAGATAGGAGGGTTGTACAAAATTCAGCATTCCTAAAAACCAACTACAGTTTCGTAAGCAAAGCGATTGATAAACTACAAGCAAAGGACACCACTTTGACAGATGCGGTACAAATAGTTGAAGATTTTAGGAACGACGTCTGAAATGTATGGGGATCTATAGGAGAGATTATTAAAAACAAAAATGTGAAGCAGTTTTGTCAAAAAATTAAGGTTTTGGCGAGTTACAAAAAGTATCAGATTTAACAGCTTTAAAAGGAAAGTGGAAGATTTGCTGATAAATATTCCCAAATTTAAATATGCACTAATTACAAGTGTAGATGTGCTTTTCACACTTAAAAAATGTGCTCAGTGATAGGAGAATGGGATTTTCCGTTGAAAATTTAGAAAAACATTTAATTATTAGTTCATTTAAAAATGAGCAGTAATCATTATTTGTTATTAATCATTACTGTTATTAATATTAATCACCAAAACCTATGTTATTAAAATACTACTTATCTACCTATAGTGCGTTCATGTTAACAAAATTATGTTTTGTTCTGTTTTTCTGTATTTTCATAAAATATAAAATATGCCTTTTCATGCCTTTTCTGCGTTTTTGTGCTTATTCTAATCTTTATGCTATTTTATATGCTTATTTTCTAAGATTTTTATGCATTTTTAAGCGCTTATTTTGTAATGTTATATGCTTATAAATTCGCGCTTTGGTTGTAACTTAGTTCAGTAACGCACTGAAAATGTATCTATGGATCTGAAATAGTAGTAAATTAATCGATACCCCAATATCGGCTGCTTTCATCCTTAACACCAATAGCTGGAGATCTTTCGAGTCCAGACAGCAGTGTCATATCTCGATATGTTGCCAGGGATTTACGGACTGATAGCAGTTTTGTTCTGTAGGCGACATTTGAAGCAACGATATCAAGGTTCCTTGGCAGGTGTGCGGCCTACACGACCGTCCCACACCGAAGTTGATTAATGCGAGTGCAATTATAATTGCAGCTACTCATGTAATATACTAGCATCCTTCCACGCATCCGAGCTCAAATGGCGAAGTTAATTTTGGCCGAGACAATAGTTAACTTCAGCCGTCTGTTCGATATTCAAAGTATTCTTCACAATATTTTGCAATTATATGAAGATTAACAACAATCAATAATTCAATCACATTAATTGATTCATTGATTTATTCGTATTTAATAATGTAAGATTAAATATCTTGGATTGGTGAATATTAATTATCTACATCTTCTAAGAAATCGCTCATTGTAAGACCACAGGCTAGATCTTAAATCATATATAAAAAAATAATAATTGTGCATAATGCGATTTAGTTCAATCTTTTCGAAGAGAGTCCTTTCAATACATCCATACATAAATCAAAGATTATATAGAAATTCACGCTATAATTTCGAAAGCCCCTGGGGTAAAGGGCGCACCCGGCGCAATTCAAATTCACGGCTGGCTAATAAACGGCCCTTTCATTACGTTTCGCCGGGGTGAATCGCTTCGTAATTTAAACCAATATTTCCAGCACATATCTCAGGCCCCATGCAGAAATGTACGTGCGGATGCGTGCTTTCGCGTGATGGGTTTATGTCCTGTGGCCGTCGTTGGGACGTGTGATGAATCTGCGATAGTGAGCCGGTCCACGGATAAAGCACGATCCCATCGCCCCATGTTTTCCTTTTTCCTCACTATCGATTCTCGCCCCGAGTGTTGGTGTAATTGATGGCGTTATTTGCGATGGCAGGGTATAAAGAAAATCTGGAGGAAATTACGTGTTTGCGTGGCACGTCGGTGACAAACACTTCAAAATGTTCGGATAGTAAAAAGTCAAACTTGTTACAAACGGCAGATACACTGGCATTACTTACTACAATATATTTAATATACCCGGAGGGATAAAATTAAAGTATAGATTCCTTGGCGATGGTAAATAATTAGTCACAGCAGGAGAATTAGGTGGTCGGTAAATATTTAAATAGAGGAAATGGTGAATAAAAAAAAAAAAAAAACGCTTAAAATTAAAAATTTATCTACATTTTTCTATGGCAAATTTTAATAAAAATTTAATTAATAGTGGCAGTGACGTTTTAAAATGTCACTAGTATGGGTTGCAAATGTTTACATTTTCACTCTATTCACTATCACCATTCACAACGTGAATAAAGTAAAAAGAAATACGTAAATTCGCACTATCCTTTCGTTATAACCTGACAATGTGACACTTCACGCAAAATCTTCAACTCTGATAACGAATTAAAAAAAAAACGTGTATGATACACGTGAATAAGACAATATTTTATTTCATTTTATAAAATTCCACTTTATTCACGTACACTATAAATGTATGCTATAAATGTATGCCATTTTCCGATTCGCAATTTAGAAATTTCGTAATTTTGACGAAACTAGACGGATACGAAATAAAATAAAAATGTTGACATTTTTTACATCGATGAAAGACAAAATACAGTTAGATACAATGCTATCAGTTGGCGAAATACAAACTATATCTGGGGCCTACAAATCTTATAAATTAACTCTCCCTGCAAACTTCAAAGCACAAATTTTAAATCCAGACTTTTGGCCTGCACACACTGCAGTAAAACCATTCTACGACAGAAATTTTCAGAGAAGAAGGGAAGTAAGAGATCCAAATTAAATGCCAAAGCAAGCATCATACACCAAAATGCACAATCTATAGGAAACTGTATGGACAACTTACAATTACTGTTAAGCAAAAACAGAGATTGCATCTGTCTTTGCGTAACCAAACATTGGAAGTCAAATGGCCAACTATCAGCATACTCTCTCAAATGATATTCTTCGATGTCAAGTTTCTGCAGATTGGAAGGCGAACATGGAGGAACTGCAATCTTCTGCGGCAATAACATCGAGTGCAAAGAACGTTCAGATCTCTTAGCGGAGTGTGAGAAACTGGTGTTCGAGTGTGCGGCAGTAGAATAGGTGAATGCTGGACAAAAGTGCGTGGTGTTATCCATTTACAGAACCGATCATAACACTCAGCAGTTTTTTGTTAAGTTGGATAACATAATTACTCAACTAGTCTCAGAAAATTGTAATATCGTTGTAGCAGGGGACTTTAACATTGACATTCGCAAAGAGAATAACGTAACGATCACGTTCTTATCACTGGTAAGATCATATAACATTTCTCCGGTGATCACGGATTACACTAGGGTCACATCTAATACAAAGAGCTGTATTAACAATATATTCACAAATTATTCCCCTATTGAATGTCAGATTTTAAATTATCATATACAGGGTGATTCAGACCACCCGTCCCAGGCCTTTTTCTCGGTAATGTGACGTCTTAGAAGTTCGGGAAAAAAATATCATAACAAAAGCTTACCTGAAGAATTTAATGGAGGTTGTTTCGATTTCCGGAAGTAACCGGAAGTAGGCGTAACTGCACTCAACTTCAGAATTTTAAATGGGAACCTAGGTCGTATGTGACATAGTTGGATAGGTATTTAAAAAAGAAATATATTTTGTAAGAAAAGTTTTTTTATAAATGACATACTTAACGGAATAAACATGAATGTGTCGGGCAACCAGCCCAGGGCATATTCTCGAAAGTTCAGTCAGATCGAGTATACACAAAAACGATGCTTTTCTGATGCTAACATAAGTAGTTTTAGCGATAAGCTAGCGCCACAGAATTGGCTAAAGGTTTACATGTGAGACAATGCACGGGTAAATGAGTAGTGGACCTGTTTTATGGATGTTTTTATACCTATATATAATGAATGTTAAAAAAATTGTTACGAATCGCACAAGTAATTTTTATTTCTATAACTGAAAAGACATTGCCGATTGTAAATCAAGGTTAGGCATTTTATTTGTTATGAAAAGCTGTAATAATAGATATTTAAACGAGTATAATTCAACTAAGAAAATGTATGATCAATTGTTAATTGATGCTAGAAAATCTCACTATTCACAACGGATCAAGGATTGTAGTAATAAGAGTAAAGCGGTTTGGGCCGCAGTAAATGATATCAAAGGTTGCTCAAAATCATAAAGATCTAGTCAGATCCAGATAGAAGGAGATCCTTTAGTTGTCTCAAATAATATAAATAGATTTTTTACAGAAACTACACCGACATTAGTTAATAACTTAAGACCGACTGAATACATCTGTGATATACAGGGTCAGCCCCGTTCAATGTTTATCAATCCGGTTACAATTGTGGAAATAGTGGACATTGTACTAAACTTTAAAAATAAACTATCTTACGGGGTAGATGTAATACCCACTAAAATTCTTAAATGTTGTGTACTTGTAATCTGTGAACCGTTATCTTTCATTGTGAATAATTCTTTAATCAAGGTATTTTTCCAGAACACTTAAAAGCGGATTTAGTTAAACCGATTCAGAAGAAAGTGGACCTATCAAATCTTAATAACTTCAGACCAATAAGCCTGTTACCATCTTTTTCGAAAGTATTCGAAACTGCAATGAGCACTAGAATGGCAGATTATTTTAATAAATATAAACTTTTCCATAACTGCTAACATAGTTACATAAAGGGACGATCTGTAGAAACGGCAATTTATAACTTTACTCATAATGTATTATTGGGTCTGGAAAATGCACATGTGATAATGGGATTGTTTCTCGATCTAACTAAAGCCTACGATTGTTTAGATCATAGTATTCTGATTAGTAAACTGGAAAGATATGGCGTGAGAGGAAGTGACATAATATGGGTTAAATCGTATCTAGTCAACCGAAGCCAACGAATAACTATAGCAAAGGACGGGGGGCAATATGTTTTTGAATTGTGTCCCATAATTATGGGTATACCACAGGGAAGTGTTATTGGTCCATTATTATTTATTATATTTGTGAATGACATAGCTGACACACTACAGGGTCTGAACCATAACTCAACAAATTATGCGGATGACACTAATATTCTAATCACGGCAAATAACTTCAATAATGTCCTCAACGATGCCACACTGACTGTGCATCTAATCCAGGACTGGTTCAACAAAAATCGTTTAATCCTTAAAGAAACAAAAACAAAGTGCATCTTCTTTAGGACTGCACAAGCAAATTTCCTGTATCCAGAAACCTTGTCTGTCGGCACCATGAAATTCAGGGTATCGGGTAGCACAAAATTCTTGGGAGTACATCTAGATGCAAATCTGAACTGGAAAACACATTGTGAAAATCTCTCGCTAAAATTAAATAAAACAGTATACTCAATGCGTGTTGTAGGCGGATACATGGACCGAACAACTATTAAGACTATCTATTACGCAAATTTTCAATCAGTCATGCGATTTGGAATAGCTTTTTGGAGACAATGCGCAGCTGTGCCTGACATCTTTATTATTCAGAAACGTGGCCTCCGCACAATGCTGGGACTACGGGTTCATGAGAGCTGTCGGGGAAAAGAAAATGGGATTTTAACAGTGGTAGGCCTCTACATATATGAAATCCTGATCTTTATGTCCAAAAACAGAGTATATTTTCATAATCTAGTCTCATCAAACAAAAGGATAGTGTTCCATAACGTATCTAAACACAGGCTCAGAATATTTGAAAGAGGTTGCTTTTACTCTTGTATAACCATGTTCAATAATCTACCAAATAAACTTTAAATCATAAAAAACAGAAAACTGTTCAAAAAACTAATATATCAATTTATCTTAGACCTAGAGCCATACCACTTGAATGAATTTTATAACCGTTAATTACAATGTATTTTGTACCTTAGGATTTGTAACTGATTTTGTGACATGTATTTAATTTTATTATTATTAATCATCTGAAATAAACACTATTATTATTATTATTATTATTATTATTATTATAGGTTATACAGGACAAATTGGTTATATGGTCAGTAATGCTTACTTGTCGAGAAACTATATAGAACTAATTTCAGATTTGTGATGCATATTATTATTAGTTGTTGAACGCACAACTACGGAGCTTGTTGTGCGTAGCTAAAGTATTTTATTTTCGGTGTCGATAGGTCCAAAGTCCGTATTCAAGGTGTAAAGTAGATGTGTAGCATGAGTTGTCTATGTTGCGTATTTTAATTTATTGTTAGATACTTATACAGAGGTTTTTCCATGTTACAAATTTCATCATTTAAGTTTGTGTTGTTATTTCTTCTTCGATCTTTAACAATTTCAAGGTTTTCAAGTAAATTCATTCTGAAGCCTTTTGTGTTGTGTGTAGAATTTTTATATTCTTTTGTTCTGTATATGTATGGTTATGACACCATAGATGTTTTCCGAAGTTGGAACTGGTATTGCTTTTTATATGTTCTTTAACTCGAATTTTCAGGGCACTTCTAGTCTCTCCTATGTAAGTCAAGTTGCAGTTGTCACAAGATAAATAGTAAACTCCTGCTCTATCCCATATATGTTATTAATGGTTTGTTGTTTGTTAGTACTGTTTCTATAATGTTGGTGCTCTTGTGGCAAGTTCTGATTTGGTGTTCGGCTAGGATCCGCGATAGTCGTGAGTTTATGTATCCTTGGAAGGTAAAAGATCTGAATATTTTTGTTTTTGTAATTGTAACTTGTGGTGTATTAGAGTTATACAGGGTGTCCTAAATAGAATAGAATTGCATGAGTATCTTTGTTATTTTGAAAGCTAGAGATCTGGTTAAATGCAATTTAAGATGCAAAAACGGGCAGTACAAATTATGTATAAGGTAGGTTTCAGGGACTCCTGCAGAGGTATTTTCAGAAAGGGCAGGATGCTCACAGTCCATGGAATGTATATCTACGAGTGCGTCAAGTTTCTGCTGAAACACAGGCAGATATTTGATAACAACGTGATGGTGTCGTCACAACACGAGGCATGGCCGATTATTTAGCTTGCCGAAACATCAGCTATCGAAATTCGAGAAAGGATCTCATTATGCTATACTGAAGATTTTCAACCACCTACCAGCAACCATAAAATGTGTACCGAACAGCAATAAATTCAAAAGGGGTTTGTTTGAGTTGTTGTGCGAAATGGAGCCGTATAACTTGGCGGAATTTAACTCTTCCAATTTTAACTAGTTTGAACTTTGGCATGGATGACGTGGTTGTTTCTTTTATTACTTGTTGTATGCTTATATATTTTAATGTATTAAGACAAAAACAACTGGTGCATTTGCATGGTTGTAGAGTTATTATAGTCGTATACTTTTTTATACGTCTTTTTTGTATTTTATGTTTTGCAATTTTTGTGTATTATTGACTGACTTGTGCGAGGCTTCTTGTTTGTAATCTGGAGCATGAATAAAATGAATTATTATTATGAATGGGCAACGTCATGCAGTTTTCTATACTGCTTCAGATTATGTTGAAAAATTTTCAAAAGTTCAAGCAGTTTATAAATTATTCTAAAAAAACTAAAAATTATGATTTTCTAAAAACTACGATATTTCCATAATTATTAAAGATGCGGAAATAAGTTTAAAATAAAAGTTACTTGGTTCGATCGTACAAACTTGAGAATCAAGTCAAAACAAAAGTGAAGATTTTAGCAATTTTCTCATTTAAAATGACCGCCATATTTAATTTTTACAATGCTAAATCGACGTTTTTTTCTCTTTTCAACGATGTATAACAACCTATGTCAAAATAGAAAATATGAGATATATGATTTGTTCTCATTTTTATTTTTATTCTATAAATTATTTTTAAAACAAATGTAAAACAAATAAAAAAAACGTAATACAACTACGAAGTAAAATAACAATAAATTATAAAAATGCTCAAAATCCAGACTGTTATTGGCTAAATGGCCAAAAATAAGCCAAACACAATTGACAGCGTTTTAGAATATTGCCAGTTACTTATCGCAATGTGTTGCGAATAACGCCTTTTATTGCCTCTGTCATTGCTTCACGAAGTTCAGCTACATTATTACAATTGAAGTTACTTCCATAAATTTTGTTTTTTAAAGTACCCTACAAAATAAAAGTTAAGAGGCGTCAAGTATGCAGATCTGGCTAACCACTGAACAGTGGCATTAGTCGCTATTACTTTGTTATTAAAACAGCCATTTAAATAAGTAATAACATCTCTAGCATTCCGTGGAGGGGCACCATCTTACTGGTACCGTTTTTGTTTTGAAGAATATCCAGATGACGTTGTGCACTTAGAAATATAATAGCACCATATAAATCATTTCTCAATATGCCATAAAATACATTAAAGCCGAACCGCACTTGCTCCATGGAATCACTATGTGTGGATTGTCCTGAGCCCAATAGTGTTCGTTATGATGATCAAATAATCCACAATTAGAAAAGTATGATGCATCTATTCATAAAATTGTATTTATAAAATCGCCATTTTAAGTAATTTTGTTGATTAACATTCTGCGAAATGTTAATCTACGGATGTTATCATTTGCATGAAAAGTATGAGAAATATGCAATTTATAAGGGCAAAACTTGTGCCTTTTAAAAATTGTTGACCCTCTAGATTTAGATACGTTAACTTGATTTTCCATTTGCCGAGTTGATATATTCGGATTAGGGAATATTTAACGTTGTCAATTGTTTTTGGCTAATAACTATCAGAATTTTTAGCATTTTTTATAATTTATTATTTTACTACTTAGTTGTATTACGTTTTCTTAAATTTTTTACATTTATTTTAAAAATTAACTAAAAACATAAAAATAAAAATTGGAATAATTAATATTTCACATATTTTTCATTTTGACATAGGTTGTTATACATCGTTGAAAAGAGGAAAAGAAAGTCTAAATAGACGCATAAAAATCAAATATTGCGGCAATTTAAAATAAGAAACTTGGTATTAATATCTCGGAAACCGCCACCTTGACTTTTGTTTTGTCTTGATTCTCAAGTTTGTGCGATCGAACCAAGTAACTTTAATTTTAAACTCTTTTCCGCATCTTTAATAATTATGAATATATCGGAGTTTTTAGAAAATCGCGATTTTTAGTTTTTTTAGAATAACTTCCAAACTGTTCCGACTTTTGAAAATTTTTCTACATAATCTGAACCAGCATATAAAACTGCACAATATTGTCCATTTAACCACATCTCTAGCTTCGAGAATAAGAAAGATAACCATGCAATCCCACTCTATTTAGGACACCCTGTATATCAGTCTGCGTTATTGTTTTTCTTTCTTGTTTTTTTTTTTTTTTTCTATGGTAGAGTTATTGTAACTTGCATTGGCAAATTGTTTAATATTTAATATTTCTTTGTGTTTTTCTATGTATGTTAGAGGGATTTCATTTAGACGGTGAATGAGAGAATGGAAAGTTGCTAATTTATGACTATGGTGACGAAATGAGTTTGCAGGGATGACACTGTCGGTCACCATTACAAACACAGTAAAAAGTCTACAATATGGAATTTACCGCAAACCCACAATGACCGACAGTATCATCCCTGCAAACTCCTTTCATCGCCATTGTAATAAATCAGCAACTTTCCACTCATTCGTTCACAAGTATCTAAAAATAAATTAAAATACACAACATAGACAACTCATACTGCACTTCAGAATGAAGAAAATCATTCTTCAGAATGAATTTACTTAAAAACCTAGAAATTGATAAAAATAGAAGAAGAAACAACAACACAAACTTAAATGATCAAATTTGTAACATGGAAAAGCCTCTGTATAAGTATCAAACAATTAATTTAAATACACAACATAGACAACTCATACTACACATCTTCTTTACATCTTGAATATGCACCTTGTACCTATCGACACCGAAAATAAAAGACATTAGCAACGCACCACAAACACAGTGTTCAACAAATAATAATAATATGCATCACAAATCTGAAATTAGTTCTATATAGTTTCTCGACATGTAAGCATTACTGACCACATATCTAATTTGTCCAAAATAACGTATAGTTTGTATCTCGCCAACTGATAGCAATTAGGAATTACACGTGGTCACTTAACCTCACTTTATATCATGTAATCCTTTGTTGCTACCTTATTTTGAACTTCTCACTATAACCTACACTGTTTCCTTTAATAGTCCACCATATATTACATGTAACCTTTCTTCAGGGTGCCCAAGATAACGATTAATAGCATGGGGATCTCGGAAACCGTAAAAGTTACAAAGGCGGTTAAATTACAAAAAAGTTGCGCAATTTAGTGGTAAGTAATATTCTGTTGAGAAAACCAGAAATTTTCGCTTATTTCCGGAGAAATTCGACAAAATCCGAAATTTTGCGATATAGTTTTTATGTTTTGCTGAAGTTATTTGACAAGGTATAAAAAAACAAAAGACACTTTCACGTTGCCACTTTTTTAGCTCTACAAGACAACGTTTATAAATTTTCAGTACAACGTTTCGTTGCGAAGAAATCATCATCAACTTTATATTTTTATATGGCCCATAAATAAACCACAGCCTGTATTAAATAGCATTTCCTATTACGAATTCAACGATTTATATCATAGCATGGTTTCTCATGTTTTTATTCTGAACATAAGGAGTGTTGATGCATTTCGAACATTGGAACACATTCCAACAAGGAAGTAAGGAAGGATTCATCCATATATGCTTCATAGACCTAGAAAAGGCCTTCGATAGGGTAAAAGGAGAAGATATATGGAAGGAACTGAAAAAGAGAGGAATTGACACAAAAACAATAGAGCTCATAACAATATATAAAAATAACAAAAACACAGTAAGAACGAATAACTAAGAATCAGCAGAATTCAAAACAAATATAGGAGTAATGCAAGGATGTATATTAAGCCCACTCTTATTCACACTAGTGCTCGATGGTGCCATAAAAGAAGCAAAGAAAGAGATGAAGAACATGAGGGTAGGATACTGGAAAATGGAAGAGACCCAGATATGTGAAATGCTCTCTGCGGACAGCGGAGATAGAAGAAAACCTGCAATTCAACATGAAAGTGCTGGAAAGTGAGTTGATAAAGATTAACATGAAAATAAACACAGAAAAAAACAAAACTATGGTCACAGCAAAGAAGAGCACAAACCACAGAATAATGATACTAGGTAAACAAATAGAACAAGTAGAAAGCTTCAAATATTTAGGATCAGTAATAGAAAGCAACGGGAAAATAGAGAAAGAAATAAACGATAGAATAGGCAAAACCGGAAGAATATTTAATGCACTAAAAACTTCTTTCCTAGGAAACAAAGAAATACCTAAAGAAACAAAGACCGAAATAGTGAAAAGGGTAGTGAGACCAACGTTAACCTACAGCAGAGAACTCGGGACATTAAACGAAACAGACAAATCTAGAATCAATGCGGTATACATGCGCTTTCTATGAAAAATTGAAAATAAAACAAAAAAAGACAAAATACGAAATGACATACATAGACAAAACTTACAAATAACAGACATAAATGATACAATCACAGAATGTCAAATGAGATGTTTCGGGCATGTTGCATGCCGAATGAACGATAACAGACAGACAAAAAGAGTGTATGAGACAATACCTATGGGGAAATCATATAAGGGAAGACCAAGAAAAACCTGGAACGACAGAATCAGAGGAGAGCAGGCAGAGAAAAGAGGATTAACATGGGAAAGATTCAAACAACTCACAGAAAATAGAAGAAAATGGAGAGAAACCTTCATGAAGAAACAATAAACGGTAAAACCCTACACCAACCCTACCCTTTCCCGGTAGAACGGGAAATGATTAAATAAATAAAATAAGGAAGTACAAGAGAACAATCTTTTCCCATATCACAAAAATAATGTTGCTTTCAGACTGCAAGATAAAATTTATAAACACTATTAGGTCATTTTACAGTAAACCTGTTAATTACCCCTATTTTAGCCTTTTAATGCAGGTAGTTTTGATAGCCTCTTCTAGAGTGTTGGAGTTTTGCAACGATTTCTTAGCAATAGAAAATATGGTTGCGTTATTATATTCTTAAAAGAAAGTTTTCATGAAAGTTAAATCAACGGGTGGCATAAACTTGAAAAGTTTCATTCGGTCAGCTACTTTGGCAAAATGGAAAAAGCTTGTTTTAGCTTCGCTCTATAACGAGGGACAAATGGTTTTTTTTTTAATTGGGCATCAAATCCCAAAACCATGGACGTAAATTTTAAGGCACCCTCTATATTGTCCCTAACGGAAGAAAATGCTCATGCTAGTCGATGCTCGTGGGTGTTTCACTGTGAGAAGGTGGTTGAAAGCCAGTCCCACATACAATTAGCTGCACCTAAACCTTCTGCAACAATTTGCAATTTTATTGGTAGCAATGTAGACATTATCGTGTTAATAATATTAATTCCATGATATGAAAATAATTTCAATATTTATATCTATAATGCCCGGTTGCATCAATATTGTTTTAACTCGGGTAATGTAACCCTGAGTTATATCTATGTCAGAATGGCGTTTCGAATCAGTAGCATCAAAATTTGATGATGTGGAGAAACGTATAGCAACAAAACCCCTTGGGTTAAATAAAACGGGTCACTTGTGAATTAATCAAGTTCGTATAACTCGCATTTTATGTTTAATTTCAGATCTGGTGTAGGTCATTTTTGAGGTTAACCACGAGTTAAATTTATAACCCCGAATTAATATTTAATTCGCATTGATGCAACCGGGCATAATACTTTTTCTGGCACATGATTTCAATTGACAGAATCGTTCTATGACATCTTAAAAAAAAACAATTTCATCTCGTGGTGTTATCCAAATTCAAAGAGATTTCCTTCCCAAATGCATGTTCACGTGGTTTTGAAGAACGCTTTATGGGGGATCGCCGAAATAATTTTACCAGCCGTCGAAACACGGGAATCCCCTTGCATACTTGTAGATTGAATGCAATTGTTATAGAGTATCATTAAATAATTTTGAATTTGATATTGCCGACATGGCCAGTTTAACAGTAATGAAACCTTTAATACTAATAGATGACACTGTTCAAGATGCAAATCAAATATGTTTCCCACCGTTGCTGAAATATTTCCTAGGACACAAGCAAATAAATTAACTAGATCTTTTCAAATGTCATTATTTCGTTAAAATAAAAATAACGTTCGTTTAAATAATTTAAAAAAACGAAAAATCCAGTCAGATGAAACCAGAGTAGGAGATGTAGAATTAATTGGTAGAGAAAATTTCAGAATCAACCAGAGTACTAAAATTCTGTAAAAGTTCAATGTCCAATAAGCACTTTGACATTGTGTGCAAAGCTTCAGTAGGTACTCTTAGAATATTTTACTTTTTCAAAAAAATTCACTTTAAATTCTATGAACATTTTATCTAGTATTTAGTCGTAAATATTACCTCGAAAATTAACTTTGTTAATTGAACAAGTATCACCATACTACAAAAATGATAGTATTGTTTTTGGACGTTTTCGCTCTCTTGACGCTGTTTTATCTCTTTTATTTAACTGCAGTTCGAACTAAAATTTATTTCTGTGACATTTCTCACATTAAGGTTCATTAATTCTATAATTTAAGTAACAAGATTAAGGACGGACAATTATTACTTAACCTGTGAAATTTATTTATTTTTATATAATTTATCAGAGTGTTGTTCATTTTCCCCCAGAGTTTCAAAGGTTACAATTAAAGTGTAAATACTAAGAGAAGCTTTAGATGAATCAAACTTTTCACTCTGAAACAATTGATGAACTCCTAAAGCGACTTCAAGAATTTGTTCAAATATAAGAAAAAATAGGTACATGACCAGTTTACCAGTAATGGAACCTTTAATACTAATAGATGACATTGTTGAACATGCAAATCAAATATGTTTCGCACCGTTGCTGAAATATTTTCTAGGACACAAGCAAATAATTTAGCTAGATCTTTTCAAATGTCATTATTTCGTTGTTAATTAGTTGGAAAAGTTGACACCACTTTCGTGAGCGCTCTGTATAATCCACATTACAAGTGGATATTTACATATAACCAATAAGAAAATTAAGCTATAACAAACTATATCAAATCGAGTAATGAAACTTCCATAAAATCTTTCATATAACCATTAATAATTCTATAAAATTATACTGCCCTGGAGTATTTCATTATCCACCTATAAATTAACAATTTACACGGGCCTAATCCTAGGATACCACCTCTCTCGTAAGTCATTCCCGATGAGAGCGTTTTATTATCGTAATTACGTTCTTTCAGAGTTGGGAGCCGATCATTTCAACGGGTTTTCGTTTACGGCGGGACACGAATTATTGCTCGGCTTAATGTTTCTGGAATGCAAATTAGGTTATTATTAATGAGGCTCCCGGCGAGGTGGCTGAATATTGCCAATTACGTCCGCAGAAAAATGCGAAGGTTACATCGATGACTAGTTTAATATTCAACGTTGATGCGATTTTGATTTTTTGCACTTTCTAATGCATGGATTATAAATGATCTAGCAAAAGTTCATAAAAGGTTGAAAAATTTAAATATCATAATAATCATGAAGATATAAAATATGTAAACAAATAACGTGCATTTAATATTGCTATTCGTTAATAATCAGTTGTTGCAGATTCTAATCGAACTCATAGCTCTATTAAAATTGTTCACAGACATTTCGAGCATAAGTTGTCTACATTTAAAACTAATTGTTTTTTTTTTTAATTATTAGCCTTTTATTGACTAATCGTACAAGTACTAGATATAAGTAAAATAAATGTGTATTCTAGTTTGTTAGCCCATATTGAGCGTAGGCCTCCCCCAGTGATGCCTATTCTCGCCTGTTATTTGCTCTTCGCACCTAAAGGTATCCTGCCACAGAGGTGATGTCGTCACTCCATCTTTTGTGTTGTCTTACTCTGGTTCTTGTGCTATATCTTGGCGTCCAATCAGTTATACGTTTGTTCAAGTTTGGTGGTGTTTCCTGGCTACGTGGCCCGCCCATTTTAATGTTTTTATGGTTTGTACTATGTTTGCTATTTTTGTTCTTCGATTTATTTCTTGGATGGTTACTCTTTAGTTTAATCTCAGTCCCAATATACTTCTCTTTGTTCGACAATTTGTTTCGACATACCTTTATTTTGTTTTCTTGAGTCTTTGTCATGGCCCATGTTTGGCTACCATAGGTAAGTACAGGTGAGATGCAGAGGTCAAAGATTTTTCTATTCGTTTCCATTGAAAATTTTCCCTTCATGATGTTCTTCAGTGACCAAAATTTTGCCCATGCAGATTGGATTCTTCTTTGGATCTCACGGTCTGTCCGATTATTTAATGATATAGTTTGTCCGAGATAGATATATTCGTCTACTTTTTCAATTTCTTTATTGTTTACTTCAATTTTTATATTTTCATTGGTTACTAGCTTTGTTTTTGCATGATTCATTGTCAGGCCTACTGCCTTGCTTCTTATATCAAGCTCTATCAGCATTAGCTTTAGTTCTTCTTCAGTTTTGGCAATAATGACAATATCATCGGCAAATGGCAAATTATTTAGATAGGTTCCATTTATGTTAAAACCAAGCTGCCTTTCATCCAAGTTGAGATCTTTAAATATTTTTTCTGGTACAGTTGAATAGGTCTGGGAATAGAGGGTCGCCTTGCTTTACGCCTCTGCTTATTTTAAATTTAGGTCCATCTGTTTCTAGTTGTATTTGGGCCGTGTTATTATATTGTTATATTGTGTTGTTGTACATGTCTTTAATTATTCGTATGTATTTTTTATTTATGCCAGCTTGTTTTACGGCTGACCATATTGACGAGTGTTATATTGAGTCGAAGGCCTTAGTATAGTCAATAAATACTAAGTATAAGTTAACGTTGTACTCTTTTGTTTTTTGTATTAGTTGATTAATTGTATACAGATTATCGGTGGTGCTGTAGTTCTTCTTGAAGCCCGCTTGGTTTTCTTCTTGGAATACGTTCAGTAGGTTTCTTATTCTTTCTTGTATTAATTTGGAGAATAATTTGCATTCGACGGATTGTAATCTTATAGGTCTGTAATTGTTTATGTCATTACGTCTCCCCTTCTTGTTAATTAGTATAATTTTCGAGTTCCTCCACTGCTGTGGTGCTATGCCTCTATTAAGGATTTTGTTGAAGAGGACTCTTATGGGTGTGATTAGTTCTTCTTTTCCTAGTTTTTGTAGTTCATTGAAGATTTGATCATCTCCTGAACTTTTTCATTTTATAGGTTGTCTATTGCTTTTCTTACTTCAGAATTAAGGAATTCTGGCATTTCTTCGTCTCCATCTGTCTCTTTGATTTGGACGTCTTCATCGTTCTTTTCTTCGTAGAGTTTTTCATAGAACGCGTTGCGGTGTTAATAATGATTGATCTAGATGATTGGTTTTACCTGATTCATCTTTTAGGCCTTCCATCCATTGGTTACCTGTTTGCGTTGCTTTCCTTAGTTTTTTTGTTGAGCCAGAAGCTTCTATTATTTCTTTAGTTATTTCTTCTTCCCTTCTTTGGTTATTTTCTCGTATCTTCTTTTTTACTAGTTTTCTTAGTTCTGATAGTTGGACTTTTTCTTGGGTTGACTTATTTTTCTTTTTTTCGAGGTTTGTTCTTTGCTTGTTATTTCCATTATCTCTTTGTCTAAGGTTTGATCTTTTCCTTTCTTGTTTCTTTGCGCTGTTTTTGATCGTGCGGATTCCAATATTGCTCTTTCTAAGTAGTTGTATGTTTCTTGGGTGGTTGCTGTTTTGGTTTCTTGCTCGAGATGTTGTAGATGGTTCCTTAGTAACTCTGTGTATTTTGTGTTGTTTCCTATTATGCTTTCTCTATGTATTGGTCTAGCTGTCTTCCTGTGGTTTCTTCTTCTATGTTCTGTTTTTACTGTTGCTCTGATTGGTCTGTGCTCGCTGACGAAGTTAAAGGCACTTATAACTTGTACATTAGATATATCTCTTAGGTTTTGAGTTAGTATGAAATCTATTTCGTTCTTATGTAGTGATGGGAATTTCCAGGTCCATTTCATTTCTTTGTATTTTGCAAAATATGTATTTGCAATTTTGAGTTGGTTTTGAGTTGCAAAATTTATCAGCAGCTGGCCTCTTTCGTGTCTGTCGCCATATGTGTTTGGTCCCATTGTGTTCTGTTCCATGTCATGGCGGTGCCCGATTTTCCCGTTGATGTCTCCCAGTATCATGTAACTCTCTTTTGTGTTGTTGATTAAATGTTCAACTTGGTCATAGAATTCGGCGATAGCTTCGTTTGTTGAGCTGCAAGTCGGAGCATGGACTTGAATTATTTCATTTGGTCCTTTCTATTTGTTTTTATTGTTACAATTGCTATTGTTTCGCTAACAGGAACACATTCGATAACTCTTTCCTTCCACGTATTTCTTATCAGAAATCCTACTCCTAATTGGCTATTTACTGCTGCAGCGTAGCATAATAGATGGTTCGATGTTCGCTGGGTTATGGTAGAGTAGTTTCTTCTAATTTCCGCCAGTCCGATAATGTCCAATTTGATGTTTGACACAGCATACTCCAGTTCTGTAAATATATCTTCATGTTTTAGTGTTTGTGTGTTTAGTGAGCATATATAAAAGGTAGCGTGTTTCTTCGCAGCGTTTTTTCCTTGTTTGGGTGTTGGTCTATAACATCAGTGGTGACCCGCCATTCTGGAAGCTTTTCCCTTCTGTTTTTTGTTTTTTATTTTTGTAAGTTTGTGCCATTCTTGTTTGTCCATGTGTTTGCCATAGTAGTTATCTTATTTTCGGTTGTGTTCTTCTTTTGTAGTTATGCAGGTTTGTCTAGGCTTGAAGTGCTTCCTCTGGTGATAGTCACTGAGTCGTTTCTAGGTCATTCCGAAGAAGCTCTCTATCGGCTTCTGTGTGGATATCGATTTTTGGAAGGCTATGCTAGGTTTTTCTTTTTTGTTTTGATTGTGGTAGCTCTGTTTCATCGTTGGATCTATTACGTTTTTACGTTTTTTAAATGCAATTTGCTGAATGTCGCTTTCATTAACTTCCTTCTTATTCGCAATTAGTTAATCGTATTTTATAATAGCATGGTGACCTTCTTGCCTCATTTTTTTCATAATAGGAACTAGGTATTTTTGTTTTTCTTGTTTTTCTTGGATGAAGTCTCGGAAATTCTTCCACCATTAAAATGTTTGAGTCTTTAAGTTTTTTTCTGTTGTTAAGTATCTCCCATGTCTTTCCGGTTGCTACTAGTTTGATTAACACCGGTCTCGGCTTGTTGACACTCTTTTTTCCTACTCTCTGCATGTAGTCTATTTCTGTTAGAGATATGTTGACTTTGATTTGGTTTTATATGAGGTTTATTATGGCATCTCTAATACTCTTTGATTACTCTCTTCTTCTTGGAGTCCTATAATTAGCATGCTTTTCTTCTCTCTTCTCTTTTCATGTATGTTATTCTCTTTTCGTGGTGCTCCGATTTTTCCTTTATTGCCGTGATGTCCGTTTCAATCGTCTTTTGATTGTTTTGTAGCTCAGTTTGCAGTTGGTTTATGTTTTGGTTAATGTTTTCTTGCATTTCGTTCTTCATCGTTTGTCGTGCTTTGGTGATTTCTTCCACGGTAGCGCCCATTTTTGTGGTACTGCCGGCCGGTAAGACTATGGCTATTTGTCTGCAGATGGGCGCCTTGTGGGTGAGCGCGGTGTGTTTTATTTTGGTTTTCCGATCCACTCAGTTTTAGGTTATGTTTCTGGGTTTTGTTTTACCGTAGATTTAGTTGTTTTAAAAAAAAGGTATGCTTGTTTCTTCTATTGCCGCTGGTGCTTCGCCTCTTCCTTGATTAGTTAACCCTGGGGCCTGTAACACAAACACTACACTTGTTACAAGTCTACATGCTACAGGCAATTC
The DNA here is from genome assembly GCA_951805005.1 of Othius punctulatus. Classification (NCBI taxonomy): domain Eukaryota; kingdom Metazoa; phylum Arthropoda; class Insecta; order Coleoptera; family Staphylinidae; genus Othius; species Othius punctulatus. The sequence goes on along the minus strand of OX638140.1, from coordinate 22,864,614 downwards.
GCCTGTAGCTACAAGTTGTAATAAATTCTGTAACACAACAAAACTTCCTACAAGTGTAGGAACATGCGTTTTTTGCTCGACTTGTAGCTACAAGTCCCTTGACTTGTAATCAGTGGTTACAAGTCGCACAGCTCTCGGATTTAAACCGCTCTAGGATAAAATAAATAATCAATCGTCGCTTTAAAAATTATGTCGATTATGGTCATGTATATTGCATAAAAGAGGAAATTGGGGAGGAAAGTGTGAGGGATTACCATATCTATAATTTATATAATGTATTAATTAAAAATAAATTGACGAAAATTGATTGTTATTAATTTATATTATTAGATTAATTTTAAAACAATTATCGATTCAAAAAAGTTCCAAGTGCATATTATGGGAATGCGACGCGAACGCAAATAAAGGTGACCTAAATCTCTCGATAAACTCTGCAGCGGACAAAAAATTGAAATTGGTTCTTTCCGAAAACGATATTCAATAGGATCATCCTCAATATTGGTTACTGAGTCACTTGACTACATATTGACAACAAGCGGACATACGTGTTTGCACCCTTAAAGTCAATGTATTACTAACTAGTCAGGTTTCAAGATATGTAGAGAATACCCTACAACTGTAGTAAATTTCTGTAGTAACACAACGCTACAAGTGTAAATATTGTGTTACAGAAAGCGTCTACAAGTGTAGGAAACTTACCGTCACTACAAGTACGGCACTTGTACCTACAAGTTGTACCTACATAGTTTGTGTTAGGGAATAATTACAAGTGTAGGTTTTTATCTACACTTGTTGGACTTTTACATTTTACTGTGATTCGGGTATAATTAGTAGCGTGGTTTCCGATGTGACTCACTCACTCACTCACTCACTGGATAAGCAAGATAATTAATTGAATTAATATAATCAAGAAATATCGACTAGGCAGAATAAAATATTCGCTTAGAGTAGACAGACTATGCTAACTGGGTTTTGTTTTAAATACTCGTTTTATTCATACATAAAATAAAATTGAAAAAAGAATATAGATGAGTCGCTCAAAATCTAAATTTCAAAAACCTCTGTTTAGTATTGATGCATATGCCTAATTAATATACTGATGATGAGAGTGGTCCGTAATTAATAATAGATCCTCTAGTTTCCAAAGTTTATCCCCTTAATATTTAATAACACTGTGTCGACACAATGCAATCCATAGCATACACAGCACAGAATAATTTATAAACCAGTTATTAATGACCGTCCTCTTGTCTTATAGGTTAGCGGAAAGTTATACATCGTGCACTATTGATTCACTAATCCATTGATTAATTATTCATTAATTACATCTGCAAGTGTTCGCAGCAAGTTCATAACACTCACTTACACAGATCGATAGAAATTAATTAATGATACTCTCCCGTTTCGTGTCTTATGGCGATCCATTATTTACGTCGATAATGACGTTATTGCCACGCAAAGTGTCACTTTTCATTTCATGATTAATGCAATGTTTTGATGCCATCCTAAATGGCGTAATGGATCTGAGTGCATGGTTTCAGATATGAACGTTTAGATTCGATTACATATTCAATATATGTGTATAAACTATTGCATTAGTAATTAGAATGTATGCTTCATAGTTTACATATTGTAAATGGCTGTCTGTAATATGTCGGTATATTTGCAGATATTCAGCGTTTGAAAAACGCATTGTTGCTACCACGAGAACGCAAATTAGTGCCTCGTATGTGATGTTGATGGATGATAATTAATCCCCCTTTAATCATCAGCTTCCAGTGGCAGTTGTTAAATTGTTTGCGTGACGGCTGATACGAGTGCAATTCCAACTGTGAGGCCCACGGTGCAACCGCCCAGGGTGCAGACAAAGCATCACTTATCTGAAACGTACGCCGTTTTTGCATATCTATCGGGCACAGCGCTAATTTACTCTGCAGATTTAGTTAATACTGTTTATTATGCAAGGCAGCAACATTGAATATAATATAAGCCGTTCGTTCATCAAGCGGCATTGTTTGTTTGGTTTCGTAGAGTTCGCGTGTCGGATTGCTGCATTTGCTTTTGTAAAACTCTGCCAATGTTACTTCGATGCGATTGCTCCCGGGAGCAATTGTATAAAATGAAATATGCTAAAGACTCGGAAACTATTCCTGTTGAGATTGCGGTCTCCAAACAGTCACATTTTTTACTTTTTTCCTGGCTTTATATCAAAATAAGAATTTATTTAAATATTCCACTTGCCACTTTATCAGTACACACTATCTAGATATATTTATTATCTTATAAATATTATTTACATACCCTTGTGATCGCGAACCAGAAAAATTATTTAATTGTTTTGAATAACATTGAAAACAACTTTGAAATTAATATAGTTGATGATAAGCATATGAATAATTTATATTTTGTTTGTGTACATGAGTGCTCATAATTATGTTGAAATCAATTCTATCAAACTTGAAAAAATATTACTGTGTCAACCCAACCATAACCCCACCTTTGTTTGCCAACCATATAGGCAAACAAAGTTGTTTCATACAGGGTGTAAAAACTCAAAAACTTGAGGCGGGAAGTATTGCCCAAGATATGCAGAAAAGTGTACATGGGCAGTGACGGATTTATGGGGGCTATGAGGGCTATATAGCCCAGCCCAGGGCAGCAAAATCCAGGGGGGGGGGCAAATTTTTGGAAAAATACCAAAGGCACCAGTCCCAATAAAAATAAATATACAAATAAATAAATAAACGACGACCGAAAAGGGGCATACACAAGAAGTGAAGCATCTAGCTACCTCCTTCAACTTCAAAGATTAGAAACGACTTTTTTGTCCATTTTATGCTGAGATATGTTATCCCGATTTAACGTATAAAGTAATAAGCTATAATAGTCTGAGATCGATCTATCAACCGAATCGGTATACAATGTATTAGATCAAAATTTAACGTTTATGAAAATTGAGCACTAATGAAAGCGAAAGTAACTTAGTATGAAAATGAAACGAACAGAAAAAAACGAAAAATCCAGTCAGATGAAACCAGAGTAGGAGAGTAGGAGATTAATTGGTAGAAACAATTTCAGAATCAATCAGAGTACTAAAATTCTTTAAAAGTTCCAAGTCCAAGAAGCACTTTGACATTGTGTAGAAAGCTCCAGTAGGTATCCTTAGAATATTTTACTTTTTCGGAAAATTTCACTTTAAATTCTATGAACATTCTATCTAGTATTTAGTCGTAAATATTACCTCGAAAATTAACTTTGTCAATTGAACAAGTATCACAATACTACAAAAATGATAGTAATGATTTTGTACGTTTTCGCTTTCTTGACGCTGCTTTATCTCTTTCATTTAACTGCTATTCGAACTAAAATTTATTTCTGTGACATTTCTCATATTAAGGTTCATTAATTCTATAATCATCAATACTAAATAATCCCATAAGGAAACACCAAAGAGTGAAAACGATGTTTAGAGTCAAGGGACTGTTAAGACACAAAGATGCGCAAGCCCCTAGGACCTCACGAACCATCAATCTTGTCAAAATCATAAACCACCCGCTAATAGGCACCCTCAGAAGACAAGACATCAAAGAATTGGATACCTTCTCCAGAATCGTAGCGGAATCCTCAACACCACCCCACTTTACGAAACGATATTCCAAACCATGGTTCGATACAGAATGCACAATAGCCAAGACAACGTGCCTTCAGCACCTTAGTAATGACAACATCACAGATTACCAAACAGCTAGGAAAACATACAGAGCCCTTACCAATAGAAAAAAGACTACCTACGAAGAGACGAGACTTCTACAAACAGTACTTAAAGCAGAAACAAAGCCATGGAAAAATCTTGCAAAACCTAAGAGAGGAATGAACCACATAAACCACATAAACACATAACCACATAAACACCACATATTAGACCACCCCAGCAGCACGCTACCAGACAGACTAAAGGAAACTGAAGACAGCAATTGGTACGAGTACAATCTACGAATAACAGAACAGGAAGTAGCGGAGTGTGTACTTAAAACCAAGAAAACCGCAGGGCTTGACAACGTAACTAATGAACAAATCATCGCATCTCATTTCTCCCCAACTAGTGGGTAGATATTTTCAATAATATACTGGAAACTAACAAAACTCCTCCGTCCTGGCAGTCCTCAAAATTTATAACACTCTACAAAGGCAAGAGCAACCTCCGAGACCCTAACTCGTTCAGAGGCATAGCACTACTCCCAACACAGCTGAAACTACTAACGAAAGTCATAAACAATAGACTCACGGATCATCTGGAAGACATTCTACCTGCAGAGCAGTTCGGGTTCAGAAGAAATAGAAGCTGCAAAGATGCAATTAATCAACTAACCTCCGAAGTACAAACAGCCTGCTCTGCACCCAGGGGATCGCTTTATGCTGCCTCTACCGATTTCCGCAAGGCGTTTGACCTATACCAGACTCTGAAAATTGTAGAAGTGACTCATCGGTAGTATCGGTACACAGTCCTTATGAGGCAGGTAGCAAGATACGTCCGGGTCCTGTTGATTGTAAATGCAAAAATGATGTGCCGTTTCAGATACGGGCATCCTTACTATTACTCGGTCCATGCGGGGACTGTGCAGCCCCGAGTCAAACCGATTGCTAACCTTCTATGCCGCCCGAAAATACCCGATAGTTATATTCAGCTTCGCGTAACAAAAGGTTGCACCAAGGTCGCACTCCACATTTCTTCGACGACATCAATTGGCGTAGTATAGAACAGGAATTATAATTCGTGACTTCCAAATTTAAGGAAAGATGAATAGCCATCCGTCGCGCAGTACATTCGTTTTTTTCAGGAATGAAATACCGACCGTAAAACAAATTTGTGCAACTGTCGACGCTGACGAGACCATTCATTCGATTTCACGGGATGTATTGGTACGTACGTTAAAGGAAATGAATTTTCGTTTTTTAAAACGAAATCGGAAGAGTATTCTAATTGAAAAACCTGAAATAGTTTTCTGGCGACGTAAGTACCTTCGCAGAATTCGTGAACTGCGACAAGGTGGAACAATAGTATGGATGTCATCCTAGAACAGCTGGTCATTGAAGTAAGTCCTGGTGACAGCGAGACAGAGAGTGAAAACTCGGGATGTTATATTGATTATGAATAGTTATCACTTTGTATAATTTATATTTTCTACATGTTTTTTTTTGTATAATTTATATTTTTTGCATGCTTTTTTATATAATTTATATTTTTTGTATGTTTTTTTTTACTAATAAATATTCGTTGCCAACGATGATTTCATATATATTTTTAAAATTGTACGACTTTTTTTTAATAAAAAACACCATCAAACGAAATAATTACATACCGAACGGACGCCTATGGAACTTGCGTCCCGACCCGATCACCCTCCGCCACGGTCCTGTTATGGTGGTATGAGTCACTTCTACAATTTTAGTAGAAGTCGGGTTAGAGTCGGGTATAGTGAATAGGAAAATACGAGGGCAATCCAGATAGTGACAGACGTTTTGGCCTGACGCGGCAGTTGGCGGCACTGGCGCCACCATCTTGGCTACAGAATGTTTCTACACCTAGTACGCAACCAGCCGTGGTGACTAGAGCATCGTGCATATTGTACTTTTTATACAGTGGCGTTTTAAAATGAGCGCTGCAATTGAAAATCCCGCCAGTTGTGAACTGCGTAGTGTGATAAGGTTTTTGTTGGCGAAAAATTACAAACCGATTAAAATTTATCGCCAGATTTGTGACGTGTACGGCAACGGAATAATGAGTGAAGGCCGAGAGAGGCAGTGGTGCATTGACTTTAAAAATGGCCGAAGCAACGTTCACGATGAGGATCGCAGTGGTAGGCCTAGTCTTGTGACTGATGAATTGTTGGTGAAGATGAATGAAAAAATCCGCGAAAATCGTCGTTTCACGATTACGGAACTCTCGGAACATTTTCCCCAAATTTCACGGAGTTTTGTTCATGAAATCGTAGTAACTCGCAGGCGGCAGATTTATACAAAGAGAACATTGAAAAGCTTGTAAAACGTTATGATAAATGCCTTAATTTATATGGCAAATACGTCGAAAAATAGCCTAAAAGTTTACCTTCAAAATGTATATAATACAAATTAGTTTTTTCACTTTTTTTATTTTTTATTTCAAAACGTCTGTCACTTTGTGGATTGCCCTCGTACTATGTGAAAAGCTAACCCAGGTGGGTGTCAAAGGGAAAACATTTAACTTTATACGATCAATGCTAGCCACGAACTTCATAAGAATCGACAACGGGAGGGAACTATCTGCCGAAATTCCCCAAAAACAGGGATTGGTGCAAGGCGACACTCTAAGTCCCACCCTCTTTCTAATCTATGCCAAAGACTTGCCAGAATTCATCAAAATTCCAGACACACACTGCACCATGTATGCTGATGACCTGGTCATCTACTCCAAAAACCTAACAGCAATACAAGCAAGTCTGGATCGACTAAATACCTGGTGCATAGAAAACAAACTGTCAATAAATCACGAAAAAAGTAAACTCATGAAGTTTAGAAAGGGCGGGAGGCCCCGTAACTCCGACAAGGTCAATGTAGGAAGCCATCAGCTAGAACAGGTAAACAACTACGAATACTTGGGAGTGACCATGCAAAACACATTGCAGAAAAGGGTAAGAAAGCAGCTCAAATCATCGGAACCATCAAGAACTTGCAAGCCCGGAGACAAACGACGGCAGTAAACCTATTCAATATAAAATTCTGGCCTGCCCTAACGTATTGTTTCAAATCTCTATGCCACCTCCTGACCGCAAATCACTTAATGGAGCTAGATAAGATAAAGGCGAGATACCAAAAACACGCAATGGGTCTCCCCAAGAATACCTCGAACACATTCACCTTCCACCTAGCAAACTCAAGCACAATGGGAGAAGACATCATGGAAAGCTTTGAAGACATACCACCCGAAACCAAGGAGTCCTACAGAGAAATAACAGAAAATAAAAATATGGAATTCACATACAGGAGATACACTGATGGTCCCGATTTCCACACACAGGGTTGGAAAAGAAATCATAAAAAAAAACGCCACATACTAACCCGTGCAACCTGGAACGGTTTCCACCACTTTATATGCTCCAACCAACAATACCACCAGGCAGAAGGAACCTATATATGCTGCTACTGCGGGTCAACAGCGGAAAGATACCACCTCCTTGCATGCATAGAAAGGAACAACTGGACATTAGGCCAATTTATTCTGGACATCGCCCCAGATTGAACAACTCCTTGAAGGTCAGGCAACTATTGCAACATAATGCACTCAATCAAACCAAGAAGTAACTGACAATTTATTTACATACATAAATATACAAGGTGTACCTAAATGATTGCAGTTACGCAATCACTTCAATTCAATTGTGCCGCCTTTCCAATATGTATACCGTACTATTTGAGAACTGTCACCGTCAACCACACCTGTCAACTGTCAGATAACATAATAACAGAAGTTTGTTAAAATGTACACTGATCAGAAGAACACTTTTATTGTTGAGGCTTACTTTCGTAATAGATGATTTGAAAATGGAGAATAGATTTATTCAATTTCAGAGTGCGTTCGGGAATTTTAACACAAGTTCCATGACCACCAATTTAAATACTCGGTTTTGTCAACACATATTTCACGAATAGTGAATAGTGAATAGTGAATAATGTTTGCCAAACCATAACTCCTGAAATGTTAATCAACATTTTTAACAATAAAAGAAGACGAGTGCAAATGTGTTTACAAGCAAATGGTACATTTTTTCAACATCTGCTTTGATTATATATTTTATTTATTAATTATGTTTTGTAAATCTTTACTTCGTATGATTCCGTTTATTAAATAAATTATTTTGATTACTTTAATAACTACATGTGATTGTTTTATTGTCTGCTAGTCCTCAATTTGCAATAGTAAAACATTTTGTAACATTGTCAGATTTAAAGCAATTATTAGCTGCATCGCAGCTCGTTTATTTAATTAATTCCTGCATGATTTTCAGTTTACAGCTTCTTTGTGCCGTGGAATAATCTACCACACTTGGGGATGTTGCCTGTGAGGACTTAATTTTCATGCTTATCTGGTTATTTTTATGTACACACAATTTAAGAATAACCTCGACTTTAAAAGTAAGGTTATGTAGACAATGTACATTCAAATTCGTTGACCCTAAGTAATTCTTCATTGTAATATTTTCATGTGCTTGGAAGCCACAAATATTGCTGAAACTAATAATAATTTAGTATTTGAGTAGTGAAATATCGACTGACACAATTGATATTTCAATTACATGAAGATAGCTTTTAATGCCATCCAAATGCCATCTTTATGAGTAATGAGTAAGATGTCTCTTTAAATAATTCTTTATTGTTGTCTTTTCATGTGTTTGGAAGCCACAAATATTGCTGAAACTAATAATAATTTCGTATTTCAGCAGTTAAATATGAAATTCCACAATAAAAATTAGAATAGCATGAAGGTAACTTTTATTGCCATATTCATGTCTAATTAGTGTAAATGAAGTTGCCTATGTCCAAAATTGAGTTATTTTGACTAGAGCGGCACAAAACTAATTTACATGGTTACGTAACTGCAATCATTTAGGTACACCTTGTATTTTTGTTCTTTAGTGTAGATATCTACATCTGTAGAAGCGAAACAAATGATTATTATTATTAATTCTACAATTTAAGTAATAAGATTAAGGACGTACAATTATTACTTAACCTATAAAATGTATTAATTTTTATATAATTTATTAGAGTGTTGTTCATTTTCCCTCAGAGTTGCAAAGGTTACAATTAAAGTTTAAATACTACAAGAAGCTTCAGATGAATCAAACTTTGCACTCTGAAACAATTGATGAACTCCTGAAGCGACTTCAGAAGCGAAGAATTTGTTCAAATATAAGAAAAAACATAAAAAGGTACATTTTTTAATGAGCAACGCATCTAGCCATGTTGCTATTGCATCAGATATTCTTCAAAATATTCTAAAATTGTCGGACATGTTAATTTAACTGCCTTAATGGCATAAATATGATTTACCATCATTCTTAATTTATCTTCTGTTCTACTATCATGGGCCATAACAGCAAAATAATATGCATCAATAATTTATTTTACAAACATATCATCTAGACTGTAAAACTGGTTAAATTTTGTTTCAAAATTTCAAAAACTACTTCTAAACAGTTTCCACGATTTGTACTTTCGGCCTTTCATTATGCCCAGTAAACAAAACTAATTTGGTGTTTGTTTTGTAATAAAACAACTTCCACTGTGTTCATATTTTAAAGAGCTATTAAAAAGAGACCATTATTGCATAGCGACTCTATGATACTCAAAATCTCGATGTACTTGACAGTTTCTCTAGCTTTCTTCCATTTTTTAAAGCCGAATGAGATAAAAACTGGTCTCTAGAAAAAAAAATTAAATAGCCGTACAGGAAGCAGAATGCTAAATTTTGCCGGATGCTATATTTTCGTCAAAAATAGTCCCGAAACCATTTTTGTATTTTGGAAGCTTCTTTTGTTTTATACATCCTGCTGAATACGGATAATAATAATACATATTAAGGTAAATTAAAAATTTACCACCTCCTTGCTGGTTCAATTGTCAATAACAATAGGTGTTTGATGGCCAAAAAACCAAGAGTCCAAGTCCAAGAGTTCTATTCGTCAGATTATGTCACGAATTTTGTCTAATTGTGACATTTCAGTTGACAGAATCGCACACCAGATAAGTGATACCATGTGTGATTATCACGTATTAGTAAATTCTAGTTCTGATTATCAGCTATTAGGCGGTCGCTAGGATGGGGAAGAAAAGCATTATGAGTGATATAATCAAAATAAGCGCGATTTAAAACTAAAAACGCGATAAAAACGCGTTTACGCGATTAAACCCGTAAACTGACAATTACTAATCACGTAATCACTGTCCCCAACTTTTAAATATTATGAAAATTTGCATACAATACATATAATAAGAATAAACGAGAAACAGAGAAAATAGTAGATATCAAAAACTCGGTACAAAAAGCTTTTGAAGCTTCTGTAACTTGATTTTGAATATACTATTCTTATTGTAGTCGACAGAGGTTCTGTCAAACCTTGAGTTTGTAGTTGACACTCAGTGGTTAGTGCACAATTGCACGAATTTTTGCTTGGAATTTTTGCTCAACATTGAATTAGTCGACATGCATTTCAAGTAAGTATAGAGTAAGCAAATAAGCTCAAAGACCACGTGATTAGTAACTTTTGTAAATTTAGTGAATTTTATTATATTATGTTGATGTAAGCAGCGGTTTGACGTTTCTAGACATTTCTTTTGTTCTTCGCGCCTTTATCCACGGTTTTACCTAAATTATTTATCCAATTTACGACTTTTTGTTTCATTTTCACCAAGAAAATAACAATTAGGGATTAGGGGATTTGAGCTGAGCAACTAGCAAGTAGCTCGGTAAGTCTAGATTTGAGTTCCAAGATTAATATTACATAACATATAAATTATTTCAGATTTGTAATTATTGATTGGCGGTTCGGCGGGAAAATGAATCGCTTTGAAAACAAGCATTGCACTTGTAAAAGGAAGTCTACAGAATCTTCAGGAAAATCCAATATGGCTGCCATAAGAAATCAAATTGTTGAATATCATAACTCGAAATCTAGAGAACCTATTTCTGTCATTTGACAATCAATTTAATTTTAATGTCAATATTAATGTCAGAGGCACCAATCCCCAAAATAAAATAGCACCAAAAGTAAGTAAGTAAGTAAGTAAGTAAGTAAGTAAGTAAGTAAGTAAAGCCTAGTTTACATTTGTAAAGTTTACTGGCGGAAAGTACTTGTCGCCAGTAAACTTACGATGTGTAAATAAGAAAAATATCTTTCAAGAAAGAAACTAAACAAGGAAGTAAGACGTATTTCTAGTTTACACATCGTAAGTTTACTGCCGGCAAGTACTTTCCGCCAGTAAACTTTTCAAATGTAAACTAGGCTTTACTTACTTACTTACATACTTACTTACTTACTTACTTACTTACTTACTTACTTACTTACTTACTTACTTTTGGTGCTATTTTATTTTGGGGATTGGTGCCTCTGACATTAATATTGACATTAAAATTAAATTGATTGTCAAAATACATGCGATTTGGTGACAACTGAGAATTGCTAATCACGTAATTACTGTCACGAACATTTCAATTTTATCAAAAAATTTAATTGGTTTTTCATTCTTTTATATCAAAATAGCCTGCCTGTGTCCTAATAGTGTACGCCACTGTGGCAGCCAGTTTTTATTTTCCAAACCACTACGGCCAGTGTGTTTAATAGGTTGCCTACATTACAATGATCACGTGGTCTTTCTGCTTTTTTGCTGGCTCAGTATGATCGTGCTTATGGGAATGTGGGAGCATTGCGCTCACCGCAATCGCCAGATTCTTTCAGTGCATGTTTTTGCAAGACTGCACAAAATATTGCACATTAGTCATTTGTATACCAAGTGGTTTTCAGACTTGATATTTCCATTGATATCAGGTATTTACAAAATTTCACCGAAACAATACCGCTCCCGTTTGTTATTTTGTTTACCTAATAGCATATTAATCTATAATGAAACTATCCCCATGGCCTAATTTATTTAGTTCTCTTGTAATATTCATATAGTAATATTTAGTACTCTTGTCTAATATCAAAAAGAGAGAATATTATATGACAATATTAAAATTATAAATTACTTATGGTGGAGGGGCCGGGCAAGAAACTGTTTATGGATTCTGTAGCGCAGCGGTGGGAAAACTATTTTTGAAGAGGGCTAGTTTGCGCAAATAGTGTGGGGACAAGAGCACAAAAAATATTTAAAAATATAATAATAAAAACTTATTAATTATGTGTAAGTTGGGACCGACAAAAAGTCAAGGTATAAAACAAGCTATACATACATATTATGCTACATTATTTATTAGGTCTTTACAAATAAATTATAAAGGTAATAATCATTAAGATATAATTATTATACAGGGTTGAGAAAATGTGTCGGAATACCTTATTTCTGTCTAAACGTTATTATTATTGTTATTACTCTTAAAACATATGTTAGTAGTTTTCTTTTTCTTTATTCAGTCGCGAGATTTGTTTTCTAACAGGTAACCTGCTTTTCGAGATGTGACGTCCATGCCATTTTTTTTGTAATGGGTGACCCTGAAAATTTTTATATTTTCAAATAGACACCTTTTCCAATTCAATGATAAAGGGTGTGCGACTTGTGGATTTTAAAATATTATGTAAAATAAAGAAAATTTAATAATTATTATTTAATAAAATCGAAATTTGTTGTTTATTGAAAACTTTAATTTAAAAAATATATATACAAAATGTTCAAACTGGAGACCTTCAGCAGCCTGACAATATCCTAATCGATCAACGAATACTCTTAAGAAGTGCTCGCACATCTTAATGCTATCATTAATAGCGTATTTGTTTCAACGTTAGTTCACCCATAATTGAACCGCAATATTATTATTATTTCGTACGGAAACTATTATGTTTCCGTAAACATAAGAAAATCGGGATTTGTTTTACTCATATATTGACAATTCCCAGTCACTTTTGACAAGCAGAAATGTCAAATTCCCGGTCCAGTTCTATTTCCGGTTCTTGAAAACGACTGGGAAAATTATTTAAAAAAAATCAACTAATTAATTTTATTATTAAATTATTTTAATTAATATTTTACACCACAAGTCGCACACCCACCAAACTATATATCATTGTAATTGTTGAAAAGGGGTGTATTAGAAAACTTAAAAATATACAGGGTAATCTATTAAAAAAAAACTGTCAATGACGTTATATCTTGAAAAGTAGGTTAGCTATTGGGAAAAAAAGTAATCTTTGTTTTAAGAGTAATAATAATAATAAAGTTTATACAGAAATCAGGTGTTCCGACACATTTGCCCAACCCTGTATATTATTATGTATATGATAATACAATAATATGATAACATACATATATTAAAAATGAATTGGAAACTTTAATGACTTTTGTCCAGATTAAATTTTGTAGTATTTAGTCTTATTACAGCGTGTAAAATTTTGTTTGTAATTCTCGTTCTTAACAGATTTATACAGGGAGATTCATTTAGAAATGCGCATACAGTAATGGTAGATGCGGCACACCCAGGTGATTCTAAAAAAACTATATTTTATGGGTCTATCGTTCTTTATAACCAATCTATAGGGTGATTCATTAATATTGCCCATTTTATCAATTAAGTATAACTTACGAACCACCCTATACATTTTTGTAATATTTGGTACGTATGTTCTTTGTCCACTGTAGTGTCGATTAACATAATAAATGAAAATCTTATTCTAGGTCGGGCCTTAAAAATATTATTAGTAGGTTTCGACTCGAAACAACACCCTGTATATCAATACAGGGTGAAAATTTTGTTTGCCTATTTGGAAAGAGCAGAAAAAAAGTAACACTGAATGTATTTCTTACTTCCGCATACAACTTTGTTACTTATTTACTTGAGTCAAATCCAGATGATCTGACTCAAAAATGAAATTAAAAAAAAAATCCTGAATGATAATTTTCCAGCTTTAATCAATACAAACATGAACTATTTCAAATTCTCTTAATTTCTGGATCCTAACCATAATGTAAAACGAGAGAACAGGTCCGTATTTTTGACAAAATATTATTATCAATGACCAACTTTCAAACACCCTGTATGTGCAAAAAATGATTATAACATTTGTTCATTGCTCTACATTTAAAAAAAATATATAAACTGAAAAAATGCTCATTCCGAGAAAAACATAACATTATTTTGAATAACCATAACGTTGCAAAAATCTACATTTTAAAGGTTAAACTTACCAGAAATAAAAAAAGGATTTTCTTTATCAGCGTCTAATTATTTTTTCAGCTAGAGCATCATTTCTCGACTTTTCTGATGCATTCTTGATACATAATAATAAAAAAATGTTATCTGTCGGTATTTGCCGGCCTCACAAGTTCGACCATCAAACTTACAGACTCACCACACAAAGTGTAACTTTTTTTCCTAATAAAACAATATACTATTATTTAGAATCATCTCTATGTGCCGCATCTACCATTACTGTATGCGCATTTCCCAAAGAATCACCCTGTATGAATGTTCGTTTAGGGTGCTCTAGAAATGTATGAAAGAAAATATTTTTATTTATTTTTTGGTAAAATAAATTTATATATAGAGGTCGCGTAGCCATAATACCTATTAGTAATAAAAAAAATACATATTTCACATCTATCAAAAAGAAAACACGCAGTATTGAAAACATGTGAGAAACAAATCTAAAACAAAATGAAAAAAAATAGGAAAAATCAAATCAAATACATAATAGCTACAGCTACTTATGTAGTAAGTACATAATTTAGAACTTTATGGATGAGACTTAAAGTTTAGGTCCAAACTCGCTTGCGAGAGAGGACGATAAATAAGGTGAATCCATAAAGTCCAATTATGTCCGCATTGCATACAAAGCTTTATGTTCGACTGCTTTTAGCATTTTTGGAATACTTTTGTATTCGTATTGTTTTGTTTTGTAATTGTAAATATAAAACGCCTTGATGATTGCCAACCTTCGGAGTGCAGTTTTACATAACCCAGTCTATTATTGTTCAATTCCTCGATCTTGCTTTTAATAAAGCCTTGCTTTGTCTTGGTGCTATCTATTGTCTTTCCTATTTTAGGATTTGCTGTATTAATATTTAATGTTTCAGTTTGAAAGTCTAACCTTAATGAATAATAAATGGAAGTTGTTATTTAGCAACCATGTGCTTTTTATTAGTTTAGGGCCCGGCGGCTAATCGTCCCAGCGACTGATTGTCTCCTCGACTAATCGTCCCTGCGTCTAATCGGCGGCGACATATCGTCTGGCCCATTCATTAGCATTATAATGGTGCAGACCAAAATAATGTATCGTTTAGTGAGAATTTTCAATCCAGCACAACAACCAGTGTTTTTTTTTTTCTAATATGGATCCAAAGTGCTCTTGGCGAGAAAACTCGAAAAAAACAAAAAAAACAGGTCAAAACAGGTCGACTTTTGTGACTTATTTCATATTTTCTGACGCACTAGAAAAATTATGACGTCTGTAATTTTTGACTTATGACGTCATTGATATTTTTTTAACGGAATTCGATTTTTTTTACAACTTTTGAAGAACTCCTAATTTTCCGTAAGTCACATAATTATGTTTCCAAAAATACTTATGTTTTCCGTTAAAAAGTGGAGACATTCTCAAGAGGTTTTTATTCATTTCTATAAATTTCTCATAAATTATCAAGATTTCGAGAGATTTTCAATAATTTCGACATCATTAGAATCACAAAATGCAAATTGGCTGGCACAATTGATGCGATTTTAATACATTTTTTAAATTTCTCGGTAATTCTTAAAATATCTAGTCATTTATGAGAAGTATCAAGATTTCGAGGGATTTGCCAATAATTTCCATGATTTCTCAATATTTTGCAGTACCAAGATTTCTAGAAATTTCTCAATCGTTTCCAAAAATTTTCAATATTGTCCGAGATTTCTGTAGATCAATAATTATTGAGATTTGTAGAGATTTTTCAATAATTATCAAGATTTCTTAATAATTTTCGTGATTTATATAGATTTCTCATTGATTCTTAAGATTTTGAGAAATTTTTCAATAATGTCGAGATCATTAAAATCAGGAAATTCAAATTGGTTCACAACATTGGCACGATTATTTCATTCGCGAGTTGATAAACTAATAAGATTGCGCGATTTTCCTTAGGTACAACGTATTATAACGGTTATTTGAGTAACCAAGACTATCGATTATACGAACCTTTGTATAATCGCATCATTCAAATCTTCCTCGTCATTGAAAAACAAAAACGAGGAAAAAACAATAATCGATCAAATGTAAATAATAATTGTACATTCAATATTAGTAGTAGTAACAATATTTTATTGGCTATCGACCTGCGGTCTTTCCGCCTATACATTCTAATTATTTGTAAAACAATGTAATTATAATATAAAGTAATGAAAGTTTCGTTGGAAGAAAAAAAAAAGCGTAATATTGTATACTAGGGTTGATTACTGGTTTAGGGTTGATTACTTATTTAAAAAAATCGCAGGGCACTTAGTTTCAGGGATATCAAGTTGGGACTTTACCTGAGCCTAAACAACTGACCGAAGTATCTTCTGGCGACAAGACCGCCTATCTGCATTGTGGCATCACCTAGCTGTGACACATTAATTTTGGTAAACTTTGAAGTGCCATAACTTGATTTTTTTAAATGACACACCCTATATTTCATTTCTTAGTCATATTCAGGGTCTCAGTTCACATCTTTTTTGCCCCTTATATTTTTTCTTAAAAGTTGATAATTTAGAGATATTTCAAATTTTCTTAAAAATGTACACATATCTCATCGATATAAACTTAGCGGGCCATGAAAATCACTCAATTAAATCATGCCAATGTCAAAGTGACATTTGTTATACGATACGTTTTATTTTTCTTCGCGCATTTTCTTAATGAATTTTTCTCATAATGAAATTCATATGGTTTATGTACACGCTGACAGCGAAGCATTGCTGGTAACCAGATTCTATTGAGGCATAACAAATCAATAGCAAAAACATTTGAATTAAACTATATCATCATGCGAAAATTTCATGTTCATGACAAAAATTACAACTTGTCGTACAATAAAAGTCACTTTGACGTTGACATGACAGAAACAATTGATATTCAATGCACGTTAAGTTTTATCGATGAGATCTGGGTTCATTTCTGGGTTTTCAGAAAATCAAAATTATTTCTCAAACTATAAACTTTTAAAAAACAATATAAGGGGCGAAACAGATGTAAAATAAGATGCTATATACGACTAAGTAATGAAATATAGGGTGTGCCATTTGAACAAAATCAATTTATGGCCCTTCAAAGTTTATCAAAATTAATGTCCCACAGCAAGTTGATGCCACAACGCAAATCAACGATCTTACCTCCAGAAGATACCCCAGACAGATGTTTATAATCTGGCAAAGTCCTAACCCGATATCCTAGAAAACAAGCGATCTGCGATTTTTTTAATAAGTGCCTGTAAATGCATTAAATTTTAGAAAAACCTAAACAAAGCGAATTAAAAAAACTAAACGGATTTAGAAAGCCAAAAAGAGGAAAAATTCAAATATGTAAATTTATGCAGCGGGTGCCATTTAAAAAAACTAGGTCCAAGGCTGCCCTGAAAAAATGGAACACCCTGTATATGGCAAAATAATTTTACAAACTGCACTTTGACCTCTAGTTTGCAGTGCCGTTTGGTTATCTTCGATATCATTAACGGTGTAGGTGTCCTATTGACCCGTCCTATTGACTCACCCTGTATACGACTCGACGAAATCGAGCTGATGGTGTAATCTTGTAGTATGGGAGAAGTCGTTTCGGCACGTGAAGTAAAATGGTGAAATACTATCACTGTTCGCTTCAAAAACGAAGAAATAGAATAAGGTTTTCGAGAAAAAACGATCAGAGATAAGATAAAGAAGAATAACTTATAGGCGACTCCACATGGACGAACAACAATAATTATAGTAATATTTGATCAATAATTTTTATTTAATTTAAAAAAATATTTTTTATGTCCTAATCTAAAAAAAATGTTAAAAATGAGAGTTTACCTGTTTTTTTTTAATTATTATTAATTAATTAAATTAATTAAATTATTATTTTTTTTTAAATAGTTAAACTTATGAGTATTTTATGTTTCGCTCGATATTTTAATATAGCTGTTATCGAAGTATATAGAGTATCCCACGTTAATGGACCATTAAAAGTTTATATTTCCCGATAAAATAAAATTTAAAAAAAAACATCCAAACATGGTTGCTTCCGTTTTGTTCAGGTGAAATACTTTCAACGTTCTTATCACTTCCCCTCAACTCAAATACTATCAATCATCTATCACTTCCGGTTCTATCGGAAGTAGCCATCAACTTTTGTTTTTTAAATGGAAAATCTTATATATTATTACGTTTCTGGCTTCCTCGTTTAGTTTGGAACATCTTTTGTAGAGATGTATTTCAACACCTATTTTTTTACTTTTTGAGATAAAAATTAAAATCGAAGATTTTGACCTCAAAAAGACGTGATGGAAAATTTATCTCGAATTATACCTGAGAGGTACCTCTATTATAGATATATGTTGCAACTGAAAATTTTAACAATTAGTCATTCAAAAATGTCATTAGTTAAGTGCCCACTTAAATTGAGCGTATTTCATTATTTTTTTTAATGGTATGACATACTTGTTATCTCATAGAGCAATTGGCATGAGAATTTTCTACAAAAAAGTATTATTATGAGATCAATTACATTTTGAGATCGCTACAGATTTCGCAATAATTATCAAGATTTATCAATAAATAAAAATATTTCCCAATAAAATAATTGCTATTAAAAACTTCACTTTTTAAAGGAAATAATACATATTTTTGCAAACAAAATTATCTTTGTAAATAGAATTAAGAGCTCTACAAAATCTGTGATATATTTTTTTTTTATTTAAAAGCAATGTCAATGACGTCATAAGTCTGACTCATTACTGACTACATAATTTGTTTAAGTGGGTCATAAATTCCAAAAATGGACCTGTTCAAGGATTTTTCATTTTTTCGAGCTATCTTGGCCGGAGCGCTTTGGTTCCATATTTAAAGAAGACACTGTATAATGTAAACAATCCACTTTGTGAAATGGGTTGCCTATCTCGGAACTCAGAACATCATTGACCATCAGCCAGAGGAGATTCTATAGTTTTGCATGTGCCGAGGGATGAGTGACGAGACACTCCAAACGCGGCAGCCAGAGAGTAAATGCCTAAACGCAATATTAAGGGGGCAAGTGCCTGTTAAAAAAAGTAGCGTTTTTGACTGTTTGTAATGGTAATGGTTTGAGTAATGGTCAAGTTAATAATGAAAGTACGGAAGACATATTTTGCACACTCAAAGATGAAAGTACAATAGATGTTCCTATAGTATTAGATTTGAGTAATCAGTTAATAACATTACAAAAGTTGCTATAGAAAGTTGTTCATTTTACTGTTGTAATATTGTAATGTTCGATGCGTAAATTGAACATTCTAACATTATAAGAACCTAGTTTATAGTGTAGTAAACAATATGCCAAAAATAAAATGATAACTTTTTGTACCATTTGGTCGTAATTAATTATTTTCGGCACCTCTGTAGGCACGTTTTTATATCAATTTCCAGCGCGGTAGTGTGTCGCCACCTATATGATATATATTACAGCTAGGCGACGGGGCGTTGACGATCACGAGAGGAACTCAGGAAATTTGAGGCCCCAACGTTGTGAAGAATATTGTGTTATTTGATCATATTTTTCAGTCAGGGCCGCTGCGTGGGGGTGTGCATGCTGTGCTCTATGAGGCGACATGGCGCTTCATAGAGGAGGCGCCATGTCGCCACGATAATTAATAATCTCTGTAATTGTCATACGTTAACTTTTGCGATATAAAATTTTAATGAAAAGTATATTCACCATTATATTTAGTCGTGAAAACTTTGGTGTGAGGGTTTTAGGTGTGTAAATACGTAGTGGGAACGCTCTACTATTACAATATCAGTATTTTACACAAGGTAGTTTGTAGTTTCAATATTTTTTATTGTGTTTCAACAAAACAAAGTGTAAAGCAAGTAAATGTCTGGCATTTTTAAAATAAATAACTGTGAACCCCGTAACCTATAGATGTTGGAAATATGTCAAACAAGTTATATTAAGCCGAAAACAAAAAAAAAGACGATTACAACGACGAAGAGATCCAACATACATTGTTTTTACTAATTGTGACGATATAGAGTACATATTGACATGTAGTACATGAAATTAAATATACCAAGAAATATAAAACATTTTCATCACGTTACGGGTAAAAATAAAATAAAACTAAGATATATATTTTTTAACGATTCACACAACAAATACTAATATAAAAAAACAAAAAACGTAATGCACTATACTCTGATTTTTCTAAACTGGCGTGCACGTCATCAAACAGCTGTGCGATGAGGTTTTTTCGTACCAACGTGATTGTTTTCGAGAATATGCATAACAATAGTTTAAGAATCGAAATTAATCTGAAGATCATTTGTTACATAACACTGATCACCGGTGGTTATAAATAGGTAATCGGTGTATTAACCGCGGACACAATTTTCGCCTGCCAATCATGTAATAAATCATGTTATGTTGGCATCGGCGATATTTTCTCGGCGACGATGCCACATATTTTTCACTAATGCTTCAAACTTCTTTGACGTCTAACTTGTTACATTTGATCGATTATTACAATGCATATTTTGTCATTGTAGATGGTAAACCATAACCACAAGATTGATATCTGTATGATAAACGGTAGAGAAGTCGATGAATTTGATACGAACCGCGCACTGTCGCACAAGATTGCACGGGCGCAACAGCTGATTGCAGCCATTTTTAAATACCCAGGACAACTGGCAACCTTGTAAAATTGTGCCATCATTATTATGATTATTATTTTGATGACGTGCACGCCAGTTTAGAAAAATCAGAGTATACCTATACTAAATATGTAAACAGATGATGTTGACAGAAAAACTGACTGTTTACAGTTTAAATAGTCGATAAGTCGATAGTCAACGTCAACTGAAATAAACAGTCAATTGTTTCTGTCAACATCTTCCCTCGGACCTCCACGACTACAACAAATAGTATACAGGGTGGTGCGTCGGACCATGCACCATTGGGATTTACATGTAAAATTTAAATCTTAAAGATTTTTTAAGAAGACAATATTTCCCCAATTATTATTATTTATATTATATATAAATTGTACCATTCTTCACTTGAAGAAACTAGTGTATTTAAACTATTATTGTGATTAACTCAATATATATTTGAAAGTTTTTTATAAAGTTTCATTTTGTGAAATTTATCTAAATACCAACATAAAATAGATTTAATTTTGTTTTTGTTTCGCAATAGCCTCTTCGATGTAAACAGGATCTCTTATAGGCATATTCCGCTGTTTTCTAGAGTCTACGAGTTCCGGTAATACACACTCATTATAAAATTGAATTAACGGTTTTTCTATGTTATTTGTCCAAAACACATCATCTTTAAAAATTGTTTCGGTTTTTATACCCTTGCGGGTCCACACACCAAAGATGCAATAATTATATTGCATTAAATCAAAAATAATGCAAATAATTATATCACGAATTTTGTATAATTGTGACATTTCAGTTGACAGCATAGCACACCAGATGTACAGAGATCAAGTGTGATTATTACTTATTAGTCAATTCGAGTTCTGATTATCAGCTATTAGGCGGTCGCTAGGATAGGTCAGAAAGCATTATGAGTGATATAGTCGTCTAAATTTCGTTTGACAATTAAAAATAAACAATTTTCAAGTGACCGAATATTGCCACTTTAAGTTATTCAGTTATTCAGTAATAAAAAAAATAATTTTGAATTTTATATAAAATTTAATCAATTAATTCATTAAATTAAATTAAATGTAAATGTTATCATTAATTCAAATAAGTCCAGAGCTGAACAACATACCTTGTATATTTCCGGACTTATCTCAGTTAATGAAAAAAAGACTTACACCACTTTCGTTTACAACGGCTCATATAAAAATATGCATAGTAGTTAATGCATCTCTTTCAAAGTACCTAATATTATAGTAGTATATAATTATTTTTCATACTTCCTTATTATTCAATATCTCTCTAGGGGGAGATTCAATTGCATCTACCGTCAAGTCACCTTGATTTATATCGGTGTACTCATTCTGTAAACAAGAATGATATAATTTTATAATGCATTTAAATAGTACAACTTATATATATTTTTTAATGTTCTAGAAAAAGAGCCCAAGACTATATCAACTTCAATTGTTATGTAACCATCAGTAAACATATCTATTATTAAATGAGACAGTCTTAGCTAGAAGTTTGTGAAAAACATATTTTTTGCACTACTAGCCATAAAACACATCATTGTGTCATGTATCAAAGTACTGTAAAGTTGATGTTTATGATTAGTAGTTAATATATTTTTTTGTAGTATTATTTTGTACTTACTGGTAGAGTTAATACAATTTTTTCTTACCAAGGTAAAAAATATATGTTCGCCTGAGGCTACATTTTTCTTTTTTTACTAAGGTAAGAAAAAGTATATTTGATTACTGGTTAAAAAATATCCACAGATCCACAGTAAGCGACAACCAAATTCCTACATCTGACAGTCGCTTTTTTTAATTTAAAACACTTCTAATTGTTCTAGTAGTGCAAAAAATAGTAAATAAATATATATCATGAGCAGTCACTCATATAATTCACTTACCTTTCTTTTAGATGGAAAACACTTCCTCTTTATTCGATGTGCGCTTGATCTAAGTCGGCGTGTAGTGCCTTTTCTATAGTCCGAAACCGGTTCATTCATATTTAGTCACTTTTAGTGTCGATTTACTGTCGATATTTCGCAGGGGAAGTTGTAATACCTTCTAGCGCGAGCACCGAGAGTACAGGCCTTTACTCACAACACTAGACATATGCCAGCGCGGAGTTGTTTACGCAGAATGTTATGCTCTACAAAAAACTGCAGTAGTTTTTTTTCACCTCGTTTAGTTTCGCATTAGAAACGATTAAATATAAGGAAGCAAATTTGTATGTAATTACATACTACTATATTTTTAACACGAATTTTAATATTCTAATTACTGTATCATTTTTAGCGAAGTCTATATATACCTACATAAATCCTTTGCTATGAATATTGGTGTTGTACTTGTAAAAATAATGAAATATATCCGTAACAGCGTTCGACGGGAAGCGGATATTTGCGGCTCTTTACCTTTGATGCGATTTTCATATGAAGGGCTATTAATATCGTACTCGCGGTGGCCTGGGTACTGTCCTGTATTCGCACTCCAGTTTCGTTGAAAGAGACAACTATATAAATTCCGCTAGCCATCCCTTTATAAAAATGACGCCCCACGAGTTGCCTATCTCTATACCCCTCTCACCGATCCTCTTCAGGTGAAACAGTTCGTCGCGGCACTTGCCGCCTTAAGGTCGATTAATAGATTTGAGTATTTTTAACGCACATTGAAAATGCTTGCCTCAGCCCTCGGCACATGCGGGAATATATCGAAGGTTAAACAAAAATCGACTACGAAGTTGGCTTTGGCAATCTCAAGTCATGTCTGCACTAAGATCAAATCTGACAAGTTAACATGACAGCCAGCATTGCACACGTGCGCGTGTGATCTTAGTGAAGACATGACTTGAGATTGCCAACGCCAACTTCGTCGTCGATTTTGTTGAAAGCTCGATAGCACTCCCTCTGGCAGATGGTCAATGATGTTCTAAGAAATTTTATAAATTCGGATATTTTAGGAATTTTCCCGTTCCCCGGGAATGTTCCCCTCGAAAAATTTCGTTTGGCTCATTGCTATATCTGTGATCTCTGAAAAAGAACATTAATTCCGAACAGAGCTTCCCTCATTTTAAGACCGACTATGAATTCTAATTGGTAATTACTTATGCCATCTTCTAGTTTATTACAGATTGATGAATTATCTTTAAGTAAATTGTTATTGCATTCTGCATTCCTTTCAAGTGCAGCACTCCTGAACACAAACACTCTCTAGCATTTGTTTTTTTGGAGTCAGTATAAAAGTGTATTGTGTTAAAGCGATCTGAACGTTATCCATCAGGTATTTATTGAATAGTTTGATATCCCAGCGTAGATATTAGCGTTAGATGTCGTAAATCAGTTCGGAAAGAAATTGAATAATTTTTACATTATCCTGGGCAATAATCCAACTCAAGACTATAAATTAAATGTAAGAATCTAAACTTAGTGCGCCACCAGAGATTTACCATAAACATAAATCTGGAGCAGAGTATAAAAAAAACATTCACATTTTCCCCACAGCTCTATTTAGTAGTTATTCTGTTTCTTTTCTTATTGATATAAGCTTTGGTCATTAGAAATAATATATCCCTCATTTCCTGCAAGAATGTTATAACTGTGATATCAGGCCCCGCAGTTGAAGTTTCAATTTTTTTATAATAATCCTGAAATATAATTTTGAAACACTAAATTGGTATAATTTGATTAATTGCCATGGGGTAATATTATTGAAGCATATTAGAGGAAAAATAATAATTATATACTATAGGCACCCTTTAGTTCAAAACTCTCCTCTACCTTTACTTGTGACGTAATTTCGTGGAAATCTGTGGGCTATTTTTGCTGAAATATGTTACTCTACCATTAAAAGTACACTTAATTTTAATTCATTATGCATAATTAACTCAAAAACTCCGATTTTTGAGTTCTGACGTTATTGTCGCACATGAGCGATATGCGATATTAAAGCGAAGGTGGAAGAAATAAGATTAAACCCATATTTTATGGTGACTGAAATTGAAAATATATAATATTTAGATTGAAGGAAAGTTTTACAAATCTTCGTCTACTTCTGTTCAATAAATAACATGATGGTCGGAACTATTTGAGAGGAACAACCTTTAGTTTTCAAAATAAAAAAGCGAAGGCAGTTCAGTCATGTTTTGCTTATAAATACTGGTGTAATTCTCCACATCGCTTAATTTTCGCAGTAATCTTATTAATGGACACTAATCTGGGCTAATCATTCCCTTCATATTTATATCACGTATCATGCATGCATAATACTTCGCCTGCAATATCAATAAATTTGCGACTGGATTTAATCCCACGACCTTTCTTTTTGCAACTGCACGTTAACGAGCGCTTCTGTAACATGGTTTAATTAAGATCATCCCGGCGTCTTGCGCATTCCCGTGGTGATGCTCATTTGAATAATGTCCGCGAATCTGCTATTCATAAAATTTATGTTCGTATAAATTCAGTGCGCGCGGAACTTGCATCAATTTTCCACTTACATTACGTCCTCCTGGATGATTTTCTTGTGACTGTCGACGGCGACGCTGTGCCGCACAGACGGCTGCCTCTTTCCCACACCGTTCGTCGCATTTCCTACAAAATAACAGAAATAAATCTTTTCTGAGTTGGCCTAATATTATCTTTTCATTTCCAGCTTCTTTACTTCTAAGACAATATATATTTTTTAAAGATGTATACAAAATTACAGCAAATTTGTTACAACAAGTTGTAGTTTTAGTATTTATCGAATAAATATCAGCAATGATTATTACTGATAATTAACTAAGATAGGGGACCCCAAACTACTACTGCAGAAATTGATCCGGCCCGTGATTATTCAATGATTAAGATTAGTTTTAAAAAAATCTGAAGCAGTCTCTAAGTTAATAATATATATTTTTTTTAATAAACAAAATGAATTATTACATATACTTAAGTTATTTTAAGAATATGTTTTACAAAACCGATAAGCTAATGTTGACTATTTACATAAAATTGTTGCCACATAAAAATAAAGCAATTTTAGCTCATTGTACACCGAAATTAAAAACAAAAACAAATTACTATTTGTATCAAAAGTAAACTTTCTTCTTTCTTGCTGTATACTACTGTATACGAATTAGTGATATATTCGCTTTGTGTACATACAAATTTGAAATCAATGAATAACTTACTACACTCTGTAAAATTCATTTGAAGTACAAAATTGCAAAATTTTGCCAATTAATTAATTAATTTAAAACAATCCGTATACATCCTTAAGTAATGAAGAGAAAAAAAATTGCAATATTCCTACAATACATCCAATATTGGCTCTGTACATAAAAAATCATAAATTTTTATTCTGTGTAGATAAAACAAAGAAATTTTGCTTCTGTATAGAGAAAATAAAGAAATTTAGACCGTTACACAAAATTAAAGAAAATTTGACTACACAGAGTGTTTTATAAAAGGTGTGCAAAAATGAAATAACGTTTGCAGGATCGCATTCTAAGTCGAAATGAGAGAATACACTTTTTGAAAATTTCCTCTCAGTTCTGAGTTTAAAAAAGTGAAATAATAACTTATTTATTAAGAATAAATTGGAAAGAAACTGGCGAACAAAACCAAAATCATGATAAATAATATTAAACATTATAAGAATTTAAGGTTTTATCCAAAAATTAACAGTTATATATTTAAGGTTGTTATATTATTATTTGGTACTTACTGATAAAAATTATTTATTTTATTTTATTTTATTTCTCCTGACTACTTTCGGTTAGTAAATAACCATCGTAAGAGGCATGTATTTAATATTTATACATCATGAATTCACTTGAATTCAATAATGTAATATTTTTTAAAAATTATTTCACCAGTAAGTACCTAATAATATAACAACCTAAAATTATAAGAATTGTTCAATGTAGACGTCTCGGCAACGAATTCAATGTATGTTCAATGTAATTCAATTGATATGTATCTAGATAATTTTTTTTCTAAAGTATCTGCATCTGTATCTAGATTTAATAAAATGTATGTTCTAAAACACTGGGATCAACAGTATGGGGATTTCGAAAACCGTAAAAGTTACAAAGGCGATTAAATTAGTTGCGCAATTAATTTAGTGGTCTGCAATGGTTGATAAAACCAGTAAATTTGGCTTACTTCCGGAGATATTCGACAAAATCCGAAATTTTGCGAAATCGTTTTTATGCTTTGCTGAAGTTATTTCAAAAGGTATAAAAAACAAAAGGCACTTTCTCATTGCCACTTTTTTGCTCTACAAGACAGCGTTTATAAATTTTCAGTACAACGTTTCGTTTCGAAGAAATCATGATCAACTTTATATTTTTATATGGCCCTTAAATAAAGTACACTCTGTATTAAATAGCATCTCCTATTACGAATTTATTTCACAGTATGATTTCTCATATTTTTATTCAGAAAAAACATTTCAAACATTTTGGTGTAGTAGGCGTTGAAATGAGCGACGAAGACAAAATTTATCACCTAATTTTATGATATTTAGATAATCAAATGAACAATATAATTCTCATAATATCACAGTAAAAAAATAATAAGTGTAGTTCTGAATAACTATAATGTTTCTATGTTTAACGACTATTCGTGATAAATTGTTTTCAGTTACTATTTTGGTAGCCACTCTGGGGTAAAATTAAGTAATAATTGTTGTCTTCATCGTCATTAAATGAACAGAACCATTCTCATATCACAGTAAAAAAATAATAAGTGCAGTGCTAAATAACTGTAATGTTTCAATGTTTAACAATTATTCTTGCTAAATTATTTTTTGTTACTATTTTGGTACATATTCTGAGTTAAAATTATGTAATACATTTTGTCTTCGTTGCCATTAAATGAACAGAAAAAGTCTCACATCAAAGTAAACAAATTATAAGTGTGGTCCTAAATAGCTATAATATTTCAATATTTGACACTATTCTAGGTAAATTGTTTTTGGTTACTATTTTGGTACCTATTTTGGGTTAAAATTTGATTTTTTTTCTTCATCGTCATCATTTCAACGCCTACTAAAAGAAAATGTTCGAAATCTATTAATAACCCTTTTTCTGAATAGAAAAATTAGAAACCACATTGTTATATAAATAGTTAAATTTGTAATAAGAAATGCTATTTGTATTTCCACTGTGAAAATACAGGGTGTACATTTTTTGCATGCCATATAAAAATATAAAGTTGATGATGGTTTCTTCGAAACGGAACCTTGTACTGAAAATCTGAAAACGGTGTCTTGAAGAGCTAAATTTGTGGCAATAAGAGAGTGCCTTTGGTTTTCTTATACCTTTTCAAATAACTTCAGAATAAAATAAAAGCGAAATCGCAAGATTTCGGATTTTGTGGAATATCTCCGGAAGTAAGAGATTTGATTTTCTCAAACGAATATTACTGACCATTAAATTGTGAAACTTTTTTTGTAATTTAACCGCTTTTGTAAATGTTACATTTTCCGAGATCTCCATGCTGTTTATTATTATCTTGGACACCCTGTATAAGAAAATATTTGCTGAAAAAACAATTAAAGATTGTAAATAAATTATAGGTATTTATATCAAAAAATCACTGAAATAATTATAACAGATGTTCCAACTGTAATTCTTTTTGAGCTTGGCAGTATTCTAAGTGGAAGATGAACTCTTATTGAACTGTTTTTATTGTTCAAGTCAATATTCTATCAATTTCTATTCGAATTCTATCTTTCTTGTCATCTGTATTGTTAGGTTTGGTATTAAAAAATTAAGGTTTTCAATAGTCCTCAAAGAAAAAAAACAATCTAACTTTCAATTACGTTTTAAGCGTTTTTTTTTTCTTATGTAAGGTATAATAGTTATTTATACAGGGTCCGTCATTTCACCTCCCGTCTTCTATAGCTCAGTTACTAATTGAGTTAGGATTTTGATATTTTGCAGAGCTTACTTGCATTCTGGGGTGTATTTCAGAAAAATATTTTGGATTATACAGGGTGTCCCAAAAAAGTGTGACGTCATCATGATGCATATATTTAGATTACATGGTATATTTTTTGTTGCTTATTTGGGTCCCCTTTATAGAGGCCTACATACCCATAAAATTTGATTGATATCGGTTCAGTGATATTAGCACCCAAAAAATAAAAACTGAAAAAAATCAGTTTTGCGCCATTGGTTAAGAATATTAATAAGGGATAAAAACAGTGCCTGGTTAATAAAACCATACACGATACTCATTAAATAAGGTCTGACAGTTGCGTTAACCAAGTTTTATTGATATGCATTATACAGAATGTCCAAAATTTAGCGTCAATCTTTTCAAACTTTAAAGCACTTTATTTTTCTTATATTAAATTGGAACCCGAGTATATTTTTATGTAATTCCATGCGGAATTAAAAGACAAACAATTTTCCTAATTACAACCCTATCTCAATTCCTAACACATTAAAAGATGTTTGCAGAAAACTCGTTTGAGAATGTTTTACTGGCATATTTCTTCAATTTGTTTCAACAAATGAAATCTTCGACTGTATAATTTCACTATTCTATGGTAAGAGCCATGTTATGCCATAAATTAATCAACCATTGACATTTTTATTTTTGCTGCCGAAAAATATTTTTCGGCTTAGGACGAAAAAGAGCGTTACCTAGCAACTATGGTCTTTAACAAAATGATGGCGTTTTCGTCCAGAATTTCATAACGAAAAATACTACCTTATGATGCAACCGAATAAAAAATGATTTTGGTATCTTGGGTATGAAGACCTGAGTTAAACAAGTTTTAAACTTTTATATTACTACAGTCAACATTGGCTCTTGTCTCTTTGTTAAACTTTAATGTTAATAAATGGTTTTTCAAACCACCCTTTGATTTTGATTAATTAAAATGGCCATTGGAATTGTTGATAAATCGAGTTTTCTGCACATAACTTTTAATATGTTAGAAATTGCGATAGAGTTGTAATAAGGAAAAAAGTTTGTCTTTTAATTCCACATGGAATGACATAAAAATATACAGGGGCTCCAATTTAAAATAAGAAAAATAAAGTGCTTTAAAGTTTGAAAAGTTTGACACTAAATTTTGGACACTATGTATAACGGATATCAATAAAACTTGGTTAATGCAACTGTCAGACCTTATTTAATGAGCACCTTGTATAGTTTTATTAACAAGGCATATTTTGATCTCTTATTAATTTTCTTAACCAATGGTGCAAAACTGATTTTTTTCAGTTATTATTTTTTGTGCTAAAATCCCCAAACCGATTTTAATACATTTTTATGGGTATGTAAGCATGCATAAAGGGCACCCAAATAAGCAACAAAAAATATAAAATGCAATTTAAAAATATACATCATGATGACGTCACACTGTTTTGGGACACCCTGTATAAACAAAAATATTTTCCTGAAATACACCCTAGAACGCAACTGAAGTCTGCAAAATATAAAAATCCTAACTTAATTAGTAACTGAGCTATTGAAGACGGGAGGTGAAATGACGGACCATGTATATACAGGGTCCTGCAACAGTGCGTCGGGCTTTCCTAGCACCTCTCCCGTGAGAGTTAGAAAAAAATGTTTGGTACAAAAAGTTATTAGTTTAAAAATCTGTATGCTTTAAAATTATTTTGAAACGTAAAGGGTGTCCCAATTTTGCGGCATAACAAAATCAAACATTTTTTTAAATAGAACACCCTGTATTTATTCAAGTTTTCTGATGACCTTTTTCAACCTCTACAATGCTGTCTATTTAGTTTTGGATTATGTTACAGTGTTAACAATTTACATTTTTTTTAATAGCATGTTTAAGCAGGCTCAAGCTTAAAAAGTCGTAACGACCTCATTTTTTTAAGGTAAGCATACGTTTTACCAATAATCGCAGAGCCGCTAATAAGCAACCTTTTTGTAATGAGAAATTTGAATTTAGTAATACAGGGTGTCCAGAAAAAAATGCCAAACTTTGCAAATTTCAAAGCGGTATAACCCTTTCTTTTAATGGAATGCCCCCCATTTTATGTCATTATTCGGTAGGTCTTTTCCTTCTCTTTCAATTGATGGTTCATATCTTATTTCTGAACCCTATAGTTGTTGAGATATTCAATATTTTTCACAAAAGTAACCATTTAATTACATTTCTATGCACTGAAGTAGGTCATGCTGAAAGAAAACAACTGTCAAAATGTAAGTAAGAATCAATGTGAGATGAACAAAACATTTTGAGGATTGTTTCTCTTTTGTATTAATAATTTTGTTATCTCTCATGGTTTTGGAATAAAATAATTAATCGTATTACAGAAGTACCATCTACTGTTTTACTATTTTTGTTCAGCTCACACTGATTCTCACTTACAATTTGGTAGTTGTTTTGTCTCAGCATAACCTATTTCAGTGCATAGAAATGTAATTAAATGGTTACTTCTGTGAAAAATATTGAATATCTGAACAACTATGGGGTTCAGACATAAGATGTGCACCATCAAATAGAAGAGAAGAAAAAGACCTATGACATAAAATAGGGGGCATTCCATTAAAAAATAGGGTTATACCGCTTTGATATTTGTAAAGTTTGATATTTTATTCTGAATACGCTGTATTAGTAAATTCAAATTGCTCATTACCAACATGTTGCTAATTAACCACACTGAGAATATTGCTAAAACTTATTCATACCTTCAAAAAACGAGGTTGCTACGATTTTTTAAAGTTAAGTTTGCTTATTCATGATATTTGGAGAAAAAAAATGTAAACTGGCACACTGTAACATAATACAAAAGTAAATAGAATCAAATAGTTAAAAAATGTCATCAGAAACCTTGAATAAATACAGGGCGTGACATTTAAAAAAATGTTTGTTTCGTTATTCCGCAAAATTGGGACACCCTGTATATTTGAAAATGATGAATTTGAAAAACATAAAGATTTTAAAACCAATAACTTGTTGTACGAAACATTTTTTTCTATCTTTCACGGGAAACGCGCTAGGAAAGCCCGACGCACTGTTGCAGGACCCTGTATATACAGGGTGTTAATACTAAGTTGTAACACCCAAAAATGGCAGTTAGAACTCATTGAAACAAACAACTTTTCTTAGTTAAAATTTTTGAATTGGAGCCCAAGTTCATAGTTATTGGCGTTCTTTTGTTTTTCGAAAAATCGTCATTACTCCCTTATTTTAAGAAATATTTAAAAAATACAAAAACATTCAGCATGCGCTTTGAGTTCTCTTAAACATTTGTATTTACAATTATTTTCTATTTTATCAAATAACAAAATGGCGATCGATCAAAAATTTCAAAACATGATATTTTGAAAACCACGCAATTGATTTTTGAAAATAAAACATTTATGAAATCCTTAAACCTTATTATAACATTTGTCTGAAACATTTTCTTTCGATCTGTCCAAAACAAGTTTTTATTCAAATTGAATTACAAGATAAATTTTAACAAACTGCAATAATCATTTAAAACAAAGTAGGCCATTAAACAAGTTGATGCACGTGTTTTTTAGTTTGTACGTTCAAATTTAAATACTTTTTGATCTTGTTCTTCAGAAATTTCTGCTTCATCTTGAAAAGTTTCTGTCACATTTACCATTTGTGTGCGTATTTTGAATAATTTGTGTATAAAAATGCTTAATTATCAAAACGCTGAACTTCTAGACTTGCTTTTAGGATATGGAGAAGCAGGGCGTAATAGATGTAGCTCGTAGAATGTATCGGAGAGGATATCCAAATCGTCAGCAACCAAGTAGCCGCATTTTTAGAAGAATATGTAGACGTTTGTCAGAGACTGGAAGTTTTCACCCGAGAAGTGTTGGGAATTCCAATAGATTACGTCGAACCCCTGCATTTGAAGAAGCTGTTCTTGATATTATTGAAGATGAGCCATCGATGAGCACAATAGTAATACCAAATAGATTAGGTGTAAATCACGTGACAGTTTGGCAAGTTCTAAAGGAACAAGGTCTCCGTCCATTTTCCAGACAAAAAGTGCAAGCTTTGGGACATGAAGATTTCCAGCCAAGATTGTTGTTTTGCCGTTGGTTTATTGAACGTTGCAATCTTCAGAGGCGTTTTGAAAAGTTTATTTTATTTACAGACGAAGCTTGTTTCACAAGAGACGGTGTATTTAATTATCGCAATAATCACCTGTAGTGTGATGAAAATCCCCACGCAATATTTATTCGTACGCATCAACGACGTCTTTCAGTAAATGTATGGGCTGGAATCGTAGGGGAGTACGTTATTGGGTCCTACATTTTCCCGAACCGATTGCATCGTGAAAATTATTTTATTTTCTTAAGTAACGTTCTGCCAGACCTTCTTAATGACTTACTGCTAAACATCAGAACAAGAGTGGTTTCAACATGATGGAAAGAGCAGCGGCTCATAACGAGAAATCATAGCACTACTAATAGAGAATATCCGAATAAGTGGATTGGGAGACGAGGCCAAATGAAGACCTCTGTATAAATATAAGACGCCAGTAAATACCAAATTAGAACTGGTGGCTAGAATAGTAGCTGCAGCAGAAGATATAAAATACAAGAAGCAGGCAGCTTGCAAGTGTCTCTTCTAATATTAAAACACGCTGCCGGGCTTGCGGGAGGCCATTTGAATATCTAATTTAGTCCATCCCTAATTTGTAACGGTCCGGTATTGCCTCCGACGGAAACTGTCTTTTAATTATTAATTGCGCGCCTGAACCTCCACCGTAGGCAACCGTACGCACACGCTTTTTTTAAACGTGACGTGTTTTCCGTTGTACGTGTGATTTTTAAAAATCGTCGCGAGACGCTACCATGAGAGAGAAGCTGGTCACC
This sequence comes from Othius punctulatus, assembly GCA_951805005.1. Taxonomy (NCBI): domain Eukaryota; kingdom Metazoa; phylum Arthropoda; class Insecta; order Coleoptera; family Staphylinidae; genus Othius; species Othius punctulatus. The sequence continues at coordinate 22,831,201 of OX638140.1, read as the reverse complement.
TTTCCTATAGTGCAGACGTGCCACGAGGTCACAGTTTTTCTTTGGTATATCACCAACCGGTTTCCGGGATTCAGAACGTGTCCTCATTTAACCACCCTGAGAGGGATTGACGGCACCAAGCACAAGGCAAGGGAGGGTACTGTACGACTCAACTCCATACGCTCACAACATCAGAGTAAGTAATTAAACCCGACATTTTTATTTTCGTAAAGACACGTGTCCGGCCATTGTTACTAAGGCCATGTGCCTTACAGGCGTTTTTTTTTGGGTAAGGGCTGAGGTAACCCAGCCAGCCAGGTTCTTGGCTAGGGGCGACGACCACCCTGCCAGAGTTATCTGAAGACCGCAGCTAGTGGCGGCATCCAGTTCGAGAGCCGAGCCCAGAGGAACGCAGGCCAGATCTTTATATATTTTTTTATTGTTCTCACTCATTACTTTAATCTCATTTTGATATATCTTTTTTTCCTTTGGGTAAAATTTGCGTTACGTGTTTCGTGCTGTACGTGTTTTGCGCTTTTGTAAGAAAAGGGTGGCTCCGACGGCCCTTCGCATCGCGCGTTACGTATTCGCGGGATTCGGCCGAATAAAGTGAACGCGGCGCGATAAAGTTGCGGGAGGAGGTATTTATTTCAGGAAGCGTAGGCACGGTGTCCTGTCTTTTGTGTGAATAAACGCAGATATTTTACACCACAAAATTCACACCTGTTATTTTTTGTTCCCCCCACGTTTTCTCAATCGGGCATTCTTTTCAGTTTAACTTCCTATTCTCACTGCGAGATTTAAATCTGGTGGTGTGGGCGCCAGATGGTCAGCCGTTGCGACAGTTCGTAATTTCTGAACTTCGCTGACGTCAACCCACGCAGGTAGGGTGGAGCCCCCCTTTGCGACGAAATAGTGGCGAGGTTAAAATTACGTGGCGCCTTTTTTAACCCCCCCACTCTCCGACACCGAGAGCCGGCCCTCGCCGCTGCTTCGAAGGGACCCTCCACTCGCTCCGCGGCCTAACGCGCTGATAGCCCTTCAGGCACGTCACATGTTGTATCATTGTTTATTTTTCTTGTTTGTTTGTTTCTAGTTCCTCTTGTTTAATTTTCTTCTTTAATGGCAGTAAGCCTACTTTATTTTAAATGATTGTTGCAGTTAAAATTTACCTAGTATTTCAATTTGAATAAAAACTTTTTTAGACAGATCGAAATAAATGTTACAGACAAATGTTATAAGATAGTTCAAGGATTTTATAAATATTTTATTTTCAAAAATCGATTGATTGGTTTTCAAAATATCTTGCTTTGAAATTTTTGATCGGTCGCCATTTTGTTATTTGATAAAAAAGAAAATAATTGTAAATACAAATATTTTAGAGAACCGAAAGCGCATGTTGAACGTTTTTGTATTTTTTATATATTCTTAAAAATAAGGGAGTAATTATGATTTTTCGAAACAGAAAAGACCGCCAATAACTATGAACTTGGGCTCCAATTCAAAACTTTGAATCAAGAAAAGTTGTTTGTTTCAATGAGTTCTAACTGCAATTTTCGGGTGTTACAACTTGAATGAACACCCTGTACATACAGTGTGGAAATTAAGTGCGGATAAATTCGGTAACTCCGTTAATATGTATGAGAGAGAAAAAATCTAAAAGGGAGATAGCGATAGAAATTACTGCGCATGCGATAATATTTTTTTCAGATTTAAAAAAACAAAATTTTAAAAGTTGTGACGACATTGATGTTTTTTTAAAGAGAAGATATATTTTTTATTTTTTATTTCGGTATACTTTTTAAATCTGTTTTCAACCATACAACATTTTCAATAGGTTACATAAGAATAGTTATTTATGTTACAAGTACGCTAAATAGGTGTTTATGGACGCGGCCGGAAGATTAAATGGCGAGGCGTTAGCCGAGCCATTTAACCGGCCAAGTCCATAAGACCATTTAGCGTACGTGTAACATACAACTTTTTTTTTAATTTGTACACATATTGATTTGAAAATAATATTGAAATATGTTATTTCCAACCATAACAACAGTGTTGTTGTTGACAAATTAAATTTGACAAAATGTCAGATATCGAAGATAATATCGAAGAAGATTATGATTTGCCACCAGAAGTTATCGAGCAAGCTGCACAAGCACAAAGTCGATTGATGCCCGTGAAGTCGGCTGCCATTTACGAAAAAACGTATAAGTTGTTTTGCGATTGGCGCAACAAAATGTCTGTTCGAAAAACTTCGGAACAAGTCCTTATGGCTTACTTAAATGAGAAATCGAAACAAGTCAAACCATCTAGTCTTTGGTCATATTTTTCAATGTTGAAGAAAGTGCTAAAAGTAAAGGAAAAAGTGGATATTAGTAAGTAAGTTCTAATATTGCTATGTATAAATTCAATACTAGATTTGTATAAATTGTTAGATATGCTAGTGCTCAAGAATTTTTGAAAAATATTTCCCGAGGTTACCGACCTAAAAAGTCAAAGGTATTATCTAAAGAAAATGTCATGGCATTTTTGAAAGAGGCTGATGATTTCCATTTTTTATTTGCAAAGGTAGGTAAACTGTATTTCTGCTAGACAAACTGATGTACCTATATCAAATCTTCTCAGCTTGTGGTTCTTTTTGTATGTGTTTAGATTATTATTATTAACTAAATAATAATTAATTCGCAATCTCGTTCTTCTAGTTATATCGTCCTCTCGTATCTCATTCTCTCTATCTCGTTAAACAGAAAAGTCCGCTGTGGCGGTTTTTAACGTCCGTTGCTATAAAACAAAAAATTTAACGTCCGTTGCTATAAAATATTGTAGCATTGCACATAAACGGTTGTTTAGATTGTTTGTTATAACGACGTTAATGACGTCTTTATGAATACAAATTAAAAAAAAAAAATTAATAAAAACGGCCTTAAAGTTAAAAAAGTAAAGATGAATAATGATGGTAACAGACCAATCCTAGTTATCGGAGCAATACCCAAGACGGTAATAAAATGCATTCACCTCGTTTTGAAGCACCATATTCACAATATTGTATGGTTGAAAACAGATTAAAAAACTCTACCGAAATAAAAAAAATAAAAAATATAGGTTGTCATTTAAAAAAACATTAATGACGTCACAACTTTTAAAATCTGTTTTTTTTTAATCTGAAAATAATATTATCGTATGTGCAGTAATTTCGATCGCTATCTCCCGTTTACATTTTTTCTGTCATACATATTAACGGAGTTACCGAATTTATCCGCTAGTTAATTTCCACACTGAATTTCCACAAAAATATATATTGATTATTGATTTGTTTTTAATCATGATTTATTCCAACCCTGTTAAAAACTAACACTGCAATGCGTTTCTAATCTTCTTGAGAATATCTTAAACTGCCGCATAAAACTATACGATGCTTTATTTATGGATGGACGGATGTCCTTAATAAATTTCCTATTTCTTCCCAAACTGGTTTCAGTTGTCCTATGGAGAAGGTGTCCTAAATTCTGATTCAATATTGATTATTTCAATAGATATAATATTCTTCCATTTAGAATGTTTTATAAATAAAATATACATTGAAAGTGGATTCATAGAGGTACATTCAAATATACGATGGTCATTTTTAAAGTACGGATCCTTTTGGTTTAAATACACGTAGACACATAAAGCACGTTTTTCCAAATATAAATTTCTGCAGTTGTGTTGCAGACATTATAATTTTGAAAAAGAGTAACTGATGTTTCTATTTAAACCATAACGGTTTTTACTTTTAATATGACCCTCGTATTAATTCGCTAAAAAATCTTTAATACAACGTTTTTACTCACCATAATATTTTGCCCTAAGGGCTGTTAGACTCGTCATGATGCTAGCCCTGTGCGAAGAAATCCTGACCCCGAGCTGTTTGATCTCCGCCTCTGAGAAGTCGATGAGTTCCTCGACTCCGCGGAACTCTGCGAAGAGATGAGCGTACTGCTCCAGCTCGAGGGCTTTCAGCCAGTCCTTGACGTCGAGATGCTTCCTCCTGGGCTTTTCTGAGGTGCCACCGCTGCCCCGTCCGCCGATGGTGCCGCTGTCTGCGCAAACATTTTGGACGTTTACGGACTCCGAACGGGGCCTAGCCTTGAGTGAGATCAGCGAACCGAAACGCGTCCATGATAAGCCTGCAACGAAAACGAGATATTGGAAATTGTGGTGACTTGCATGGGCCAGACAAAATTGATGTGCAAGGTGATGACTCAGACTGGTTGGAATTTTAGTGTTGATTTTGATTATCTATTTTTAATAGTGTTTTTAACTGTGGTGATTCTTTGAAAGCAGTTGAGCATAGGTTCGTAGTATGCTCAGTAAATATCAACAACATTCCGACATGCATGTCAGATAAATTACCAATGTATGATAATGTAACTTGCTACGAATAGACAGGCGTACTATAAAAAGAATGCTATTTATTTATGTCATAAATAGGAGTCCACTGGCTATTCTGTCTATATTTTGAGCAGGACGAGTAATTCAGCTAATACACACTCCCTATACCTATACATGTTTGTTACAACTAAGAATATACAGGATTTTGACAAACATTTGCTTAATAAAAAAGTTTATTTCAGGCCTTTTTTGAGTCCTTGCAAGTGAGAAAAGTGTTATGCGTAAAAGTGTATGTGTATTTGCCGATATTGCGGAGAACTTAGGGAAATTAAAAAATATTAAAACATGTTGAGCCATTTATCCGATTTCATTTTCTTGGAAGTATTTCAATTTTTCTTTATTTATTTATTATTATTTATTTATTATTTAATAATTATCCAGACTCCAGACATATTATACAGATTTTTTTTAAATAACCAATTCATATAATTTTATTTAAAGTTACAGACATATGAGCCGTTGAAAACCAAGTGGTGTAAGTCATTTTATTTTAATTTAGAGAAATCTAGAAATATACAAGCAGGACCGGCTCTAGGGTACGAGGCGCCCCGATGCAAGCCTCGGTTTTAGCGCCCTATAAAGTATAAAAAAGGTATTTTAAATCCTACATTTGTTTTGTAGGATTAATGCATACATAATACATGTTATGCGAAATATAAACAAATTAAAAATTGGTTTGCATATATTTTCAAAGGCAAAAAATAACAAAATAAAATATATATGATTTTTCATTCAATAATCCTCAAATTACTACTAATTATTCTTATGAATGAATATTCATAAGAATTTAAAACACAAAACTTAAAAATTAACTCTTCTGGACTTTATTGAAGCAAATTCTTCTAATGCATTATTCAAATAATTTTGTTCGGCTAACTCATTTTCGATCGCCATCATTGATAATCCAACTAATATTTCTTGTGAAATAGTTTCAGTGGATCGCAGATAGGATTTAATCAATTTTAACTTAAAGAAAGATCTCTCCCCAGCTGCGACTGATACCGGAAGTGTTAACAAAATCCTTAAGGAAGTAGCCAAATTAGGAACAATTGACAATAAATTGTTTTTCTAAATATATTGCAACATGTTTAAGGAATTACACTTTTCCACTTGGATTGTGTCCTTCAATATTTTCAATTCATTTAATAACTCAGGAGCAGGACTAATATATTTTTCTTCAACATCACTTAGAACTATTTGTAAATCATTGCAGTTTTTTTTTAATGATTCGTCACGTATTTCGTGAAGTTCATTGTAATCGGTTAGAAATTGAAATTATTGACTATGGCTGCTCAAAAGTTCAAACCTCTCAGTTAAAGAATTCAGTACTACATCCACAATTGACAGAAATAATGAAACTTTATATTTAATTTCCGAATTCATCGGCGGTTCATCGGGACTCGATTAAGTAATTAAACATACGCTTTTTACGCCTACGTAGTGTATTTTCTGTGTAGTTTAACAGCATTAAAGTATGTGTAGTGTAGTTTAAAGCATTTTGCGAACAACATTGACCCTGCTTAAAATTTCGGGCCATATAAGTAGTGAACATACAAATTCGTAATCTTAAATTGTTTTGTGCTAAAGATTTTGCTTCGTGTTTCGTAATGTTGACCATTTTATTATTTTCGTGGAGGTTAATTAATGCATCCAGAACTTCTCCAATATTGTTCCTAAGTGGAATAAGTGCATCAATTGTTAATTCCCACCTGGTATCTGATAGACCCAAGCCAAGTCGTCAAAAAAAATTGGATCTATAAGGAAAATTAAAGGTACATTATAGGCTAATTAAGTGCCATATTCCCGAATTTAAGGCTCTTCAATTTTTCTTTACTGGTACTTACAGGCTCTATAAATCCGTCAATATAATTAATTTGTGACTAGTGTCTTACAAACTGATAACATTTGTATATGGTACCCAGGGCCCTTAAATGAGTTATGGCCATGATATCGAAAATCGTCTTCTTCAATAATTAAAGGCTAATTACAGGCTCTATGAATCCGTCAATAGAAATAATTTGTGACTAGTGTCCTACAAACTGATAACATTTGTAAATGGTACCCGCGGCCCTGAAATGAATTGCGACCTTGATATCGAAAATCTTCTTTTTCAATAATTGAAGGCTAATTTAAGGCTCTTGCTATTGTTATATTAATTGACATGTTAGCTTGATTATGTTGAGCGAAATAATGTCGCTCATTTGGTAAATTTGGAGTGGATTGGAAGAAATGGTTCAGTATTGTGGCCTGCCAGAAGTCCCGCTTTAACAATTTTTAATTTTTATTTGTGGTGACGTTGAAAGCAAATTGTGTATATGGATTAGCTAATAATGCCGAAGAATTAAAAAATCGAATAAAAGACGCCGTGGCATCATTGTCCGCGTAAATATTTTATGTTCAGATTGAGTTCTTTTAATTTATCAACAAGATACATAGATAAAGCTTCTCCTGTAGAATCAACAATTTCTACAAAACCAGCAAAATGTTCGTCAATTGTTGTTTTATTATTTTCATCTTTATGGACAAATCTGACAATAAGTGTCACTTGCTCAGTGTGACTTATGTCGGGAGTACAATCTAATAAGAATGAAAAATATTTGGCGTTAGTTACCATTTGAACAATAGACCGAACCATTTGTTTGAAAATTATTTCTATTAGTAAATTTTTGATGTTTTTCCCCAAATAGTGAGTAGTTTGCCTGTGTGTATTTTGGATTTTTGCGATGTGATTTGCCATGAAAACATCAAACTTCGAAAATAACTCAACTAATTTAAAAAAAAATCCATTGTCTTTCTTAACAATTGTACCAGTTCGAACCACGTAAAGCTAAATTTTGTCCGACAAGATAATTTATAATTTCGACTATTCTCTCTAAAACACCACGCCAATGTCGCTTCTCAACCTGATACATGTTTTCCAGTTCGCTATCAATTGTTGTATGCTTTCCCAGCTGCTTTTTAAGATCCATCCATTTCATGAAGGAATTAAGATGTGTCACACTTCGTTCATGCCATGTCAGAAGTTTTGACAGGTTTTGCAAATTTCCAAATCCAACAGTTGTCAATTTGTCAATTTGCCTTTTGTCACATTGAAATAACTTGCAACAACAACAGAATACTTTATTCAAGCAAGTTGGGTAAACAAGCCCGAGTCTGTTTACCGTGTAATTATTGCCAAATTTTCGAATATAATAATTATTGATTAAACTACGACCTGTTCGTCAAGTGGGCATGGTTGTGATCAATTTTGGCCAAGTTGCTGGATCATTTGAACTGAATGTAAATAAGAAGTCGCTTTAGTTTACTGTTTGTTGTATTTGGTCGTGTTGAAGCAAACAGGGTGGAGATGAGGCATGAGGTATCCAGCGCCTCCTTACGGGGGTGGGGGGCATGCAGGGGCATCGCCTGCATGCTCCTCGAGCCGGCCTGTATACAAGGTAACATGCCTCTAGATCCATTTATGCAATTACCTGAATTTAAACAAAAATGGACTCTGGTTTTCAACGGCTCATACGTATCCACCATGTATAAAATATCATTGACACTAGTAAAAAGCATCTTCTTAACGTATTAATTTCAGTTCAACTATGATTTTTTTAATTAGTCATTTTTTTAGGTTATTATTATTAGTAGCACTACGAGCCAAATTGGCCCATGGCTTGGATGACTATGTCTTTCCATAGCTTCCTATTTTTCGCTTTCATCTTCCAGTCCGTGATTTTCATCTCTTTCAGATCCTCTTCTACATCGCTGTTCCAGCGGCTTCATGGTCTCCCTCTTCGTTTTTTTTCCTCCAGCCATTCTTATAAAAATCTGCTTTGACATACTTGCTTCCTCCATTCTCGTTACTGGCCTGGGCATCTTATTCTTTGTGCTTTTATGATTCCCACTATGTTGTTTCCTATACATTTTTTAACATCATTGTGTGTCCTTCGTTCCCATACTTCTTTCCCATACTTCTACGCTCACTTGTTCCGTCTTGTTAATTGTCCATGTCTCTTCTGTGTATGTGTCTATTGATTGTTTTATAAATTCTTATTTTTGCTTTCTGGGAGATGTTCTTGTTTGTTAGAATTCTATTTAGTGCCATTAAACATCTATTCCCTGCCATTATCGTTGCTTGAATTTCTTCTTCTGTACCCAATTTTCTTGTGAATGTGAATCCCATATATTTAAATGTTTCTACTTCTTCGAATTTATATTCCTGCTCATTAGTCATTTTCACCTTCAGATTTCGTCCTCTCCTGTATTCCTGGTTTGCTCACTCCGTATATTTAGTTTTGATTCCGTTGATAATTAGCCGCACTTCCCTTGCTCTGTTTGCAACTCTCTGGACAATCTCTAATTTCTTTTTTCACTTTCAATTCTTCCATCGCCTATACTTCTGTCCTTTTTACTTTATCGTAGGCTTGCTGGAAGTAAATTAATAGGACGACTGTTGGTATATTGTGCTCATGACTCTCAGCTTGTATTTCCCTTAGTGTATATATTTGATCTGATGTACTTTTCCCTTTCCAAAAGCCTACTTGATATTCGCCAAAAAAAAATTCCACTTCTTTATTCATTCTTTGCGTATGTAGCCAGTATTTTGTACGTAACATTCAGCATGGAAATACCTCTGTAGTTATTTCAGTCACTTTTATCTCCTTTTTTTGTATAGCGGTGTTATTATTGCTTTTTCATTATTTTGGGATTCTCTCCTTCATCCATATCTCAGTGATTAGTGCATGTATTTGACGTGCGAATTTTGGGCCTTTATGTTTTATGGAGGCCATTTCGGCTGTTATGACATTACTCCTTTTTGAATGGCTTTTGTGGTTCTTTAATTTTTTTATTATGTCGTTTGGCGCTGGCACTTCTCCCTCTTGCATCAACCTTGTTTCTTCTTCCTTCATGGATATTTGTGTACTTTTTATGTTATTTCCGTTAAGCATTTCATCAAAGTATTCCTTCCACCGATACAATACTTCTTTTTCGCCATGTAATTTTTGCCCTTCATTATTTCTGTACCCTACTGGTTTTTGGTCAATGCCTTTCTTTTCTTTTTTTACTCATTTGTATAAATTTATGATTTTATTGATTCTGTAATCATTTTCTATATCCTCAATAATTCCTTCGTAGTGTTTCCTTTTTTATTTCTTACTAATTTCTTATGTGGAATACCCGAAGTATCAAAAACAAGGAAAAGGAACTGGAACAAGAATTTGAAAGACGAATCTAGATGTATTGGTAATAACTGAAACTAAAAGGACAGGTACACAAACGGTTCTAACAGACAATAAACATAGAATAATTTTTATCGGAGTGACACAAAAAAGCAGAGCAGCAGCAGGAACTGCATGTATTATACATAACCGATTAGAGAAAGAGTTGGAAGATTGGGAAGCAATAAATGAACGAATACTAGTAATCAAACTAAGTAATACGTGGAACAATAACTTAATAACAATAATAGGAGCGTATGGGCCGAACGAAGATGCCACCAAATCAAACAAAGATACGTTCTGGAAGCAATTAACAGATGTAACTGAAAGAGCGAAAGGAGAAATATGCGTAACAGGAGATTTCAATGGACGTGTTGGACGAAAAGATAGAAAGTACATGGAAGTTCGAGGAAAGCACGGAGAAAGGCATAGAAATGGCAAATGTAAAAGACTTATAGATTATTGTATCGAACAGGATTTGGTAATAACAAACGAAAGAAATTCAAAAGTATACTAGAGAAGCTCAGCCGTTCGGAAAAGTCCATATTGACTACATCGTAACAGAAAGAATAAATAAAAAACAAGTAAAAGACGTTAGAGTCAAAAGAGAGGAAACATCCTAAACCCAACGAAGATATAAAAGGAAGAGTAACAACAGCAGAACTCATAAAGGCATTCAAACTTAAATCGGAGAAAGTGGCAAGAGTCTATATGGAAGAAAGCAACAAGGCCATGAGTAAATTACCAAAATCGGAACTGCTCACATTAGATGAGGAGTGGGAAGCAATAAAAACAATGATACTAGAGACTGCAAAGACAATGTGTGGAACATGTAAACAAAGCAACTATAAGAAACAAACAGCATGGTGGACAGAAGAGATAAAGCAGCAGATTAAAGTCAAGAAAGCGAAATGGGAAAAATATTTGCATACGAGAACATCGACCAGATATGAGGCCTGCAAAACCCAACGAACAAAAGTGAAAAATATGATACTGGAAGAAAAGCAGAAAGTGTGGGAAGACATTGGGGTAAAGATGAAAGAAAATGCTAAAAGCAACCAGAAGGTATTTTATAGTATGCTGAAAAGTCTAAGTAAAGGTAAACGGGAAGAGATGCTCATAAGAATAAGCGACGACGAAGGCAAGTTATTAAGGACAGAAGAAGAAACGATGGAGCGATGGAAAACGTACTTCGATAAGTTACTAAATCAGGATTATGAACCAGACACAAACACAGAGGCAATACCAATCAGAACTATATCAACAATGGATATAATATAATTAAGAAAATAGGAAGAAGTAGGATAGGAAGTAGGAAATAGGAAGTGGAAGCTATCCAAGAACTCAAGGCAGGAAAAGCTGCAGGCATTGACAGAATCACAGGGGAAATGATTAAGAACATAGGAGGTGGGGGAATAAGGCGATTACATGCGTTCATTAACAGAGTATGGAGAGAAAAACAAAGATCAAGAGACTGGACAATGGGAATGATTGCGCCAATCTTCAAGCCCGGGAAGAAAAACAGAGTGTGAAAATTATAGAAGCATTACACTAATAGGAACGTAATTAATAGAACTTTGGAAAAGCAGAATAGTTTACACATTGCGTTTTTAGACATGGAAAAGGCCTTTGATAGAGTTCCCCGCGATATGATCTGGGAGGGTTTACGAAAGTTGTAAGTACCTGAAAAACTAGTCAAAGTAAGCCAAAGCATGTATAAAGAAACAAGAAATGTTGTCATAACGAGAAATAGAAAATCTAATGAGTTCATAACACAGCAGGGAGTAAGGCAGGGAGGTAGTTTGAGCCCCTTGCTATTCATAGTTTATATGGACCAAATAATAAAAAACGCCTGCAAGGAAACAAAACCAGCAAACATCGGATATAGAAATGGAAGAAAAGTGCAAATACATCAATGCACGTTCGCCTTTGACCTAGCATTAATGGCAAAAAATCAAGATGAACTGAAGAAGAACCTATAAATCTGAAGAAAACAAAATTTATGGCAATATCAAAGGAACCTATACAGATGGACATAAAGATAGACAACACACCAATAGAACAAGTTAAAGAATACAAATACCTAGGGGTCATCTTAAATGACAAAGGACAACAACAAACGGACATTAATAATCGAATTAGCAGTGCCAATGAACTATTCTACACTCTAAGCAAATACATAACAGGGAAGAAGGAAATAAAGAAAAAGACGAAAATTAAAGTGTACAAGTCAGTCTTCAGGCCAGTCCTAACATATGGAAGTGAGACGTGGGTACTTAATGAGATACAAAGAAGCAAGATACGTGCGGTAGAAATGAAATACCTTAGAAGAGTATATGGAGTCACCCTAAGAGACAGAATCAGAAGCGACAAAATCAGGAAAGAACTAGATATTAAGGGCATATATGAGTAAATAGAAAAAAAAAGCTAGGATGGTGGGGGTACATGCACAGAATGAGGGCGAGTACGCAAGCAAGGGAAGTGTGGGACGCGAAAATGCAAGGAAGAAGAAAAGAGGACGACCAGCGAGAACTTGGGAAGACGCGGTAGAAAACATACTCAGAAAAAAGGACACCTCGAGATAAGAAGCGATCCAGATGACAGGAGACAGAAGACGTGGAAGCAATTCATAAAACAGTGAAACAGCATGAATTATTATTATATTATGTTTATGTTACAGAAATACACATTATGTTACATGCCTATACCCAGCATGTGTAGAAAGGTTTATTGAAAGGTTAAGAAATTAGTATATATATATATATATATATATATATATATATATATAACGATCTTTATTCAGGCTATCGACCCCAGGTGGGGTCTTTCCGCCCCCATAGGTATAATTTACCAAAAGTGTTCGATTTAAGACACCAAATTCTAGAATTAGCTGCATAAACTGAAAGTAAGAACGGTACAAACTCAGTAAAATCATTCATATACAGTGTGTTTTAGGAGTACATATGAAAAAAGTAATAAGAGTGAAATGCTTTTAATGTGCAAAACCGACATTTACCCACACTCGAACATAATGGAGATTTAAAACGATTGGAATTGTGTCTAATTTTGGACAAATATGTCTTGCAAGACCCTCACTTTTGTAGATAAATTTTATTTAATGACAAATCATCTTTTACAACTAATGGTGTGGTATCCTCACAAAATTGTACATTTTGGGCTCAGGAAAATCATTTTTCATAATGAATAGAAGAAGCTTACGATATAAAAAAGTTAATATTTGGTATGGCCTCTTAGATAATAGATTATTTGGACCATATTTTTACGATGCAAATGTTAATACGATTAAATATTCCGCGTTCTTCCTCTCGACGTCTTCTTTTAGGGAACTTTGAAACAACAAGTTTATAAAGGGAACATCTTTCAACATCATATGGAACATGATGTTGAAATCTTGAAACAGAGAATTCATAACGCTGCCCTTGAAATTAATATGCAAAATATCAGTACGGAATATAGGAGTAGAATAGAAAAATGTGTGGAAGTGGGAGGCCCAAAATTTTGTTGAATAAAATAAGAAAAAATAAAGTTTATAATTATAACTTTTTTTAATTCAAAAAAAATTTACGCGGATTTTATCAAAGCTTATAATTATAATTAAATGAAACAACTTTTTTCGAATCTTATAGTAGAGGTCTTTATTGCTTCGGTTATCTGCTTTATTGCTTCGGTTTCTTGTCTTCTCCATATATGCCCTAGCCATTTTAACCTTTGTCTCTTAATTCTCCTTATTATTGTGTCGCCTTCTAATATTTCATCTATCTTCTTGTTGTTTTCAGGTTGATAGCTTCTTTGTTCTAATTTCTCCGGTTCTGTAATTACCCTCACAATTTTCCTTTCCGTTATTGCGATTTGGTTTTCATCTTTTTTGGTCATCGTCATCGTTTCTGCAGCGTAAGTTAAGACTGGTCTTATAATTGTCTTAGATAACTGTATTTTTGTTTTTGTTTTTATTTGTATGCTTCTTAATAGTAAAGGCATTATATTGTTATTTACTTATTATTTCCTTCCATATGTATTTCTAAAGCGCATTGTATACGAATTATTTCGGTCTAAATTCGTTAGAACGAATGTTCTAACTTTATGCTTATGCAGGGGCTAATTCCACAATGAGGTTTCCTAAAGCGAACATATACCGCGTGAGCATTTTTAATCCGAAACATACATAGATGTTCAGAGATAAGCAACCCATTTCACAAGTCCTGTTCAGGATTAAAAATGCTCACGCGTATACTAAACAATCCACTTTGTGAAAAGGGTTGCCTATATCTAAATATCTGATAAAGGGAGTGCTAGACTCCCGCATGCGCCGTGTTACAAGGTGTACATAAATCATTGTTGATTTGTAATCACTTCAATTCAATTGTGCCGCTTTTTAAATTTGTATACCATACTATTTCAGAACTGTCACTGTCAACCATACCTGTCAACTGTCAGACAACATAATAACAGCAGATTGTTAAAATGTACACTAATTAGAAGAACACTTTTATTGTTGAGGCTTACTTTCGTAATGGACGATTTGAAAATGGAGAAATGATTTATTCAATTCCAGAGTGCGTTCGGGAATTTCAACAAAAGTTCCCTGACCACCAATTTGAAAAAAACTGTTTAGTCAATACATATTTCACGAATAGTGCACCGTTTTAGGGAAACTGGTAGTGTTCAGAAAGATAAAACCTCAGGCAGACCCACAGTATGGGTGTTGTAAAAAGGTTGTTGCAAATGTTTGTGAACGACTCGAAGTAAGCCCTCAAAAGTCAATTCGTAGATTGGCTATGCAAGCTGGAATTCCCTCGAGCACCTGCCATAGAATTGTGAGAAAGAGGTTGAATTTACACCCTTGTAGGGTCTCAGTGGTGCAAGAATTGTTTCCAATCGATCCTCAACGCCGATTGAGTTATTGCCGATGGTTTATGGAAAATGTAAACGACGATCGATTGCTCGATTTAACATTTTTCAGTGATGAGACTTGGTTCCACCTATCATGATAGGTTAATTCACAATACTATAGGTGCTGGCATGCTGAAAACCCTAATTTTTTTGTGGAAGCACCGCTACATCCTCAGAATGGTTGGAATTTGGCTGGCTGTGTCTCGTCGTAGAATAATTGGGCCTATATTCTTTCATGAGACAATAAAAGGTGAAAGATATCGGATGACAGGACAACCATGTGAGAAGTAACTAATATTTTTTCCATTTTTCTAATAAAAAGAAATGTTTTCATTGCTGCAGAAATTCAAAAAGCATTTAAATCAAGATATATGAAATTTTCGATTTTTTTTTCGTCCGATTCCTTCTCTGAAAAGTATTTGGTAAAATATAAGGGCAATAGCAATAGCAAATTGGAAGTTTACCATGTTTTGTTTTGTGATATGTTTCCCAAACTATGTTGGTAAGTTGAATATACTTAAAAACTCTATATACTTTGGAGAAAACTAATTAGTAGGATTAGTAGGATTTTGAAAGTAACCATTTAAAAAAATCTGGATTTGAAGAAGTTTTTGAAAAAAAAAATAACAAACCGATTTATGTAATATATCTCTCAAAATGTCCATGTTTTTTGAAATATCATAGCTACATGACAATAATTAAAATAATCTTAAAGATAATACTTATTATATTGCATACATTCTGATAGAATTAAATTTTCATCAACTTCTTATATTTAGTTTCATAATTTTTTGTATTGTTTTTCTAAGTTAATATACAGGGTGCCTCTAAATTGTGTGGAAATGGCTTAACCACAGATTACTGAGATCAAAAAAAGACGATTTAACAAAACATATCTATATACAAATGCGTTTGGTTTAGCCAGTACTCAGCTTTAAAGTAAATTTAAAAAAAAAACAAAATTTGTTTATAAAACGAAAACGATTACGTTAATTTGGATGTTGTTTGGTATGACACTTTATATGGGTATAACTCATATTTTTACATCATATTGTTAGTATCAGTAAGCCGGTTGTGAATAAAATAAGTGAGGCCCAACATAATACTTTCATATATTACAATGACAAAAGCAAATAAATTAAAAAAAAATAAAATCGGACTCAGGCATTCATAACTAAGTTTTTTTGTATCTTTATAGTTTTTTATATCTGTTACAGTTTCGACACAAAAAAATAAAATATGAGTGACTGTGCTACACTTGTTTGGAAACAAATGTAATCTAGTTACCGAATTGATGATGGTTTATTCACAATAATGAATATAAAGTATACTTACGTCCATAAAACAGATATGTTGCTAGTTTTAGGATTTTAAGAGCCCTAATAACGAGGAAGAACCTACGTTTAGCGTTTTGCCGATTTATTCGGGAAAATAGAGCTCAACATGTACTTTTTAACCAGAAAATTATGTTCACTGATGATTTGTTTCCAAACGAGTGTGGCGCATTCACTCATATTTTATTTTTTGTATCGAAAATGTAACAGATATCAAAAACTATAAAGATACAAAAAAAAAATTAATAATGAATGCCTGCGTCCGATTTGATTTTTTCAAAATTTATTTGCTTTTGTAAGTAAAATATATGAATGTATTAATGTTGGCCTCTCTTGTTTTATACACTACCGGTCTACTGATAATAACAATATTATGTCAAAATATGAGTTATGCCCGTATAAAGTGTCATACCAAACAACATCCAAATCCATGTAAACGTTTTCTTTTTATAAGCAATTTTTTTTTAAATTGACTTTGAAGCTGAATTCTGGCTAAACCAAACGCATTTGTTTATAGATATGTTTTGTTAAATCGTTTTTTTTTTATCCCAGTAATCTGTGGTTAAGCTATTTCCACACAATTTAGAGACACCCTGTATATTAACTTTTTATATTCTGCATACAAATTTTCCGGTTTAAATGATTTTACTATTATGATTATAATTGTACTTCCAAAATGTGGCTACATTTTTAGATATTACTATTAGTAGAACTTCCGGGGTGACTTGATTCAATACAATCTCATAATACCGGAATCGCGGTAAACTTTATCGAAAAATTTATTAAGTGTGTTATTAATTGTATTATTTTTTTCTATAGTTTCTTAACTTATAAAGTATATTTTTATTATGTGCCTTTTACATTATAATTATCTTCTAACATATCATATTTTCTTCTAATATATTATCCCTAATCATAAATATTTGAAAATCAAATATAATAATAAAAATAATAAATTTATTCATGTCAATATCCAGGAGGATTTACATATGTCAAATTAAAAGTTACATGCTAAAGAGAGTAAATTCACATATACATAAAATAAATACACATATAAATATAAAACCTAAAAGCAAGAAAGTTGCAGATTTAATTATAATATCAAAATATCATATTACACCAAATTTCATAAAGATTTCAGAACAAAAAACAAATGCAAGGTTTTCCCAGAAAATTGTATAATATACCGATATAATATGCCGGTATAATATACCGGCAGGCCGCTATCATTTTTTTACCTCTGTATTGTGAACCCTAGTTTCAAGCTATGTGTTAGTAAATTATTTAAAACATATTTGTATGATTTATCATTTTATTAAATTTAAATTAGTGATAAGACGCTGTGAGGCATGCATTATTGCTCAATGGAGTCACTTTCAGCAGTTGATATGAATATCACTTTTTAAATTGTAGAGATGTGTGAAATTAAATTGAATTAAATTTGTTATTATTTTAACTTCAATTAGCGATGACTTTTCAAAGAACTATTTTCGGATCTTCTTTGTAAGAGAATTTATCTATAATGTGGTGAGCACAAAATGCCCAATCAGCCAATAATAGTCATTGCCTCAAGTGAATACTTCGTTTTCTAATTATATTCACGGACTGACTATCAAAATACGTGATTCCCAACCAAGCTTTCTTTAATACCATTGACTTTTAGATATATTATTTTAATTATATTTTAAGAAAGCACTTATTGATAGGTTACTTGGACTTGGTTGCAATTACACTACGGCGTATTTTATTGGTATGGCTAAATATCATCCCTAAGTATTTCTGCATTACTTTTCATTTATAATAATAATTATATTACTGTTTCAGATCTTGCGCAATTAGTTACTGTCATATTAATTGTGTGTTCTTTCTGGAGTTATTATATTCAATAAGTGAATTAATGTATTAATATTTCCCAATCCATTTGAAACACTCTTTACATATAATCAGGAACTGTGGAAATAGATTAGAATGTCATCTGGTAAATTTATTTTGTAAATATAACAATGGAAAAGGCAAATTAAAATAGTTTCTTTGATTATAGCAACTGTTTCACCTACCTTTAGATTTCTTGTTTACAACTTGATAAATTTCCATAATTCGTCTGACAGCATGCAACTCGTAGAAGTCTTTGACACTGAATGTGAAATTATCGATTCCAATTGATACCAATCTCTATATGTAAACATATATTGACTTACTGATAAGATAATTTACATTGACTAACGTACAGGATAGTATTAGTTTGAACGGTCAAAAAGTGAGGATGGTGAATCATACTACAAAAATTTTAATGTACGAGGAATTTTACGAACAAATTCGAATAAAACAAACACATTCGTAAATTACGATTTTTGACTGACAGTGACCATGTGTCATTTTGCCCATATATTCATCCATCCATCCATCCAAAGTTTGTGTATGCATTTAAGTTTTTCGCTCGACAAAATTGACGAACATTCTATTAAAATGTCTGATATAGTAGGGCCGTTGAGAGCTGACAATGACTCATCGCTCCATTGTGGTGGAATTCGACATACGTTTCAAATTTTATTTCACTCTATTATATTAACCTTACGGCGAATGAGCATAGAAAACGCGATTCTTCGAAAAAGTATGAGTCATTAAGTAGGCCATTATTCTATGAAATTTAGTGATTTTACAAAATTAGGAATAGAATAATTCATAAGAGAGTATAACATACTCCCCTTAGGTGGCCCTGACCATTAGGGCCGAATGAAATTCATGGTTACGTTCGGTGGCTGTTGATTTTAGCGATAGTGTATTTATTCGTCAAGTGAATATTAATCAAAATTTTTATAAACATAAAACCTCAATATTTTAAACTCTGCTCTAAACATTTTTTTTTAATTGTTTTAAAATGTTTAAACGAAGCGCAAATCATATGCCCGATTTAGGTATCACGTGAAGAAGATCACGTTTAAGTATCTACGCCGGATTTCTTAGAAAATTCGGAATTAAAAAAACTACCAAAACACGTCTATCTTTATTTTGAGGGGGACATCTTTTGATGTACTGTTGACATGTCTGTCAGTTTCCTCCTCCCCTGCAATATGCACCTGTCGAAAAATTTCAAATGGAATGACCCACCTTGTGACACCTCATTTGAAAGGTGTTTTTGTCACTACGGCATTTTTTGTTTCATAAAATATATGTTTAAATGAGGTGTCACAAGGTGGATCATCCTTTGAAATTTTCGATAGGTGATTATTGGAGGGGAAAGAACGGACACACATATTAACAGTAGGCACGTCAAAAGATCCCCCCCCCCCCCAAATAAAAATTTACTTGTAACGGGAGTTTTTTCTTTTGCATTATTTTTTTGAGAAATGCGAAGTGGACACATTTCAAAAATCGCCCTTTATACAGAGTGACCTAAATAGCGTGGGATTGCGTGGGTATCTTTCTTATTCTTGAAACCAGAGATCTGGTTAGTTGTTAACGTTGTTAATCTTAACAATAATGTAAAAAAACGATTTATTAGCAGTGCAATATCTGATAATCGGTTCACTGCCGTCTCAATGAGTTCCTGTATTAGCTTATGCAGTTTGTTTTTGATAAACGGCAATCTCGGCTGCGAAATCCCGCTCCTCGTAACTTATGATTAAAAGTAATCGAGCACTCAGTTTTGTTCGAGATTGATAAAATCTGTCGGGCACATATACATGTCGTTTTGCTGCAGCACAAGGAGCGATAAATTGCCAAAGTTAACGTAAACATATCGCACACGCGCAACTTCCACGAAAAGTCGTCGGCACTCGCCGTCAAAACAGTTATTGAATATCGTTGTGTACACGCTCGTTCATAAATAATTTATAAATTGTCTCGGCTCCCTCGCACAAGAGACACGCTGTATCCGCGGTACATCTACATATAGTTATATGTGGTGAGAATATACAACGCACTTACATACTGTCTTCCACACAAGATTTATATCTGAAACATAACGTTTGCCCCCGCAAGGTGACGTCTTCGTATTTGAATAAATAAATGTAAATAGACGATGCTGTTATCTTCAGCTGATGTGCCACGAGCGTCCTCAGCGTGGAATCGAGTTGGGTGTTATGGAGTGATTTGTTTGTAATGGCGTAATGGTGATACAGTTGTAACCAGCGTTACTGTTGGCAATTCCTATGATAATGACCAAGGGACAAGTATAGATCCTAATTTTAACAATTCGTTCTTGTTTAGTAGAAATATACCCACGGATTATTTTTCCCATAAACATTTGATTTCCATTACTATGTAAGTGTTACCATGTATCAATTGTGATTATACTATTATGATGTAAATTTGCTAATTAATTTTAATTACTTGTTAGACACTCGTAAATATCACTATAATCAGCCTGAAGACTAACCTGGAAAGATCACTTTTACAAGCGGAAGGGTGTAAAGATTTTATCTCTCCAATAATTCTAGCGCTACGAAGTGAAACCATAATGTATTTTTTCAATATTATTATTACAATATTGTGATATAAAAAAAGGATTTTTTATTACTTGTACATTGCGCCAAAAAATCAAATAGCTATTCTTTGGGTTATGTCACGAACCTATTGTCGTTTAATGATTTTCGGAATGGTGTTTTGTTTCAGAAATAGAAGGCGATATAGGTTTTCCGACCAAAACAATATACGAGGGGCGTCCGATACTAAAGGTGCATATGACTGTCTTACAAACTGCGCATGCGCAATTATACCGCCATATGTATGACTGGATGCGCTTATGAGTGCAGTTATAGAATCTGGAGCATTGTTGTCTTCACGGCTCAATTTAGCTTTCGAGAAGCAAACAAACATGGCGTGTGTAATCACAGAGTATTCCACGTTTGAGGGGCGTGGAGTGTTCCCAGCGCCTCCACCTAAAATGGCGGTGATGCTATTTGCCCGGCATGGCGCGGGGTAACGTAAATTGTTTGCGTTTAAAGTGCACATACAGTAAATAAACTATTGTTCGGGGGGACACATTTTATAATACAAAAAAAATAACAGCTATTATACAATTACAACACAAAGAAAAAACAACAATAATAATCATGAACGCTACAATTTACATATATACAATTTAAAACTTACAGAAGGTAAAACCATGAGTGGATTTACTTTGCTCAATTGTTAAACCGTTTTCGTCGGACCTTAACGCAACACACATTGCTGAGGACTAGAGTGCTCGAACAGCGGCCGCAAAAGAGGCCGTTTATGGCACAGAGGACCTATTTATAAATTCGACAGACCGACGAAACGCCCACTCAGTATCGCCCCCCTTCCGAAGTATAAAATATGTACAAATTAAACCTAAGTATCAAATCAGCCATTTCCCGTAATATAATTAATCAAATGTTGACGCTAAAACTCTTAAAATGAAATATGAACACTGACAAAATTTGAATGGCGTTTCTAGGCCCACGGAGGGCGGACTTAACAAAAATGACGACAATTAAATAGAAATTAAATAATTAAACGGACTAATGAGATGGCTGTAACCGAGCCGGGCATGCAATAATCATATGAAATTTGGGAAAGCGGTAATTAATAATATTTTACTGAAGTGACGGATTACTTGTAATAACTTATAAATCTGAAATTCACGTGGCTACTTAAAATGCAGAGGCACGTCCATCGGCCGACCGAAATGGCAAAACCCAAGATCTGCGGGCCAGATGCTTTATTGGCGCGGGCCAAATGTCCGGACTGGACGGTACACAGAAGGTGTTTACGGTTGGAAATTAAAAAAAAAAGGATCGCGAATTATTAATCAAACGCGATGACACGCCCCTCCCTAGACCGGAAACGCCGAAAATAAACCGCGAAATGAATATGAGATTGCTGGGGAAATAACTGCTTTGGAATTAAAATTAAAATTAACCTAGACAAAACTCAAGCAGTAATTACAGTTAATATTTACAATATGGTCCCATTGAATGTAGTTCCGTCCTGTTTGACGTGTCCCGGGGCGATAGACCATGCACTTGGCTAAGTGGTTACTGTCTCAGGCGGCGCCGGTCTGAGATCGTTCACGTGGACCTTCATATGTAGACCACCCCTTTCCATTATGTAATGATTCGGTCCTTCAACGGTTATCACTTCATGAGGGCCAGTCCAGTGAGGTTGGAAAGGGTGGAGTGGGCGACGATCTCGTAGTAATGCCTTGTCCCCAGCCACAAACTGTACTTTGCATTCTCGGGCGGGAATCAGCTGCATTTTGGCCTGCATGGTAGTGTGCCTCTGTCTGATGAGGTCCCCTCGCCGCCTCCGTGCCTGTTCGTCATTCTTAGGGGTGGGTCGTCGTTCCTCAGGTTTCCAGGCCCCAGGGCGCGGCAAGGCGTATCCCAGCAGTGCCTCACTTGGTGTTAATCCCGTGGCTTCGTTTCTACGCAGCCGTAAATTAAAAAGTGTTCTGGCAAGGTACCTATCCCACGTAGTGGGGTCCTTGTTAGCAAGGTGAATCCTCAGACACTTCTTAATTTCCTGGTTTCTTCGTTCGGTGGGGTTTGCCCGAGGATTAAACGTCGCAGTTTTCTGTACTACGATATGTTTTCGCGTACAGTATGTCACGTATATCTTGCTACGAAACTGGCTGCCGTTATCACTTATTAATACACGAGGATACCCGAAGCGCGGGAAAATTTCGTTTTCCAGCACTTTCGTCACCACGGCAGCGGTTACCCTCGGTAGCGCAAATGCCTCCGTCCATTTTGTGAATACGTCTGTCACCACTAGAATGAATCGGTTTTGGTGTCGGCTTCTTGGATATGGGCCCATAACGTCGATGGCTAACACATCCCAAGGGGCCGTTGGTTGTCGTGGCCGAAGAGGGGCGGCTTGCTGTCGTGGGCCCGCTTTGCAACATGCACATATTAAACACGTTTTCACATATTCACGCACAGACTTTCTCATACCTTCCCAGAAAAACGTTGACTGGATGGCTCGCAACGTTTCGTCGGATCCTGGGTGGCCGGCGTCTTCGTCATCGTGATGGTGATGCATAACCCTTGCCTGTAAATCCGCGGGTACCATTAGTTTCACCTCGCCTCCTTGGCGATGATACAGAAGGCCATTGATGTCCGTATAGCGATCTTGAAACTTGTCATCTCCGGCGGCTCGCGGCCCATGGCGGATTACGAAGGCGAGCCGTCGACGAAGTCGTTTTATCACGCGGTCCCGTCTCTGCGCATTTTCCACCATGATGACGATCGGCGGGTCAGGTACCTCCATAAGTTGTAGTGTAGGAGGAAGTAGGCGCTCTACTTCGGGCTCGTCTACAGGGATGTCAAGAGGGTCGCGTGAAAGCAAATCGGGGAGTTCATTGCATTTTCCGGGGATGTGTTCGATCTCGTAATTAAATTCCTGCAGTAAAAGGGACCAGCGGGTTAACTTCGCGCGCAAATCCTTTGACTTTCGCAGCCATAACAAGCTGCGATTGTCGGTTCTCAGGATGAATTTGCGTTCCTCCAAGTAATGCCGATATCGTCTAACTGCCCAGATGATAGCTAAACATTCTTGTTCGTTAATATGGTACCTTCTTTCTGTCGCATTTAATTTTGCGCTCGCTAGGGAAATTATCTGTCGAGCACCATCCTCTGCCTCCTGGTACAAAACTGCTGCAATGCCGGTGCCACTCGCGTCTGTTTGCAGAACAAACCTCTTCGTGGGGTCAGGACGGTGGAGCGGCTGCGGGTTGGCAACGGCCTCCTTGAGTTCGTGGAAGGCGCGTTCAGCGTCTGAGGTTACGCGAAACTTCCCGGTGCCACTCAATAGGTCTGTGAGAGGCGCTGAAACGTCGGCATAGCGGGGCACATATTCGCGCAGCCAATTACAGGTGCCTAGGAACTTCTGAAGTTGCTTCTTCGTCCGGGGCATCTCTAGGCTGGCGATCTGCTGCAGGTGTTTTGTTGTCGGCTCGTTCCATTGCTCGGTTATATGGTGACCGAGGAAATCCAGCTCGCTGCGTGCCAGGTGACACTTCGGGCCGGAACATCGTAGTCCATGGATCTGGAGACGCTCCATTACTAACCGGAGGTGCGTCTGATGTTCCTTGTGGTTCTGTGAGTATATGATTATATCATCGAGATACACAAGCACAAACTTCTGGATGTATCCGACGAGAACTTCGTGAACCATTAGTTTTTGGAACGTCCCTGGCGCATTCTTTAATCCAAAAGGCATCACCGTGAACTGATAAGCGGCTCCGTCAGTTGTTGTGAATGTGGTGAGGCCCTTTGACGCGTGATCCATTGGTATCTGCCAATATCCGGACTTGAGATCTAATGTGGAGAACACGCGGGCGGTTCCCAAATCCTTTAAAACCTCACAAATTGAGGGTAAAGTGGTGGCCTCATCGTGCGTCTGGTCATTCAGCCGCCTATAATCAACACAAAAACGCGAAGTTCCGTCCTTTTTCGGCACAATTACCACCGGTGAAGCGTATGCTGCTGTGCTGGGTTCGATTATTCCGTCCTCTAGCATGGACGCGATTTGTTCTCTTATTATAGTTTGCCTATTCTCTGGTTGGCGATACGGCGGCAACCGAAAAGGGGTGGTGTTTTCTCTTACCCGGATCACGTGTTTGGTGCTAGTGGTCGTCGTTGGGGGGCCGCACGAGAAGACGTCCGGGAAGGCCTTCAGGACGTTGTTGTACTGCGTAATATCTCCCGAGGAAAGCTCGTTCGGGAGTTCTGGCTGCTTGGCTACGGCAAAGGAGGCGAGTGCATTGTGGCGGAAGTAAATTGTCTGTCGTACACGCACACCCACATAGATACATTTCTGCACATAGTTTATAATGGCACCTTCCTTAGCCAGCCAATCTTGACCGAGGATGACTTCCGCGTGCAGGTTGGGGCATAAATAACTGTCTATGGCTTGGGGGTCATCACCGACACTAATGATGCGACGCACCGGTCCGTATGTGGTCATTGCTGTCTCGGTGGCTCCTAGTTGGACCCTTTGGGAAGGAAGAGACGCGGGGCAAGACTCGCGAATAATAGTGTTTGTCGCACCGGTGTCCACAATGGCACTACATAAGCGTCCATTTACGCGCACTTGAATTACGGCTATCAGCGGGCTAAAAGTGTTCAGGGAATTAACATAGGTCGAGGGGCAGGCACGACCTATTGTCCGTTTCCCGAATTCTTGGGTGTACACTCTGGGGACGTCTTCTTCAAGGGTGCTGGGAGTAGCGTCTCGATCTCCTCTGCGAGTAGCAGCAGCTCCTCGACGGTTGATATGGGCCTTGCCACCATGGCGAGTTGAATTTCTCGCCGGAGTTGGCCACGTATGGTGGACACTAATAATCGCTCGTCGGGATTATGTTTCAGGCGGGATGCCAGAGCCTGCTTTCTTCTCACAAACGACACGACGGGCTCTCCTGCGCTCTGCGTATCGCCATATACGATCCTCGAGATGGTGATCTGTTCGTGAGGTCCGTCGAATTTACGAAGGAATTGTCGCTTAAATTCGTCATATGACCATAGATGCGGCCTGTATTGGTGGTTCCACCAATCCCGGGCTGCACCTTCTAACTGCTCGGCGACTACTTCTACCCAGTCATCTGCATGGTACCGCACATCCTGCAGGTATTTTTCGATGACCTGGACATACTCGTTCGGGTCATCTACGAGGCGGCCTTGAAATCCTCTGGGCTTCCGGCGGGGTGGTGCAGGTTGTTTTGCGGCAGTTAAATTACTGATTACTCCCAGTAATATACCTATTTCTGTGTTGGGATGGTGGACGTCCTCTGGAGTTGAGCCGTCGCTCACGGCGTCGGTTTCGGTGTGAATCATCGTACCGTCAGCACGTGACCGGCTCCTGGTTATCATACGTGTGGGAGTGGGTTTGGTGCTGTTCTGCAGCACTTATGCACCACGTGTTGGGCTCCAATTGTTCCCAGCGCCTCCACCTAAAATGGCGGTGATGCTATTTGCCCGGCATGGCGCGGGGTAACGTAAATTGTTTGCGTTTAAAGTGCACATACAGTAAATAAACTATTGTTCGGGGGGACACATTTTATAATACAAAAAAAATAACAGCTATTATACAATTACAACACAAAGAAAAAACAACAATAATAATCATGAACGCTACAATTTACATATATACAATTTAAAACTTACAGAAGGTAAAACCATGAGTGGATTTACTTTGCTCAATTGTTAAACCGTTTTCGTCGGACCTTAACGCAACACACATTGCTGAGGACTAGAGTGCTCGAACAGCGGCCGCAAAAGAGGCCGTTTATGGCACAGAGGACCTATTTATAAATTCGACAGACCGACGAAACGCCCACTCAGTATCGCCCCCCTTCCGAAGTATAAAATATGTACAAATTAAACCTAAGTATCAAATCAGCCATTTCCCGTAATATAATTAATCAAATGTTGACGCTAAAACTCTTAAAATGAAATATGAACACTGACAAAATTTGAATGGCGTTTCTAGGCCCACGGAGGGCGGACTTAACAAAAATGACGACAATTAAATAGAAATTAAATAATTAAACGGACTAATGAGATGGCTGTAACCGAGCCGGGCATGCAATAATCATATGAAATTTGGGAAAGCGGTAATTAATAATATTTTACTGAAGTGACGGATTACTTGTAATAACTTATAAATCTGAAATTCACGTGGCTACTTAAAATGCAGAGGCACGTCCATCGGCCGACCGAAATGGCAAAACCCAAGATCTGCGGGCCAGATGCTTTATTGGCGCGGGCCAAATGTCCGGACTGGACGGTACACAGAAGGTGTTTACGGTTGGAAATTAAAAAAAAAAAAGGATCGCGAATTATTAATCAAACGCGATGACAGGAGTTATCAGATTTTTGCAAACCGAAGGAGTTTTCTTGAAATATAGGACTAGTCTAATTTGCCATATTCACCTTAAATATCGGACTCCCCTCGTATACAGGGTCCGTCATTTCACCTCTCGTCTTCTATACCTCATTTACTAATTGAGTTAGGATTTTGATATTTTGCAGACTTTACTTGCATACTGGGGCGTATTTCAGGAAAATATTTTTGATTATGGAGGGTGTCCCAAAAAAGTGTAACGTCATGATGATGTATATTTTTAAATTGCATGGTATATTTTTTGTTGCTTACTTGGGTGCCCTTTGTGGATGCCTACCTACCCATAAAATTTCATTAAAATCGGTTCAGTGATATTAGCACCAAAAAATAAAAACTGCAAAAAAATCAGTTTTGCACCATTGGTTAAGAAAATTAATAAAGGATAAAAATAGTGCCCCGTTAATAAAACCATACAAGGTACTCATTAAATAAGTATCCAAAATTTAGTGTCAAAGTTTTCAAACTTTAAAGCACTTTATTTTTTTTATTTTAAAATGGAACCCCAGTATATTTTTATGTAATTCCATGCGGAATTAAAAAACAAACATTTTTCCTAATTACAACTCTATCGCAATTCCTAACACATTAAAAGTTATGTGCAGAAAACTCGTTTAATCAACAATTCCAATGGCCATTTTAACTAATCAAAATCGAAGGAGGGTTTGAAAAACAATTTATTGACATTAAAGTTTAACAAAGTGACAGAGTGACAATGTTGAGTGTAGTAATATACAACTTTAAGACAGTTTTAGCTAAGGTCTTTCTACCCAAGATACTAAATATTTTTTTTGTCATGGAACACAACCCATACGAACAGGTTGATATGATTTTCATATTAGGAAAATATGGAAGCAACTCATTTTTGGCAAGTCGAGTTTATGTTTATGCGTTATCTGGAATGACGACATCCAGACACACGGAGCCTGCAAAACTTATTTGAGAGGTTTATACAAACGGGAAATGTAAAGTATACAAAACCAGTTAGAAAAAGGCCGGTTCGAACTGAAGAAAATCAATTCTCTGTGCTATTATCAGTTACCGAATATTCGTCTGTTAGTCAACAAGCAGTCGCTGCTGCCGTGGATGAAAGCGAAATAAGCGTTCGACGAATTTTAAAGCCAACCGTTTCCATGCCTATCATATCCAATTCCATCCTCAACTCTTTGAACAATATTTTAATCAACGCCACAGTGGGCTGAATTGTAACAAAGCTGGCCAAAACCTTAAAAGTGAAAGTTCGATTTCTGAAATTTTGACTAATGGGGTGGGTGTACAATTGATTGAGGCATCTTCTTGCAAAAGGATAAGTACCTGATGTTTATATTACCCTTGTGGCAACACTTCAAAGTGAGCCTTCATTGAGAGCATAAGTGGATGCAATTAGCGAGCGAATATTACGGTGATTTGCAAATTGTTTAATTTGGAAGTGAACTGTTTATTTTATATTGTACGATATGGATACAATTCCCTCAGGTAAGTACTACATAATATTATACGGAAATGATTCCAAATCTTGGATAAAACCTTTTAAAAAAAAATCATTTGGCGAGATTTTGGACCGCAATTTAAAAAATATAAAATTGCGATACAACGAAAAGTTATGCATTTAACCGCATTTATCAAAGACTCAATTATGAACTGTTTCATTAAACTATTAAGTTGTGGAATCCATCAAAATTAACTGCCTTTAGCTGCCCATTCGATTTTTATTAAGAGGTTAAAAGAGCGCAGGCGCGCTAATGTTATTTGACAGATACACAATACGTATATAAAACCAGAATATTTTGATCCATAATATTAATATGTGTTATTAAAATAAATTTATTAAAGAACAATAATATCTTAATAATAATAAGAAGTTACAATAATAAACAACGCTGAAAGCGTGCAAAAAAATGGCGAAAATTAAAATAGGACAACTGATGATTAATTCTTTTACATTACAAATTTACAACTTAGTTTTTTGAGCGTACCTGCAAAACTTCTCAACTAAACTTACCTCCTGACAGATTAGGTAATGATTACCCACTAAAATAATTTACTGTTTTTTTAACCAGAACATTAATGTATTCAAAGTGGTTTTTATTATGGATTTATTATGGCCATACTATGGCATACAAATTAAAAACTTTACATAAGGTAACAATAATTAAATTATTTGCAGGATCTGGTCAAGAACAAATTTTGTTCAACCGAAAGCAAGTTTTTGTAATGGTCAAACACTATTTAAATGCACGTTTAGTTTCTATAATACAACATTTGGAAACTACTATTTTTGAAGAAAGTGGACAGAGAATATACATACCTGCAAATATGAAATGGTCCTTTTCGAATTTATTCCACATAATGAGGACAAAATGGCATCAGGCAAATAGGACGGAGCCGACGTTTTTCAACAAATTCCAGGAATGGCTTAATCACCCTGTATCATTTATGATTTCAACGAATGAAACGAATGAAAGTTCTTCGAATAGAAGTAAAGGCGGTCGACCTTCTGTAGAATTTATCTCTTCTAGTGATAGGTCTAAGAGAAGAAAAACAAAAGCAATTCGGGATTCTTTAACACCTGAAGAATTATCATATGCTGCGCAAATGTGTCTGCGATCTGTAGGTCAAGTTGATGCCTCCAACATAGTAAAGGAGGCCACTTTGACTACTCCAACTAGAGCTTCGAAGTATAGAAAAGCTTTTCTCATGACAAAATGTGAAACAACGCTCTCAGCAGAAAGCGCTGTTTCCATTTTAGTGGAATACAAATTTTCGAAACATCAGTATGTAGGAATGAGATTAGTCTGCAAAAATCAACACTGTAAATTATTACTTTCTTATACAACAGTTTTAAAAGCAAAAAAACAGTGTTATCCACCATGTCCGCTACAACCATTACGGAAAGCAGCGCAGAAGTTCGTCTGCAGGAATTGCTGAACCATACAGTTATGCGAATATTACTTTTCCAAACAAAAGAAATGAATACTTTTCATAAAGAAGAAAGTATTTATAAAATGGAACTCATCTGCAAATAGGGTTGCGATGGAAGCTCAGGACATAGTCAGTATAAACAAAAGTTTACTGACGACAGCATATCTGATGAAAATATATTCTTCACATCAGTCGTGCCACTTTGGGCAAATCCACGACCGTCATCTCCTCGATTCTGTAGACCTTTATGATTACAATTTTTGCACGAAAATGTAGATTCTACCGTAAAAGAGTTTGAATATGTTGAAAGTCAAATAGCGCATCTGACTCATTTCAACACCGATATCAATGGTAAGGACATATCAGTCGTATTCAACATGAGTTTTTCAATGATAGACGGTAAAGTATGCAATGCAGCATCAAGTACACAATCAACGCAACGCTGTTATTTATGAGGTGCCACCAGCAAACAATTCAATGACTAAAATATTGTCAAACTAGTAGTATTGTGAATGAAAACTTTTTTAAATTTGGATTGTCAACGTTACACGCCTGGATAAGGTGTTTTAATGCTGTTTGCATCTTTCATATAAATTGAATATTAAGAAGTGGCAGGCCCTCAGTAACGAAGAAAAGGAATCTGTGCAGGCTCGTAAGAAAGCCATTCAAGGAGAATTCCGTTCAAAATTGGGACTGATAGTTGATAGTTCGAAAGTTGGATATGGAAGTTCCAACGATGGAAATACAGCTCGATGTTTTTTTTGAAAATCATGTTATTTCGGCTGCTATAACAGGATTAGACGAACAATTAATAAAACAGTTTTACATAATTTTACAAACTGTTTCGAGCGGCCATGAAATAAATATCGATAAATTTAAAATTTTTGCTTTGGAAATCGCACATAATTTTGTGAAATTATACCCGTAGCATTTTATGCCTACTTCGGTACATAAAATATTAATTCACGGACCAGAAGTAATTTCATATGCAACTTAACCAATTGGACAGTTGTCTGAAGAGGCCCAAGAAGCTCGAAATAAAGACATCAAGAATATCGCGAAAATTTTTCTATGAAATGTTCCAGAGTAAAAACTATGGAAGATGTTTTTAATAGGCTGATGATTTCCTCGGATCCGTTCATTTCTAGTGTCAGAAAACTACCCCAAAAGAAATTAAAAGGTTTTTCTCCAGAGACTGTCGAATTATTAGTCCCTCCAACAAACGAAAAAACTACTGAAGATATGTTGGAAATTAATTCTAGTTCCGACTCCGACGGTGATAACGACAGTGATTATGATGGCGTAATGATGACGACAATGGTGATTTATTTGTTTGATTTTTTGTAGTTTTCATGTCGTTCATATTTATATAAGTATATTATTTTTAATATTTTTACTGTTACATTAAATGAACATTAATATAATTATTACAGTTATTTTATGTTGTATTTCCTTAAATTACAATACTTATTTATTATTTCATTAATTTCTTTCCAAATGCCTAATATCAATAATATGCCTAAAATGATAATATCATAATATCATAAGGGTTGGGCAACTTCTGGCATGCAAATGATCTTTAATTGTTTAACTCCCTGGGCTATTAGCCCATTAAAAAATGTATTGTAGGCGTTGAGTTATAGCTGATTTAAAACCCCAATAATTGCAATAAAATTGCGATCCATCCAACTTGTATTTTTCAACACTTACTTTTTATTAGTGAAAACGTTTTTCATTCTTGGTACCAATTATTTTATATACCTATGTTCTATTTGGGGTTCGTCTCCTTTTTACGTTCTGGTATAAAATTGATAGTGTCTATTGGAAAGTTTTATTTTAATCTATGATTTAAATAAGGATGGTATTTGGGTGGTATATAAAATATATATTACACAATAGTAGTGAACGGTTTTGTTAGGCATATCATCCCTAACTGCTTATCCACCTACGGGGGTCCTTCTGCCGTGTGATTTGTGTAAGTGTGTGTATTGAGTTAGGGCTTGTTACTGTAGAAAATCGCCCCCGATCTCTAGAGAGCCCTTAATGAGACCCAACGGCTAATGACACTATTTTGTCAGTACAAATGAATTACCTGTACTGGGGCTCGAACCCAAGTCTTCATGCATGCTAAACAAGCGTTATAATCTATCAACAAAATTAACGGTCTATATTATAGATTTTTAGCAATCATTTTTAAAAACCTCTGGAGAGGTGTTCGCCATATTGCATCCGCCATATTGTTTTCGGTAATGTTGACATCGGATTCGGAAATAGCGACCCTAAAAACCTCAGAGTGAGAATTTTTGTGTATTTTCAAACACGTTTTGAGGTTTTGTCCACGTTTTCGGGATTTGGGACCACTGTGCAACGTGTCGAATTTTGCAACTGGACGCAAGCTAAAATTGGGATAAATTTTGACTTTTTTGATAAGGTATTGTTTTCTGATGAGGCCATATTTCATAAAAATGGATTTGTGAATCGTCATAACTTCCATTACTACTGCGACCGCAATCCAAGAGATTTTAGGCAGGTTGATCATCAACACAGATGGGCAATTTGGCAATTAATGTGAATGGGGGGGGGGGGGGGGGGGTGATGATTGGTAAACATATTATAGGCCCTCACTCTCTTAACGAACATTTGAATGGCCCCAACGTATTTGTTTTATTTTGCTGAATCAATTGCTAAAGTTATGTGACAATTTAGCAATAGCTGTGAGGGATGCAATGTGGCTGCAACATGATGCAGCTCCAGCACATTATTCATTACAAGTCAGGGAATATCTCAACACTACCTTCCCCAATCGGTGGATTGGAAGAGGAAGGCCAAGTAAGTGGCCACCCCGCTCACCCGACTTAACTAAATTAGATTTCATTTTGTGGGGCTGCGTCAAGGAAATCGTTTATCAAGAACCTCCAACCACTCCAGAAAACATGCAGCAAAGAATCTTAAACGCATTTCAAAATATTACACCCAACCTGTTACGAAGAGTGGCAATGTCATTTCGTACTCGTCTTCGTTTGTGCCTTCAAGAGGGCGGAAGACATATCGAACATAAGTTCTAGCAATTAATTAAATTTACAAATGCATAGTTATGTTATGTTTTTATGAAATGTTATTACTAAAACTATTTTTCATACAAAACTTGATACTTATACGATGTGTAATAGGTTTAGACGAATATCTGTGAAACCTATAATACTTTCGAGATATTAATTGTAACTAAAAAACATGCTATACCAATAAATTGTTTTTCAAAGTCACCTTCCAGTTTTATTCATTAAAATGGCTATTGGAATAGTTGATATATCGAGTTTTCTGTACATAACTTTTATAGTATAACAGAACTTTTTATATTATAACACCCATTTCGGTATTCAAGGGGACTTCCGATTATATACAGGCACACCGAGGTGATTCTAAATAAACTATATTTTATGGGTTTATCGTTGTTTGTAAACAATATACAGCGTGATTCATTAATATTGCCCATTTTTTCAATTCATCAAAACTTACGAACCACCCTTTAAATTTTTGTAATATTTGGTACGTATGTTCTTTGTCTACAGT
The DNA here is from genome assembly GCA_951805005.1 of Othius punctulatus. Lineage (NCBI taxonomy): Eukaryota > Metazoa > Arthropoda > Insecta > Coleoptera > Staphylinidae > Othius > Othius punctulatus. The sequence goes on along the minus strand of OX638140.1, from coordinate 22,797,987 downwards.
AGTGTCGATTAACATAATAAATGAATATCTTATTCTAGGTCAAGCATAAAAAAATTAATAAGTAGGATTCGACTCGAAAGAATACCCTGTATATCAATATTTTAAAATTTTGTTTCTATATTTGGAAAGAGCGAAAAAAATTAAGTAACGCTGAATGTATTTGGTACTTCCGCATACAACTTTGTTACTTATTAACCCGTGTTGTGACTTTAAAGTCATATACTACATTTTTCCTTATTATTATTTAAATACGAGTTATAAATCTTTTGTGGCTGACTGTGACTTTGGCTTTATAGTATCATACACATTGTGCCATCCAGAGGATATCTTTGAAGACTTTAAAATTATATTTCATGTGACTCACCTGTAATGGCTTCAGTTGAGCAAAATATCAGTCGTAATTAAGTGCAAAACAATTATTATATTTATTAACAAATAATATTAGTGATTTAGTATAGATTTAGTTCTTGTGTGTGTGTGCATTTGAAAGGTAATAATTATTATTATTTACATATTGGCAACCAAAAATAGGTGTTTTACTTCAAAGTTACAGGAAGCCACAATGAGCGACATACCATTTGATGATTTGGGTGTCTTCACCATCAATCCGTCAATGTTCTACGGAAAAACTTCACAAGCAAAACATTTTAAAATATAAACTAAAGTCATAGACTACTTCACTACTTGTGAAAGATCCATCCAACAATAATAACTTTGGTGAAGGAGATCCTATGGAATGGGAAACTGAAGATGATTTACCACTGGCAGATATTTCTGCACAGAGAAATATACAAAAAAAACAAGAAGAAAAAGAGGGTAGTAAAATGGATATCTGGAAAGGCACGTCAATTTCGACCTGTATGACCGTGGAAAGGGCAGTTACCGGATGGACCTGAACAAGTTGGCCTCCCTTTATATTATTTTCGAAAGTTTATTGCTCGAGACATATAGGAACATTTGAAAAGACCTCTTTCATTATCAGTAGAAGAAGTGGAACGATTTATAAGAATTACATTCCTGATGTCCATTTATGGCTTACCTCGTACCAGAATGTTTTGGCACAGAGCTACACAGGTGCCGAAGGTGGCACAGACTATGCCAAGAAACCGCTGGGAGCAGATAAAAGCGAAATAACATTTTAATAACAACACTGATCTTGCTAAAAGCAATGACAAATTATACAAAATCCACCCATTTATTGACAAAGTGGTCAAAAACTTCAACAAAATCCCAATGGGGGAGAAAATTTGTGTGGATGAGCAAATGATACCATATAAGTGTCACCATTCCATCAAACAGTATATAAAAGCAAAACCTACAAAATGGGGATTCAAAGCCTTCGTGTTATGTGGGTCTGATGGAATTGTGTACAACTGGGCGCTCTACTGTGGTGCTGCAGATCACGATCCTGACCTTCCAGATGTTGGTGTCAGAGGAAATGTTATCTTGCAGTTAGGCAAAATAATTCCAAGTAATAAGTATCACAAGATATACTTTGATAATTGGTTTGCAGTTACAAATTGAATTTCATAAATGTGATATTCATACTTTGGGTACAGTACGTCCCAATCGTTTAGAAGGATGCGAATTTTCAAGTGATAAAGACATAAAAAAAGGGCCGAGAATCTGTGGAAGAGAAGAGGGCATTTATAGAAAGTGTGGAACTAGTAGCAATAAAATGGTTCGACAATAAACCAGTGCATTTGCTAAGTTTCTTCGGTGGGGCGTATCCTGCAGCGCTCTATAAGTTATAAGTCAAACGCTGGGATTCAAAGACCAAGAGCAGAATTGGTGTAGACTGTCCTAATGCTGTAACTATCTACAATCAGTTTATGGGAGGGGTAAATTTTGTTGACTCTCTTGTAGCACTATATCGAACTACCATTCGGAGTAAAAAATGGTATCACAAACTCTATTTTCACCTCATGGATTTGTGTGTAGTGAACAGCTGGCTCTTATACAGAAGAGATTGTAATTTATGTGGCACATCAAAAAAGAAACAGTTAAGCTTGCTGCAATTCAAGGCTGATCTTGCTAGCTCCCTATGCGCCATGGGTAATCAGCAAAATGAAAAAAAAGAGGTCGTCCCACTTCGTCATGTGTCCAACGCGAAAAACCTTCAGAAATAAGAAAACTTTAGACACAAGAAGGGAAGGTAAAGGACATTGGCCGATGTTTCAGGAAAAAAGAGGTAGATGTAAATTTCCAGGATGTAGCGGCGTTCCAAAAATTCTCTGTGTCAAGTGCAAGGTGCACTTGTGTTTAACGCCGACACAAAATTGTTTTATACATTTTCATAATCAGTAAATTTTCACTGCCCACTGTAACCTAGAAGTTACACACCCCCAAAACCTAGTGGGGTGAGTGAATTCTGCTGCTAATGTTTCATATTGCTTATTATGTATTACATTTTGTTAAAATGATAAACTGCATTTTTTTACATGTAATATTAAATCGGGCCGTAGAGGCTTAACTTGTGTCAAATCTAGATGTATCGATAATAAGGTGGCACAAAATTAAAAATAAATAAATTTCGTTTCCTAAATGATCATTCTCCTGCTTTAATTAATAAAATGATCAACTATTTCACATTCTCTTAATTTCTGGATCCTAACCCTAATGTAAACCGAGAGGACAGGTCCGTATTTGGGACAAAATATTATTATCAATGACTTTCAAACACCCTGCATGTGTAAAAAAATGATAATAACATTTGTTCATTGCGCTACATTAAAAAAAATAATAAAATGAAAAAAAATGCCCGTTCCGTGAAAAGCATAACTCTATTTTAAATAACAATAACGTTGCAAAAAATCTACGTTAGTTTATCTACAAAGTTATTTGAAAAGGTATAAAAAACAAAAGGCACTTTCATATTGCCACTTTTTTAGTGGGCGTTGAAATGAAAACGAAGAAAAAAAAATTTAACCGAGATTTTTCAGCAAGAATAGTTGTTAAACATTGAAACATTATAGCTATTAAACCACACTCATTATTTTTTTACTGTGATATGAGAATTATTCTGTTCATTTAATGGAGGTGAAGTCTAACATTATTACATAATTTTAACCCAGAATATGTACCAAAACAGTAACAAATAATAATTTAACAGGAATAGTGCTCAAGATTAAAACATTATAGTTATTTAGAACTACACTTATTGTTTTTTTACTATGTTATAAGTATTGTTCTGTTCGTTTAATGACAACGAAGACAACAATTATTACCTAATTTTAACCCAATATGGTATCAAACATTGAAACATTATAGTTATTTAGAACCACACTTATTACGTTTTTTCTGTGGTAGTATGAAAATTGTTCTGTTCATTTAATTATCTTAAAACTAGGTGATACGTTTTGTCTTCGTCGCTAATTTCAACGCCTACTACACCAAAATGTTCGAAATGTATTAACATGCCTTTTTTTCCGAATAAACACATGAGAAACTATACTGTGATATAAATCATTGAATTCGTAATAGGAAATGCTATTTAATATAGGGTGTACTTTATTTACGGGCTACGTAAAAATAAAGGTGATGATGGTTTCTTCGAAAGGAAACGTTGTACTGAAAATTTATAAAAACGTTGTTAAAAGTGGCAATGAGAAAGTGCCTTTTGTTTTTTTTTTTATACATTTTCAAATAACTCCAGAAAAACATAAAAACGATATCGCAAAACTGTTGCGATATCGACGATTTTGACGAATTTTGTCGAATATCTTTGGAAGTAAGCGGAATTTTCTGGTGTTCTCAGCACAGTATTACTGAGTACTAAATTGCGCAACTTTTTTGTAATTTATCCGCCTTTGTAACTTTTACCGTTTTGCGAGATCCCCATGCTGTTGATCCTAATCTTGGACACCCTGAATACGTATGGAAGTATGTAGTAATTCATTTTGTTTATATTTTTTTGTAAATACTTAAAATACGAAAAAAATGTTGATATCAATCTCAATATGGTGAAATCTAAAAATATATAGTGTAACAAATAGGGCGCAAAACTCACAGCGTACCCAGAAAAATATATACGTGCAGTCCATTATTTTCCGGTCATATGAAAAATATATCCCTTTGCACCTGTTTTATCCCTGTTTGTTTGCCCTATATCTATACATATTACAGTACTGTAAACTCGTTCATTGAATAAACTCGGCCGGAGCTTTAGCAATCCCATAGCAGTAGTAAATCGAACATGCGAGCAGCAATTTTAATTGCTTTTCGAGGAGAACGGCGGCATGGGAATATTACTCCCCAAGTTCTATACTTTCTCGCTTAGACTACAATCCGAATCTCAAACTCGATGGAGTCTGCACCAGTTCCTAAGATACCGCCGTTATGCCGTATTCTCGCTATGTCAATAATGTTCTTCGATTCAGATCTGGAACTCTTTTACATTTCTGCTTTAACAACCTGCGTGTGGTTTTGACAGACGAGCACTTGTTACACGCTATTATGCCTGAAATTGTCCGGATGAGTGCGCAATTTCTCCCGTACTATCTACACCTGCTGCGACTCGTGTTCACATTCGAAACCACGAATCGGTTTTTATCAAGGAGCACTGAGGCAAGTATCTACGTCTTCACTGTCGGATCGTGTTTCTATAGAGGGTCCATCATGATATCCTATATCCGGCTTCTTAAATTAATACATTGCAGGAATAAAGTAAGCGATGTTTATATTTACAGCCTCGCGTAAACGAATCCATAAAAGTTGCTATTAAAAATAAATCAAATTAATTTAACGCATCTTGTATAAATATTGTAAATAAAATGTAACATACCCCGTGTATTAATCAGTATGCTAATAATAACACGATAAAAATTATTACGATAATAAAATCATAATAAATTATTATTATGCATATTCATCGAATTAGCTTCGCTTTATTGTATGTGAGTATTTCAGAACACTGTTTAGTAATGAAAATTGATAATTTAGCAGTAACATTGAAAAAATATTTAATATCAAACAAACCACTCTATTACATTTAATAGCACTATTTTATTTATTTGCGGTAATAATTAGACCATGCTTCTAAGTTGTCGTAAACTAATGTATAATTGTGAACATTCAAATTCAGAGAGATAACCTCCATCATAAAGATCACACCTACGTAGCTGGAATGCGAATGACAGTGAAAGGGACACGAAAATCTGATCTCATAATAGCCTTGGTGGATTACAAACTCCACGTCGGTCGTCGGTTCAAATTTTCTGTTAGAGTTTGACTTAAGTTGAACAATGTCTATACTGAATACTTAATACAATAAATTGAGTTGGTATATATTACAATTACTCATTTCTTTTCTTCTCTCTATCTCAGGATTAGTGAGTGATGGTTCCCGTTTCGGATTAACGATATTGAGAGATAATGTGGTGCTCTTTGTTGAGTGCAGTATACTCTTTGGAGGCTCTAGGCGCAAATATATTTTGAGAACCACCAAAAATGAGCAGAAAATACGTCAATATCTGTTGAAAAAAATAACAAAAACTTAGTCAATATCGCAGAAAAACCTATGAATAAGGTTCGAACAAAGTCAAAGTTATGAATTATAGCAGAGTAAGAAGATTCTACCTAGTTTCCTATTAAATTTAGAGAAAGATTAGCGCAGGGTATGGAAAAGCCTGTATAAGTAAGATTATTCTATTAACACTGGGCGTGCGATAGACAATAATAATGTCAATGTCAGTTGAACCTAATTTTATTTATTTATTAAATCATTTCCCTTTCTCCCTTGTTGGTGTAGGGTTTTACAGTTTATTGTTTCTTTATGTAGGTTCTCCATTTTCTTCTATCTTGTGTGAGTTGTTTGATTCTTTCCCTTGTTAATCCTCTTTTCTCTGCCTGCTCTTTGATTCTGTCGTTCCAGGTTTTTCTTGGTCTTCCCTTATATGATTTCCATATAGGTCTTGTCTCATACACTCTGTTTGTCTGTCTGTTATCGTTCATTCTGCAAACATGCCCGAACCATCTCAATTGACCTTCGGTGATTGTATCATTTATGTCTGTAATTTATAAGTTTTTTCTATGCATGTCATTTCGTATTTTGTCTTTTTTTGTTTAATTTTCAATTTTTCTTAGAAAGCGCATGTCTACCGCATTGATTCTAGATTTGTCTGTTTCGTTTAATGTCCAGAGTTCGATGCTGTAGGTTGACGATGGTCTTACTGCCCTTTTCACTATTTCGGTCTTTGTTTCTTTAGGCATTTCTTTGTTTCCTAGGAAAGAAGTTTTTAGCGCATTGAATATTCTTCCGGTTTTGCCTATTCTATCATTTATTTCTTTCTCTATTTTCCCGTTACTTTCTATTACTGATCCCAAATATTTGAAACGTTACACTTGTTCTATTTGTTAACCTTGCATCATTATTCTGTGGTTTGTGCTTTCCTTTGCTATGACCATAGTTTTCGTTTGACCTGTGTTTATTTTCATGTTAATCTTTGTCAACTCACTTTCCAGTACTTCCATGTTGAATTACAGGTTTTCTTCTGTCTCCGCTATTATGGCCATATTGTCTGCAAAGAGCATTTCACATATCTGGGTCTCTTCCATTTTCTAGTATCCTACCCTCATGTTCTTCATCTTTTTCTTTGCTTCTTTTATGGCACCGTCGAGCACTAGTGTGAATAAGAGTGGGCTTAATATACAACCTTGCATTACTCCTATATTTGTTTTGAATTCTGCTGATTCTTCGTTATTCGTTCTTACTGTGTTTTTGTTATTTTTGTACATTGTTTTTATGAGCTCTATTGTTTTTGTGTCAATTCCTCTGTTTTTCAGTTCCTTCGTTATATCTTCTCTTTTTACCCTACCTTTTCTAGGTCTATGAAGCATATATGGATGAATCTTTTCGTATTTATCATTTTTTCGCTTAGTTGTCTTATTGTGAATATAATATCGTGCGTGCTTCTGCCCCTTCTGAATCCACTTTGGGTGTCTCCAATCGTTTCTTCTAGTTGTTCTTTTACTCGGTTTTTTATTATTCTCGTCATTATTTTCCCCGCTATGCTTGTTAGCGTTATACCCCTGTAGTTCTCGCATTTTCTCTTGTCTCCCTTTTTATATATTGGTAATATTACTCCGGTGCTCCAATCTTTAGGTACATCTTCGCTCATTAGTACTTCATTTATCAGTTCTGTTAATTCTTATGTTCCTTGCTTTCCCATATACTTTAGCATTTCCGGGGTGATATTGTCTTTTCCGGGCGCTTTTTCTCCTTTTAGTTTCTTTACTGCTTCTTCTACTTCTGTTATTAGTATGTTTTCTATTTCACTTTCAGCATTTTCTTCTCTTTGTTCTTCTATTGTGTCTTCTTCTGGTGTCGTTTCCTCTGCTTTTGTCAATTCCTCGAAGTATTCCCTCCATCTTCTTTATCTTTTATGTTCACATTATTATGTTCTTTCTTTTGTTTCAATCGTTTTATTATTCCGAAGAACAATTTTTTGGTTTCTCTGAAGTTTTATTGTATCTGTTTCCCAAATGTTCTCCATGATTCTTCCTTCGCTTTGCTTACTTCTATCTTCACTTTATTTCTCGCTTCTTTATATTCTTCTCATTAGTATATATATATATATATATATATATATATATATATATATATATATATATATATATATATATATATATATTCTCATATTCTCATAGTCTTTTGCATTTTTTGTGCTGAGGTATGTCTTCCATTTATTTTTCTTGTTGTTTATTGTTGGTCTGAGTTCTTTGGTCCACATGTTGTCGCTTTTGTGTCTGTGTTTACTATTTTAGCTGCTCCGCAGCATTCTCTTGGTGTGTTTAGTAGAGTGCTTTTAAATGTATTCCATCGTTCTTCGCATGTGTTCTGTCTTACTTGTTCTTTAAATTTTCTTTCTTGCGCTTATTGGTAGATGTCTTTGTAGTGTGCTTCCTTAACTTTGTATGATTTTATTTTTTCTTTTGTTTTTCTTCTCCTTTTAACTACGTTTGTTTCGATGTTTACCTTCATGTCCATCTTTACTAGGAAATGGTCGCTTCCTATCTCCGCCCTTCTGGGGCCCTTCTACTTTTACATTTTTTATGTTTTTCCAATTGTTTTTATTAATTAAGAAATAGTCGATTATTGATGCTTCGTTTCTGGAGGGCTGTGCTCTCGTATACTTATGTATGTTTTTATGTTTGAACTTTGTGTTGGTTATTACTAGGTTGTTTTCTATACATAGCTGGATTATTCTGTCTCCATTGTTATTTTTGGTTTCCTCTCCTTCTTTCCCCATGAGTTCTTCTATCCCTGTATTGTTGTTTCCTACTCGTCCATTTAGGTCCCCCATTATTATCACATTTTCTGTTGCATTATCAATTTCTTTTTGTATATCTTCATAGAATTTACCTTTCTCCTCTTTCTTTGCGTCTTCATTTTCTCCGTATGCTATGATCAGGGACCATGCTTCCTTTTCTGTTATGTTCATTTCTATTGTCATTATTCTTTCGCTTACATATTTTTCTCTTATAATCTGGTTTATTCTGCTAGGTGCGATTATTAATCCAACTCCGCCTTTCGCTCTCTGTTTTGTCTCTACCCCTGACCAGAGCATCCAATATCCCTTATGTATTCGTTTGAGTCCCTTATCTTTCTTTTTCGTTTCTGTGATTGCCATTATGTCCACTTCATTTTTTATCATTTCATTCACTAGTTATTTTTCTTTTCCTTTAATGCTTCTTATATTCCATGTGTCTATTCTGATATTTCTCTGTTTTCCTTGGTTTTACTCATTTCCTTTTTAGTTGCTATTTCTATCTGTGCCTTCCTTATATTCATTCTCGTGCCCCATTTTATATTCGCGCTGTCGCTCCAATTTCTTCTAATTTGATCATTCGCCGTGTCGATCTGCTTTTTCATTACCATTTTGCTTTTCCGTCCTTGTTTGTATGAAACCTCTGCTTCTTTTCCTTAGCAGTTTTTTGGCTCCATTGATTGCATTTCCTTCCATTTCCAACTCTTTCCATTTATTATCAATTTCTTATATCCCACTTTCGCCTGGTTTCCTTTTTCTTTTTCTTCCTTGGCTATTCTTCTTATCTCTCTCTGCACTTTACGTTCCTTCTTTATTAGGAACCTAATTAACTCCCTAATTATGATTGAATTGAAATTTGAATAACTTTACAACGAAAAGTATATTTAAACATCCACTCATAAAATATGTAGGTATATGGTTGAGGGAAACAAATAACAGTTTAATTTTATCTAGAAATAATTAGTCCCGAATGGAATTTCGGGTTAAGCTGTTAATGCATTACCAACACTGTCCTTGAAATTTACAGACGGTATTCAGTAGATTCACCTGTGCGTCATCCAACACTCTTCATCATTGGCTTTCCCACAAGATTACCGGTGCCTGATAAGCGTGTAATTTGAGGGCACGTTAAAAGATGATTATCATTCTCTGTACGCACGGCACATCCTAAGAAATTTCTGCTCATATTTATAGAATGTAATCTGATGTCATTAAATCAACACGTTGACAAACAACGCTAATCCGTTAACAGCATATTTAAATTGTATATGTAATATTTCTATTAATTAAATTGAGCTGGATTTATCATAGCAAATGAAAATATTAACGTTAGCAGGATATAGATAATTGACAGTAGAATATTATTACATTCAATAGCGAACAAACAAATAAATTAAACAAATAGTCAGTATTGCTAGGTATAATAAAATTTTCATTTTTTGAATTATTGGGTATTATTGTGCAATTGAACATTTTTTTTGCAAATTATGGCAATTAATCATCAGATATTTAATCACATTACACAGCAACTAAAATTAAACAACGAATCACGTTTTTATTTGATGAATAAAAAGTACATAAAACTTTATGTACATTGCGATAAGATGTGGATTTAATTTTATAATCCAACATTTCAATGCCACGTTATGTTTCATCTTGTCGGCGGAATTAAATTTTAAAAGCTATTGCAGCATTGTACTCGTATATTGTTTTTTTTTTTTTTAATGAGTCGAACATTTTTCAAATCAGGAACATAATTTTTATTTAACTGACAGACAGACAGACGGATACTACTTTTAAAATTGTCTTCTGAATAACAATACCCGAAAACGATATTTCAAAAAAACTTCACTCTTGAAAACTTTCATGTTCCAATTTTCAATTAGTCTCTGTCTTTTTGGCGAAATATGGTTATTTTAGTAAATTTGGATATGTTGAATTCATATCAATATATCAAGTTATTTTTAGTGGATCACGTACCCTTTTTTTAAGTATATCTAAAATATATAGGGTGTTCAATTTAAAATAGCAAAGTTGATGGCACTTCCAGTAGATCCGGAATTGATCATATACGTATTCGTATACGTATATATATATATATATATATATATATATATATATATATATATATATATATATATATATATATATATATATAAATCTTGACCTGTTAGTTCGAAAGCCATGCTGATTATTGCTTAATAGATTACATTTGATAATAAAATTATTTAAACATAAGGTAAAACATATTTCAAAAATTACTAAATTACTAAAGCCTGAGCCTATAGCTATTGGCCGGTAGTTTTCTACGATCTGAGAGTCATTCTTCTTATATATTAGAATTACTTCGTTTAACTTTAACATTTCAGGAAAATTGAAGTAATCATTTATTATAAAACTAATAATACATATGGGAATACTATCCGCACCAGATGCTTTTGTATTTTTTAAGTTACTGGAAATTAGTTTAATAATTTCTTCAGCAGATGTGGGGGATGAAGAGAATGAAATTGGGTTTACCTCTATTTTGTGAGGGACCTTCTTCTCATTAATAAGTGAGAGTATGTCATTGATAGAATTTTGCGGAGAGAGGCAATACTGATTGTAGTCATTAAACGAAATCTAGAAGTTGTATCTAAAAAGACTACAATTAATTGGCGTTGATTCTTGCCGACACCGGGAAATAGGGACCCTATTAATTCCCTCCGCATTGACAATAAAGGGAAAAGTTTACATCTTTACATTGAATGTTGTCAATCCCCCAACTGCGCTATTTATTAAATTTTGTATATTTTTTTATGTATGATTTTTAATCTATTTTATGAACCTATAAATAATAATTTTCTGCGTACCTCCCTGTATTATTAAATAAAATACTTTTTAAAACTCTATATTGAATATTTATTACTCATGACCGAAACAAAAAACGAAAGTTTTTATTAATCTACCACCTTTGTGCTGACATCTGCTGATATTTTAGGGAGAGTTCTACCGCTACAATTAAAATTCATCTGGCAATACTGCTTACGTGATGGTACGACTAACGATATAAGTCGGTGTTAAATCACCTATTATGAACTGGCGCTTACACCAAATTGACGATAGTAAATTAAAAATAACTAAACGATTACTTATAAAAAATAATAAAAAACAACTTTATTGTTTAACAATTGGGGGTTAAATTAGGTTTAACAATTGAAGATCATTCGCATGCCAAAAGTTGTCCCCCTTGAATTAAAACTTGACGTGCTTCAGCAATTTCATGGAAAAAATATTTTCGTTGATATATGGGTGTTACCTTTCTCCCGGAACACTTTATAGATGTACACGTTTACACAATTTGAATACACATTTTAAATTAAAAATTAACTTATAACATCATAGATGTGCACATTTCATGATCAGGTTAATTGAAATAAAAATCATTAATCTCGCAGTAGAACATATTATCGATATGAATAATATACCTTTAATAAGTTTTGTATATTACTTTATAATTCCACTGTGAAATAATTAAATGAATTTAGTTTCCATCATTAATCAAGTGCAAGATTGGTTAAAACAAGCGACGTAAAGGACGATCAATACCAATGAAATGATCTCACTGACCTTGAGAAATCTGCATTCTTTCTTTTACCTCGACAAAATCCGACTAGCGGAAGGTATAATGTTGCAATGAAATGTCAAAGGCTAATATATTTGAAAATTTTAAATCAAAGTAAATTTTATTTCCACGAGGCACCGAAATGAGTCATACGTTGATAACGATCGTAAACATTACCTTTAATTGCTTCCTAAATTGTTCAGATTTTTATTATAGCTATATTGTTTATCTAATAACATTTTGTCGATAAAAAAATAATTGATAATTATAAATACGTTACTCATTCCTCACGTTATGCAAGATAAATTATTGTTTTGATCGTTTCTCTAATCTAATTTCAGCCGAACGTCAGAATTATAATTTATTTAAGTGTTTTTTTTCTTCTTCACAATCCTGTAATACAAATTAAGAAAATTTCTGCCCATACTACATATATACACAATTAATAGAATCATACATGTGAGATACAGTTTTCAGAATTAAGCAGGAAGATGCTTACTCTGAACTAAAAGAAATAAAAGCAGGTGTGCCACAGGGCAGTGTGTTAGGGCCAGTCCTCTAGCAGCGATATACCTGAATTAGACCATAATACAATAGCCACTTTTGCCGACGACACAGCTATATTGGCTGCAGGCAAAGATCACGAAGAAGAAGCAGTATATCTGCAAACCTCAATTAATAAAATAACAACAGGACTAAGCAATGTCGAATCAAATTGAATGAGACTAAATCGGTCCATGTTAATTTCGCAAATAAAAGAAATCAGCATATCCCTGTTAGTATGAATGATATCCAAGTACCCTACGGTGATACAACAAAATATTTGGGTATTACATTAAACGCTAAGTTACGCAGGAGAGCTCATGTAAAAAAAAAAGAAGAATTGGACATCAAATTTCGAAAAATGTATTGGCTGCTATCTCGGAATTCTATGCTGTCAATCTATAATAAAATACTTCTGAGTAAACAAATTCTTAAGCTCGTATGGATATATGGCATCTAGCTATAGGGTTGTGCCAAAAAGGGCAATATAGAAATAATCCAGCGATACCAAAATAAAGTACTAAGGAGTATTGTCACTGCACCTTGGTATTTCCGTAATAGTAACCTCCACAGGGACTTGGAGAAATGGACACTGTTAATGAGACAATAAACAAATTTACCAAGAGTCATGAACAGCGACTTCTTCAACACATCAACATCGAAGCCTTTCAGATCGCCGATAACGCGAATTTGACCAGAAGACTACAGTGGACCAAACCGTACGAGTTAGTTTAATATTGCGTTAGTGCAAAAGCAGAGCATAGTGCTAGTGTACACGCTAATATTAGTGTAATTAAGTGATTAGAATCTGAGGTAAGGGACTAAGGGCCTCTCTAACGAGAGGCCCTGAGCATTAAACCTTCATTTAGTAATAATAATAATAATAATAATCCGTACTACTCCTCCACCTATGGCGTAATTGGTTACTGTTATAATTTTTGACAGAGAATTCTGACCCAATTACATTTTATTTTACCATAGGCCCCTGAACTATGACTAGTTATGCGGGCGTTGAGAGGAGAGGGGCATTATTATTATTGCCCATCTGCGCCTGCATGCGTAATATAGTAATTTAAGTTGGCATAGCATTACTCATTGATCCATCTTTGATCATATTGCAGTAATTATAGTAAAATACGATTAAGTGTTTGCATCGTATACAAAAAAAGAAATGCGTCAGAAAATGCGGAATAAAAAACAAAATTAACCTTTGCAAGTTTTATTTTATATTTTTGAACTATCTCGACAGGAGCACTCTGGTTCCATATTAAAAAAAAGACCCTATACATATATGGTACGTTTCACGTCAACTGGGACAGAGTTCAGGACGAAAATTGGGAGAACTAATAATCAAGTTGAAGACCAGAAAATATTTTATGTCATGTCTACTTTCACATGAAACGTGGCCTTTTGATAAATCCAATATAGCGGCTAGAACTCTTGCGTAAATAGAAATATATTCTTAAAGTAAAAAATTCAAATAATTAATTAAAAATAATTAAATTCGTTAATACGAAAAAAAATATCTAAACCCTGTGAAGTTTAGTATACAGCGGTTTTTGAAGTCGGTGACTACAAATCTGATATCAAAATTGCACAATTGAAACTGGCGGATCCAAAATGGCGTGCTTAGGCTCAAGTATTCTGTTTTACATGAAATAAAATGTCACAAAATGACGTGATCCGCTGGATACGTCTCGAATCCGGCATTTAGATTTTTATATTTTTTACTTCATATTCTTATTCCGCGATTATTTTAATGGCCGTTAATCACTGTTTAATATAGCGTTAGTGCAAAAGCAGAGCATAGGCTAAATTTTCAGGTGGTGCACCGCTTACGAGATCTTTGCGAAAAATAACACAGGTTCACAGTTTGGGGGGTGTTCGCCAAAATGTAGAATTGTATAGAGATTTGTTGCAAAACAGGATTTTTGACTTGATTGACGAAGTAGCACTTAATATTTTTCGAAATATATCAGGATGATGGTGCACCACCTCATCGAGGAAGACAAGTAATTGTGTGCTTAAATGAAAATTTTCAAAACATATAGATAGGCCACGGAGTTCAAATACACTGGCCACCGCGATCCCCATATTTAAATCCACTAAGTTACTATTTATGGGGTCATATGAAACAGCTTGTGTACCAAACACGAATAAATACTTATCAGCATTTAGAGGAAAGGATTTAAAATGCTGCTAATCAAATCCCAAATAACCCAAATGTCAAACGACAGAATTGAATCTTTGGACATTTCAACATTTAGAACATGTATTGTAGTAGATCTAATTTTTTACAATTCGTTCAAATGTAACACTTTCGTCGAGTTATTTTTTTAAAATAAACCTTTCTTTAAGGGCTTGCAATTTCTTATCTATAATGAATCGGACCTGAGTATGTTCACATAACTTTTTTTTGTCAGCTACAGTTTTCATGTGTCAAAGTTTGTCCCCGAGCTAATAGATCACCTTCTATAGATAAAGATAATTGTATTTCATTACAGAATTAAGAAATCGTAGCATGTGTTATTAATGTATTGTAACCATTCCCTAATCGTTTTTATTGATATAAGGTGGTAGTTTGAGAAGAGTTTATAGTAAGAATGGGGCATTAGTAACATGTGACATTAATATACGTAATTTTCAAGTAAAATTACAATAAACTAATACCGGTTAATCATTTTCTTCAAAAAATCCGGTATTACAGAAATCACACAAAATATAATTCGTTATTTATTCGCTACATTTCTTAAGAGGCAACGCAGAGTAAGTGGTGAAAGTATATCTAAAACAATTAGTAGACACTCAGTTTATTAATTTTAGATGACAAGAACAGACCGTAACGAATCGGTAAATGAGAGGATGATAATATATTTGACGAGCACAAATTTGTGTAAACTACAAGATAAATTATGTTTGTATCTGTCATTTACGGCCAACCTTCGCCCCAGTAATAAGTACACAGTGATAAATGAGCAGACGGTGTTGCTTACTTGAAATTCCTGCCACGTCCTTTCCGCAGATGCAATTTGAGTAAACGCAAGTTGTGAATGTAGATGGAGCAACTTTGACATGAGAAAAACGGTATGCAAATTTAAACAATACTCGGAATGAAATTTATTTTTTCTTTCGTCTCATTCAGTACTTCCCATACCGTCAACAAATAAATAAAAGCTTACATTCATAATATTTAATAGTATTGTTTGTTTATATATCATATAAATGAAATTGGTGAAATCAATAATGACATTGATGTCTTCCATAGGCGCCGACTTTTCAGAATCTCGAGGGTCAAAGTAAAGTCAGTTATTTGGTCATTTAGAAAAATAAGTTGATTTATTTATATAAAGTAATAATTCTTAAAACTAATAATGAAAAAAAATTCTTAAACTAATAATAAACCTATAATATAAACAAAATATAAATAATATAATATAATATACTGCGTTTCAAAAAAAATGTACCACCTAGAAGGAGTTGACGTAGAACTCTGAAATTATGTGAAAATAGTTAGTATGTGTTGAGAAACAATTGATTAAATTTTCATCGAAAAATAATAATATTTATTAAGAAAATAATTAATAATGTGTTGCATCTCCGCGCACTCTTATGCATTCAGCAACCCTTCTGGGCATGCTGGAAATCAAATGGTCCAATGCATCTTGAGGCAGCTCATCCCAGGCAATCTGAAGATGGTGTCTTAATTCATTTAAATTGTTGGGAGGATGCGCCTCAAGATGCATTGGACCATTTGATTTCCAGCATGCCCAGAAGGGTTGCTGAATGCATAAGAGTGCGCGGAGATGCAACACATTATTAATTATTTTCTTAATAAATATTATTATTATTCGATGAAAATTTAATCAATTGTTTCTCAACACATACTAACTATTTTCACATAATTTCAGAGTTCTACGTCAACTCCTTCTAGGTGGTACATTTTTTTTGAAACGCAGTGTATATATAATAAAATTTATCATTCCCGAGAAAATGTGTTTTGTCTCACAGTTGCCCGCGAAATAAACTCGTTGGTAATGTCGAAAATATTTATTGAATGCGATAGATCTCGGTGAATATTAAAAAGTGAAATGTGATTTAACCTCTCCTGTCCCATTGTCGATCTTAAATAGGATTTTAAACGTCGAAGACTAGAGAATGTTCTTTCAACTGTGTGACGTACCTGAAGGGCAGTCGGCGCGTTAGGCCGTGGAGCGAGTGGAGGGTCCCTTCGAAGTAGTGACGAGGGCCAGGCTCTCGGTGTCAGAGAGTGGGGGGGTTAAAAAAAGGCTCCACGTAATTTTACCTCGTTGCTACTTCGTCGCAAAGGGTGGCTCCACCCTACCTGCGTGGGTGGACGACAGACAGTCAGCGAAGTTCAGAAATCACGAACTGTCACAACGCTGACCGATTGGCGCCAACACCACCAGATTTAAATCTCGCAGTGAGAATAGAAAACTGTAAATGAGAAAACGCGGGGGGAACAAAAAAAATAACAGGTGTGAGTTTGTAGTGTAATATCGGCGTTTATTCACACACACAAATGACAGACACCGTGTCCGCGCTCCTGAAAAAAATACCTCCGAACGCCACCCTTTCGCGCAGGGTTTACCCTATTCGGCCGAATAAAATAAGCTCCTAATCGCGCGATTGAAAGGGCCGAGGGAGCAACCTTTCTCGTACACTAGCGCAAAACACGTACGACACAATTTACACGTAGACGCAATTTACACACAAGAATAAACAGAAAAGTGGCCCAATCGAGCACACAAAAAAAGAAATTATATATATTGTCTGGCCTGTGTTATCTGGATGGTCTCGCCGTTGGCTGGGTTCAGCCCCGGGATGTCGGCGGTTTCCGTCGACGGCGCCTGGGCTAGGTCCGCGGCTTCCAGCCAAGAATGGTTTTGGCCGAGCTGTTTAGCCCGTGGCCAAACGCTCCGGTGTTATGAGCGTGTTCTCTGCCCCGTAGTCGATGCCTCAATCCCCCTCAAGGGTGGTTAGCTGAGAACCGTTGATTATTCCCGTAAACCGGATGGTGATATACCTTATCTGCAACGGTTCGTCTGGCACGATCTATATTGGGCACGAGTCAATTCAGTTCTGCCTCGTGGTCGCGCTCCGCCGGTGAATTTTAAAAATCGCTCATGGGGGAAACGAGTCACCACAACAAAAAAATGCAAGCATGGTTGCCTACCGTGCAGGTCTACACGCCAGTTAATTTATTAAAAAGCCGTTTCTGCCAACGCTATTTTTGGACCGTTACAACTGTATATGTTGCTGCAGGTATAGTTAAAAATATCTTTATATGATAAATAAATTTATGAATTTCCGGCAACATTTCTATGATATGTTAACGACTTTTTAGAAATGTACAGACATCAGTAATTGAATTTAATTTCACTGCTTCAGTCGAAGCCAAATCTAGAAGCATGTCCCTGTGAAGCTTTATTCGCTCTACATTAAAATATTCTCCATAAAATGTGCAAGTCTCATTAACAACTTTTTTCAACATAAACTGTTTATCAACTGTTTAACCATGTTTATCACATGTTGTATAGACGCAGTTTCGAAGCGATCATACAGGCTTATAATGACATTACCATCAACTTCATAGAAAATTTGTTTATAAAAATCAAACGCATTTAAAAATGAATGCCCTAAGAAACCATCATTTATTGGCTTAGGTGAAACTCGTTGTCTTGGTAACTTGATCTCCATTAATTTTAATGATTTGGCTGTCACTTATGCATCTTTCCATAAGGCTTCATAACCAGTGTCGCTCATATTACTTACAATACCCTTCACAGCATCAATTTTCAATTTTGCTTGCTGAATGTTCAGGGACGGTTTTTGCAGTTTGGTATTCAAAATTTCGAATTTATTCAAATATCTTGATAACCATTTTTAAATAAACTTAAGTTTTTAGTTGCAGTAGATTTTTTAAATATCCATTGACCTTTGCACCAGCTTCACTCTTATCACTATCAGAGATATTTTGTAGAAAGTCGATTAATGTTTGGTAATTATCAACAATGCTTTTTAGTGAAGATACCCGCATGTACCATCTAGTCGGACAAAATGGACGCAGGGAACTTGACTCCCATTCTGTATTTAATTTGAATCTCTTAAATATTTCAATACGTTTTGGCGATTTATTAACAAAATATATGAGGTCTTTCATAATGCTTAAGAAATTTCGTTTTTCCAAAATTTCTTGCAAACTCTTGCACTACCAAATTTAATGTAAACGCCATGCAGTGTACAAAAACGGCTCTATTTTCGGACTGTCGAATTCTAGCTTGCAATCCACTTTTAATTCCACTTACATTCCTTGCACCATCATAACACTGTCTTCTGCAGTTTGCAATTGGTAATTTTAGCCTTATCAATACATCATTTATAATTGAATACAACGTTTCTGAATTTGTGAAAGGTGTCTCATAAAATCCAATGAAATATTCATAGATTTTCTAAATTGCTATCTACAATTCTCAAGCATATTGACAGTTGTTCTTTTTATAATATATCGGTTGTCTCGTCACTTAGAATAGCAAAATAAGTTGCTTCCTTTATAACATGAACTATCATAGTGTTGAGTATTTAGCACGTACACCCGATAACAATGATGGTGGTTATTTAAGGGTACTATGTGGATACCAGAAATGAGAAGTGATATTAGTGGACTGTATTTATTGATGGTTCAAATTTCTACACGCAATATTGGTGGTGTGTTCTGTGCAAACTCTGAAGAATGAATGTCGTCTCGAACGAGCGGCGGACAGGGGTGGTGGCGACGACGCGGTGGCTAATTGAAGGGAACATCTGCATTTCTTGGGTTTTGCCAAATGTGCGGATTACGCCGGAAAGACCGCCGAAAGCACAATACATTTTAATCCCTCCAATATACCGCCGCTTCGCCGCCACTTAATGATAGTCACAACATGCCCCCCGCCTTGAAATAGTAATTTCTAAATAAATGCACATCACCAAAGACTTAAATCTAATCATACAAACATGTATACAAATAAAATAAACAGGCAAGCTAAAGTAAATATGAAGGCGTTTACGAATAAAAGGGAACACATATATTACAAAGTTGAGATAGATGTTATAATCTAAAAACAAATCTGAAATAAGATATATACACAAGTTATAATACAACGTAAAAAATAAGAGAAAACAATTGCTTAAGAGGGGCAGCACTACCTGTCACTTCACTTGTCCGCGAATAGCGGGCACAGTTTACGCACTGCACGTTTAATTACGCCACGTTGGGTGCGTATTGATGCGACTCTTACGACTCCGTCATCTCCGTGGTGGATTTCCACAACGCGCCCGAGTAGCCACTTCAAAGGTGGAAGATTGTCCTCCTTGACAATCACGATGGTGTCCAGCTTCAGGTTGGATTGTTGTTGTTTCCACCGTACTCTCTGCTGCAATTCGGACAAATACTCCTTTGACCAGCGTTGCCAAAAGTGCTGGTTCAGCTGCTGGATTCGCTGGAAGTTTGACAGCCGCGCTTCCTTGATGTGAGATAAGTCAGGATCCGGTAGTGATGTCAGCGGTCTCCCAATGAGAAAGTGAGCAGGGGTGAGCGGTGTAGGGTAATCAGGGTCATTGGATAATACAGTTAATGGTCTTGAGTTGAGGATTGCCTCAATCTGAACAAGCAATGTATAGAGATTTTCAAATGTTAAGTTAGCGTTTCCAATTATTCGTTTTAAGTGTGATTTAGTTGACTTTACTCCGGCCTCCCACAGACCTCCAAAGTGCGGTGAGCGGGGAGGTATAAAATGCCATTCGACGCCGTCCAATGCCAAATTTTCTACAATATGCTGTTGATTGTCTGCGATAAATGATCTTAGGTCTGCATTAGCGCCTACGAAGTTTGTGCCATTGTCCGAGTGCACATACGAAGGCTTACCGCGACGCGCAGCAAAACGTCGAAAGGTAGCGACAAAAGCGTCCGCTGTCAGCTCTGTTACTAATTCCAAATGGACAGCCTTGGTTGCAAAACAAATGAACAGTGCGATATAACCCTTTATCAATTTTGCACCGCGACCCTTTTTATTCTTTAAATAAACTGGGCCGGCATAGTCTACTCCGGTGTGATTAAAAGGAGGGCTCGGATTAACGCGTGCTGCCGGAAGGGCACCCATGATGGGATTAAATGGCTTTGCGTTGAACCGATGGCAACGTACGCACTCTCGTACTATTTGCTTAGATAGGTTTCGACCCGAAACTGGCCAAATTGTCTGACGTATCGAGTTTAATATAGATTGCGCGCTCGCGTGAAATAACCGCAAATGCTCATGTTGAAATAATAATTTTGTAACGTAATGATTACTGTGGATAATAATCGGATGTTTTTGATTGTAGTTTAGTGATGAATTTTTCAATCTTCCGCCAACCCGTAAGATCCCTTTCTCATCCAAAAACGGATTCAGATTTTTGATTTTACCTTTGTCACTGACACAATTGTTTTGGCTCAATTCGCCAATTTCGTCGGAAAAGCATTCAGACTGTACCAATTTGAAAACTGATTGACGCGAGGCATATAATTCGTCTCGTGATAAGCACCCATGACTCTTACGATCTGGTTTCTTTGAATTGTGTATGTATCGCAAAACATATGCCATGACCCGCTCGAGTCGTCCAAATTTTGAGAAATTGTTGAATGGAATTATGTTATTGTTGTTATTTGCGAGGTGCACAGCTGCTAATGATTTTAATTCGGGTAATGGTGGTGAAGTCGTTGGCATAGGCGGCCACTTTGAGGAACAGCCTTTAAGCCACAGGGGACCATGCCACCATTGCTCTAAACTTGATAAAATCGTCGGTTCTACACCCCGCGAGAGGTAATCGGCTGGGTTGTCCATTGTCGGAACGTGACGCCATTCATAAGCTGCGCAAATTGATTGAATTTCGGCAATCCTGTTGCTTATGAAGGGTTTTAACATATTAGGAGCTGTTTTAATCCACCCTAATACAATTGTTGAGTCGCACCAAAGAATGCATTTATCAAAAGATATTTTTAACGATCTCATAACAATTTTGATCAACCTAGCAAGAGTGAGCGCGCCGCATAGCTCGAGCCGTGGAGTCGTTAGCGTTTTTAATGGTGCTACCTTTGATTTGGCACAAATCAAATTTACGTTGACTTTGCCAAATTTGTCCTTTGTTTTTAAATAAATGGACGCTCCATAAGCGTCATTTGATGCATCTGAAAAGCCATGCAATTCAGTCGTCAATGTGTTCTTACACATCACATGTCGTTTAATTCGAAGTGAGTTTAAAACAGGTAGATTCCGTCTGAAATTAGTCCATTTAGTAGACAATTCTTGAGGTAATGGTTGGTCCCAAGTTAATTTATGTTGCCACAATTTTTGAAGCATTATCTTGGCAATTATAATAGATGGCGCTAGTAGCCCTAATGGGTCGAAAATGCGCGCTATTTCCGATAGCATTTCCCGTTTGGTAATCTGATTACTGCATGAGTACGCTGGGATTGAATAGCGGATGGTGTCCTCTGCAGGTAGCCAATATATGCCTAGGGTTTTGTTTTCTCCCTGAATTTTGATTTCGTTTGGCACATCAGCATCATCCAGAAGTGAGCGATGATTTGATGCCCACTTTCTTAATGTGAATTTACCTGAGCTGAGAACCTCGATTAACTGTGTTTTTTTTAGTTTTAGTGACTCGATACACTCTGCGCCGGTGAGCAGATCGTCCACGTAAAAATCGTCATTTATAATTGTTGATATTTCGGGTAAAGTCTTGGCGCATTCTAACGATAATTGTTTCAATGCACGGATGGCTAAAAATGCAGCAGATGCCGTCCCGTACGTAACTGTCGTTAATTCATACGTTTTTAGCGCGTGTTCCGGCATCTCGCGCCATAGTATACGCTGAAGGTGAGTTTGTTGTGGTGCAATAAGGACTTGCCGATACATTTTCTCTATATCGCCTGACAGCACATATGTATGCTTACGAAAACGCAGCAGAATTGTGAATAAGTCTTGTTGAATGCTAGGACCCGTGTGCTGTATGTCATTAAGAGAGTAATTAGACGTTGATTTCGCGGAACCATTAAATACTACACGCAGTTTTGATGTCGAACTGGATTCTTTGAACACTGCATGATGTGGCAAATAGTAAGACACTTTGTTGTCATTTAGTTCATCAATAAGTCGCATGTGCCCAAGTGATTCATATTCGCGCATGAATTGTATATAATGTTCCCGTAAGGTGCGATTCAATTGCAATTTACGCTCTAATTGTAGGAACAAGCGGTTTGCAATTGACTTTGTATCACCCAATACTGTCTCATCATGTTTTAGAGGTATTTGGGTAATAAATCGACCGTCTGTGGCGCGTTTAGTTGTGTTGATAAATAAGTTCTCACACTCTTTTTCCTCATCGGACATTATTCTTTCATCTACATTTAACGTTTCAACCGACCAGAATGTTTCGAGTTGATCCTGCACGTCAAGATTGGTAGTTAAAAAACTGTTAGTGTGAGTAGCAGAAAGTTGGATTTTTCCAGAAATAACCCAGCCCAACCGCGTATTTTGTATAATGGGGTTGTTTTTACCTAAATTAATATGACCCTTAGTCAATAAGTCCCAGAAATAATCCGCTCCGATTAGTAGATCGATGGCTTGCGGTTGATCGAAATCGGGGTCAGCTAATGACAAGTTTTCGGGTATATTTAATTGACTAACATTTATTCTAGTTTGGGGCACTAATCCAGTTATGGTCGGAATTATCATGAATGTTACATCCGCTTGGTAACTGCCATTTCGATTCTGCATATTAGTACGGCATGTGTTATGCACTTGCATGTTAGATTGTCCAATTCCAGCAACATTACACTGACTAGGGTATTTTTTAAGGTTTAGTTTATTTTGGAGCGATTCGACAATGAAACTTGATTGAGATCCAGAGTCAAGTAGTGCTCGCGCATAGTGAATTTGATTCGCCGAATCCATAATTTTTACTTTGGCGGTCCCTAGAATGACAGAGTTTGTTTTGGCATGAAATGACATAGATGTTGAAGTACCTGCGACCGGTGAATTTTCGAGTTCGCGTGTTTCTGATGCATTGTTTGAATTTACTTCAAAATGAAGTAGAGTGTGGTGCCGCCTATTGCATTTGCGACAATTTCCCGCTTTACAATTTGTTGAACTGTGATCGGCGCCAAGACAGTTCATACAGAGTGATTTTGTCTTTGCATATGCTTGTCGCTCCTTCGCCGTGAGTTTAATAAAATCTGGGCATTGATTTAGATAGTGGCGTTGTCTACATCTGACGCAATTAACTGTAGGACGCGTTGATGCGACATGTGATAGAGTTTTTGTGTTGATTTGATTTTTGGAGTGTTCCATGCGCTCTAGCGTATTGGCTCTGTCGCGCAAGAACTGTAGTAAATCTTTGAGGGTTTCAGAACCCTTACGACAATGCTCCTCCCAGTTGTACTCGGTTCTACGATCTAACCTTTCGCAAATAGTAAATATTAAAAGAGTGTCCCAATGATCTGTGGGCTGGTTTAATGCATCTAATGAGCGCAGGTGTTTTGACACGTCGTCTACAATTTTTCTTAATTTGGCTGGAGTTTCCCTGTGTACGTTCTCCAATCGAAATAAGGCCTTGACGTGATTATAGATCAGCAGACGCTTATTGTCGTACCTCTCACAAAGAATTTTCCACGCGGTATCGTATGTGGACGCCGTGAACTCTAATGATTTTATAACTTCCGCGGCCTCTCCGTGGAGTGAAGCGCGCAAGTAATGAAACTTTTGAATATCGTTTATTGACGGGTTTTTGTTAATTAATGACTCAAAGGTATCGCGAAACTCGAGCCACTTGTCATATGTGCCGTAGAACTTAGGCAATTCGATTGTTGGCAATTTGACATTGTTTTGCGACACTATTGCAGGTATAAGACTTGGTGTAGTAGAACTATTTTGATTATTGGCATTAGACTGCGTGCGAGTGGCTTTCAGCTGTCTCGTTATAGAATCAATTGCGTCTGCGTAGACGGTTGTAAAGTTATCGAGTTCCTCAATGTGAGTGGGTAACTCGTCGTCATCTACAATGCTTTCAATTTCGTTGTAAATTAATTTAAATTCATTGTAAACGTTAATTATAAGCCCGTGTTTGACTTCTATAGTATCGATTTCCTTATCTGGCAGTAATACCAGATTGGTACATTGATACCTTGTTAAAGTATCGTTAATGAATTTACTGAATAAAGTTACTCGCGTTTTTATGGCTCCGCGTTTGCGGATTAATAACTTCAAGTCAGAAGCCATTGTTTGTTCAGACCAGGAGGTTTAGGATTATAGACAGGAAGCTCACTTACTTGTTACCCTCGTAGAGGACCGGAACTTGGTCGCAGGCGTCGCTCCTGGGAACCTGGTGGGTGAGGTACTTCCGTCGTGTGTTGATCCTCCTGATGATTGGGGATGTGAGCCGGGCAGGATTCGTCGCTGCTGGATCACCTGGGGCCCGTTGATTCACCTGGTGCTTGTAGCGTAGTAGTGGACTGGAACTTGGTCACAGGCGTCGCTCCTACTGCTGCCGTAGGCGTCGGGTTGTGATGATAGGGGCACTTGCGCGTCGCTGCACTATCAGCCACAATTCGACAGAGTTTGCATATTATGGTTTGAAATTACCAAAAAATGTGTAGAAATCCGGTTCGTTTGGACCAAATGTTGAGTATTTAGCACGTACACCCGATAACAATGATGGTGGTTATTTAAGGGTACTATGTGGATACCAGAAATGAGAAGTGATATTAGTGGACTGTATTTATTGATGGTTCAAATTTCTACACGCAATATTGGTGGTGTGTTCTGTGCAAACTCTGAAGAATGAATGTCGTCTCGAACGAGCGGCGGACAGGGGTGGTGGCGACGACGCGGTGGCTAATTGAAGGGAACATCTGCATTTCTTGGGTTTTGCCAAATGTGCGGATTACGCCGGAAAGACCGCCGAAAGCACAATACATTTTAATCCCTCCAATATACCGCCGCTTCGCCGCCACTTAATGATAGTCACAACACATAGAAATAACTTTATTTCACCTTCTGAGTAAATGACATTTTATAGGGTTATTTTGTTGTTTATAGTAACCAAGTAAACGATAAATTATAGGAACAGACCTGCAATATTTTACGGGTTTGTACAAGGTGTACCTAAATGATTGCAGTTACGTAATCACTTCAATTCAATTGTGCCGCCTCTCCAATATGTATACCGTACTATTTGAGAACTGTCACTGTCAACCATACCTGTCAACTGTCAGACAACATAATAACAGAAGTTTGTTAAAATGTACACTGATCAGAAGAACACTTTTATTGTTGAGGCTTACATTCGCAATGGACGATTTGAAAATGGAGAATGGATTTATTCAATTCCAGAGTGTGTTCGGGATTTTCAACACAAGTTCCCTGACCACCAATTTGAATACTCGGTTTTGTCAACACATATTTCACGAATAGTGCACCGTTTTAAGGAAACTGGTAGTGTTCAGAAAGGGAAATCTTCAGGCAGATCTTCAGTATCGGGAGAGGTTGTTGCAGATATTCGTGAACGACTCGAAGTAAGCCCTCAAAAGTCAATTCGTAAATTGGCTATGCAAGCTGGAATTCCCTCGAGCACCTGCCATAAAATTGTGAGAAAGAGGCTGAATTTACACTCTTATAGGGTCTCAGTGGTGCAAGAATTGTTGCCAGTAGATCCTCAATGTCGATTGAGTTATTGCCGATGGTTTATGGA
Organism: Othius punctulatus; assembly: GCA_951805005.1. Taxonomy (NCBI): domain Eukaryota; kingdom Metazoa; phylum Arthropoda; class Insecta; order Coleoptera; family Staphylinidae; genus Othius; species Othius punctulatus. The sequence goes on along the minus strand of OX638140.1, from coordinate 22,771,788 downwards.
AAATTTAAATGACGATTGATTGCTCGATTTAACATTTTTCAGTGATGAGGCTTGGTTCCACCTATCAGGATATGTTAATTCACAAAACTATAGGTGCTGGCATGCTGAAAACCCTCATCTTTTTGTGGAAGCACCACTACATCCTCAGAAGGTTGGAATTTGGTTGGCTGTGTCTCGCCGTAGAATAATTGGGCCTATATTCTTTCAGGGCACAATAAACGGTGAGAGATATCGGCAACAAATTATCCAGCCTTTCATAGAACAATTAGATGATGAAGAATTGCAGAACGGATATTTCCAACAAGATGGTGCAACAGCTCATACAGCCCGAGCAACTTTAGCCTATCTGCAAGATTTTTTTGATAATAGACTAATTAGTCAAGGACTATGGCCGCCACGCTCTCCAGATCTAACTCCACTGGACTACTCAATTTTTGGATTTCTAAAAGATAGAGTTTTTCGAAGAAGACTGCATACGTTGGAACAGTTAATGGCAGAAATCATAAATGTTTGCCAAACCATAACTTCTGAAATGTTAATCAACATTTTTAACAATAAAAGAAGACGAGTGCAAATGTGTTTACAAGCAAATGGTACACATTTTCAACATCTGCTTTGATTATATATTTTATTTATTAATTATGTTTTGTAAATCTTTACTTCGTATGATTCCGTTTATTAAATAAATTATTTTGATTACTTTAATAACTACATGTGATTGTTATATTGTCTGCTACTCCTTAATTTGCAATAGTAAAACGTTTTGTCTGCTAGTCCTCAATTTGCAATAGTAAAACATTTTGTAACATTGTCAGATTTAAAGCAATTATTAACTGCATCGCAGCTCGTTTATTTAATTAATTCCTGCATGATTTTCAGTTTACAGCTTGTTTGTGCCGTGGAATAATCTGCCACACTTGGGGATGTTGCCTGTGAGGACTTAATTTTCATGCATGTCTCGTTATTTTTATGTACACACAATTTAAGAATAACCTCGACTTTAAAAGTAAGGTTATGTAGACAATGTACATTCAAATTCGTTCGCCCTAAGTAATTCTTCATTGTAATCTTTTCATGTGCATGGAAGCCACAAATATTGCTGAAACTAATAATAATTTAGTATTTGAGTAGTGAAATATCGACTAACAATTGATATTTCAATTGCATGAAGATAGCTTTTAATGCCATCTTTATGAGTAATGAGTAAGATGTCTCTTTAAATAATTCTTTATTGTTGTCTTTTCATGTGTTTGGAAGCCACAAATATTGCTGAAACTAATAATAATTTCGTATTTGAGCAGCTAAATATGAAATTCCACAATAAAAATTACAATAGCATGAAGGTAACTTTTATTGCTATATTCATGTCTAATAAGTGTAAATAAAGTTGCCTATGTCCAAAATTGAATTATTTTGACTAGAGCGGCACAAAAATAATTTACATGGTTACGTAACTGCAATCATTTAAGTACACCTTGTATGAAAGATCTGTAATATATTACAGGCTCGTAGAAAAGCAGACAGATTGAAAACTAATTCAAATTTTATTACAAACTCCTTATAACTATAATGGTTCAGTCTTATAATTATATATATTTATTCATTTTCGAAATTTATTTGTACATTTTCAGCAACCATTTTCTGGTTATTACTTTCAATTTCCATATGCACGTTTTTTTTTTTAGAAACGGAGAAAGCTGAAGTCGTGACTGCAGTCAATAGTGCTTCGTTATCTTTATTAGAACCCTTCTGATTGCCAGATTGAACCATTTTTGCAATTTTTCTTTTGTTCCACATAGATTCAGCAATATAATTTACATTACCATAACTACGTCTAGCTACAAATTACCCTACGCCTCCGCATAATAAATGTCAAGCAATTTATTTAAAAATAGTAAAATGAAGGTGGAAATAAAAGTATGCACGTGACACGCTTTGCAATTAATCTTTACTTGGCTCACTGGATTATGGGGCTCGCTCGTGCGTCGCTCGCCTCACAAACTTCCAGCTCGCCCGTAAAGATTAATTTACAAAGCATGTCACGTAAATAACTACGAGCCCTAATAACTTAATGTTCGGACGGCACCAATTTGTATACATATTTACTGATTGTTGTTCTGTAAATTGTTTATATTTTTTTTAATTCAAGAATTAGGAATACTGCTTTATTAAGGGACGCTTTTGTTGAAAACATATTTGTTTTATATCAACAAGAAATGAAAAGATAGAAACATTTTAAAAAAGGAACTAATTCTATTGACAACTTAATGTTCGGCCGACGACCATTTAAATTATTAATACAATGTCACATCACCTTTTGTTTTATTATCGCTCGTATTCGAGCTAGCATGGCTTCCAGCAAAGACTTGCAGTAATTTGGCGTGAAATATCTCGACATTTATGTCAGTTTTGTCTCCAAAGCATGTACGTTTTGTTCAGAATTGTTCCTCAACTGACTTTTCATGTTGCCACAAGGTCTCAATAATATTTAAATCCGGACTGTTAGAGGGTTAAGACAGAACTTTCATTCCGAGATCTGAAAACCTGAATTTTTTTGTCGTCTTAGCTGTATGGCTTGATGTACCATCTTGCTGGAATATCAAATTCCCATCTCGAAGGAGCTTATGTACGCTAGGAATAAGACCATTATTCAGAATTGTCTGATATTTAAGAGCATTAATTTTACCATCTATTGTTTCCATTTTTCCCAAACATTTTCCAGACATACACCCTTAAATCAGCACCCCTTTTGGAAACTTCACAGTCGTTTTTATACAATCCGCTTTAAAACCTTCCGTTTTATCTCGAATAATTCTTTTTCTGCAATCACCTACAGACATGTGGAATTTGGATTCCACATAATATGACTTTCGACCAATCTTCTGCTGTCTAAGACAATTTAAACTTCACCCAATCTATACAATTCTTCTGTTTGTTTGTTAACCGATGGTTTTCTTTAGGTTTCAATAAAATAAAATAAAGTGAATTAAACAAAATAATGTTATTTAATATTTCATTTATTATGTGCCTTATAAAAACTGAGCTCTGACTTATGGATCCATTGCCAACCATATTCTTGTGAAATATTTGCCCCCGTTTCCCCATTAAATAGGCCGTATCTCCCTTACAGTAACTCTTCGCCGACTTTTGCATATTTTCACAAGATGCTTCTTCTTTCTGCCTGTCATTTTACTGGATTGACCGGAACTTTACGCCAAATTTTGCATTTGGCTCTATCTCCATAGCCCAGGATAATATCTCCTACCGTTGACTTCGCTAAATTCAAATTATCGCCGATGGTCTTCAAGCTTTTTCCTTCATCATACTGTTTCACAACAATTGGACGAATTTCGTTTGAGGTGGCTTTACCACGACTCAGTTTCATGAACATACATAAAAGAAAGCAGTAAATCGACGCTTATCACATTAATAACTATCATTTTAACAGTATTATCCCCAAAATATTTAAAAAAAGGAGACGTCCGAACATTAAGTTGGCAGTAAAATTGGTTCACTTTTTCAATTTTTCCTTCTTAAAGATTAAAATAATATTTATTTTTGGGCATAAGTGGTGCTTAATAAAGCATTTTTATGAGATGATAAATATGTATAATAAGTAAGTAGCAACTTTTAGCAAAATAATCTGTAAGTTATAGTTAAAATGGGTATCGTCCGAACTTTAAGTTGTTAGGACTCGTATTACCAGCCATTATAGATAATATTTCATTTAAAAAATCGTGAGAGCACCATTTATAATTGGTACGATTCAACCAACTATTCAATTTAGAAACATGTTCAGAACGGAGATTTAGTAAAACTTTGAAACTGGAAGTTTCTGCCAAACTGCCAAAAATTGCAAGGTAGAATTTTTTTTTAAAGCAACCCGTGATTAAATTATTTCTTTCCGTTTCGCCAGCGATATTTTTTCGTGTATATTTTTCCCTGTGGAAAAATAATTGTACTTTTCCACAGCGGACAACGTGTAAAGAAGAATTTTCATGTATTTTAAATGTTTTGAACGAATTTTTCCAATTAGAAAATCCGTTATTCACAAACGCATTTATTGATGCTTTGTCATGTCTATTCATGGTATTACGTATGTAGTGAGCCAGAATATACGCACATTGTGAAACGCAGCCACGCGATAAAAATGACCAAAATTATAAGATTAGGAGTAATAAATAAAATCATTAAACTTATGAATAAGACTTGACTTGAAAATATGTCAAAATAATTATAAAAGGGAAACAAAAAGGAGGTGGGGATCAGTCGGTTCAGATCAGTCATTGCTGAGCAATCGGTTCAGATCAGTAGTTTGTCGAACGTCGACAAACGTAACACGCGCGTGAATAACCAAATTTACGAATCATTATTATAAATAAAATTTCACGAGTCCACAAACGTAAAGTCGTAGATATGATAAATATTCTTCATATTAATTCGGGATCATTTTAGAAAGAAAATCACAAGTTAAAGTATCGGGAGTGAACGAATTACCATAAAAGCTACACCACAACCACTATCACCTACATCCTATCAGGCCATGGCTAGAAATAGCCGTTTCGTCTAAACTATTAAGGAAGCATATTAATGAATATTCCGCGCTTTCAATAGCGGGGTGATTTTTATCAGTAGTTAATATGGCAGACTTAATTCCCGGTATTATATATCAACTAAACGAATATAATATCATTAACCAATCACTACGAATTACCATAAAAGCTACACCACAACCACTATCACCTACATCCTATTAGGCCATGACTAGAAATAGCCGTTTCGTCTAAACTATTAAGGAAGCATATTAATGAATATTCCGCGCTTTCAATAGCGGGGTGATTTTTATCAGTAGTTAATATGGCAGACTTAATTCCCGGTATTATATATCAACTAAACGAATATAATATCATTGACCAATCCCAACGAACAACCTCGTTACGGCATAATTAAAGAATGAATCATAAGGCTAATCACCACCGACGATTCGAGAATGATCGCCAACGAAATGACGATCCGCGCGCGAACGGGTTAATGGGTCAAACAACAACCAAACTAAATGTTGATAATATCCGATAGCATCCAAACAAAATCAGGCAATGATCAGCTCTGTCAAAAATGGGACAAAAGAACTAACATTAGGTTCGGTTAAATCAAAACAGTACATCCTAGTATTCATAGTCATGAAATTTGGATAAGTTGGCACAGAAAGGGTAGAGAAAAGCACTGGCAATTTTACTCGTAATTATCACAATGACAAGTAAATGGAATTATTAACCGTAGACATGTAAATATAGAGAATGAATAAAATGAAAATGATTAACAATTTAAATAAACATAGATTGAATAGAATTAGTAAACGTAGACATATACATATAGAGAATGAATAAAACGAAAATGAGTAACAATTTAAATAAACGTAGTTAGAATAGAATTAGTAATCGTACACTGTTAAACATAGAGAATGAATAAAATGAAAATGATTAACAATTTAAATAAACATAGATTGAATTGAATTATTAAATGTAGATATGTGAACATAGAGAATTAATAAAACGAAAATGAGTAACAATTTAAATAAACGTAGTTTGAATAGAATTAGTAATCGTAGACAGGTAAACATGGAGAATGAATGAAACGAAAATGATGAACAAGTTAATTAATCGTAGTTTGAATAGAGTCATTAAACGTACATATATGAAGATAGAGAATGAATGAAACAAAAATGATGAACAATTTAAATAAACATAGTTTGAATGGAATTATGAAATTCACATATATAAACAAAGAGAATGAATGAACCGAAAATGATGAACAAGTTAAATAATCGTAGTTTGAATAGAATCATTAAATTTACATGTATAAACATAGAGAATGAATGAAACGAAAATGATGAACAAGTTAAATAATCGTAGTTTGAGTAGAATCATTAAATATGCATGTATAAACATAGAGAATGAATGAAACGAAAATGATGAACACATTAAATAAACGTAGTTTGAATAAAATTATTAAATATTCATATATAAGCCTAGAGAATGAATGAAACAAAAATGATGAACAAGTTAAATAAACATGGTTCGAATAGAATTATTAAACGTAGATATATGAACATAGAGAACGAATGAAATGAAAGTGATGAACAATTTAAATAAACATAGTTTGAATAGAAGTATTAAACGCATACAGGTAAAGATAGAGAATGAATAAAATGAAGATGAGGAACAATTCAATTAAACATGAGTGGAATAATAGCTGCCAAACCTTTAAAATTATTAATGGTTTCTTTTATCACGTAAATCAACGTAGACAATGGAAAAGCTGGGTCGCATACCTGTAGACACAGATACAGTCATGTGATCCGGGGAGATCGCGAAATATATGGTTTGTAGCCTTGGGTTATTTATGATGTTTCAAAATCTCTGAGTGATTCTACTCTAATCATATCAAGCAACGTAGACAATGGAAAAACTGGGTGGCATACCTGTAGACACAGATACAGTCATGTGATCCGGGGAGATCGCGAAATATCGTTTGTAGCCTTGGGTTATTTATGATGTTTCAAAATCTCTGAGTTGTTCTATTTTTAATCATATCAATCAGCGTAATAAAATAGAATGAGTGAATAGGGTAATAAATGATTGAAGAAAAGAGAGACACATGAGCATGTAAACCTAACTCATGTAAATAAAATAAATTGAATGAGTGAATATGGTATTAAATGATTCAAGAAACGAAAGACGCATGAGCATGTAAAACAAGCTCACGTAAATAAAGTAAATAGAATGATTGAATATGGTATTAAAGGCTTAGAAAACGAGAGATGCATGAGCATGTAAAATAAACTCACGTAAAATAAAATAAATAGAATGATTGAATATGGTATTAAATGATGCAAGAGACGAAAGACGCATGAGCATGTAAAACAAGCTCATATAAATTAAATAAATAGAATGATTGAATATGATATTAAAGGATTAGAGAAACGATAAATGACGAGCATGTAAAATGAACTCGCGTAAATAAAATAAATCGAATGAATAAACACAAATGAATGAACACAAAATAAACTCATATAAATAAAATTCGCATTTTCCTTCATATTTAAATATTAATGAATAACAGAAATTACAAATTCTTCATAAAGGTTAACGAAACAGAAAATTAATTAAATCAGGTCTACTTGTTAATGTGGGTATTATTTGCCTGTCTCTTCCAATTTTAATGTGCATACAACTGAATAAACAAAACAAACCCATATATATGTGCTTTATTATTCTAACCCGTGATTTGCGTTTTCTAACACATTACCAATAGCAAAGTACTTTGAAAATAATCACAGTAGTTAGTTGAGCGTCACGACGTGTAAGTACTAAATACGATCACAAATCACGAGCCAAAAATAATCAGGAAATTATATAATAATTTCATGATAAAAAATACAACGATAAAATCAGTATGTGTCGGACCGTTACACGTACAATGACCACTTCATCACAGGATTTACAAATTTTGCAAAATACCTTGTCTCTTCCTGGATTATATTCGATCCACTTATATTTATTTTTCCAATTAGGGAGAAACTTCCATTTTCCATGATTGCTAGATGGACACTCGGCTGTAGTGTCTAGATCATTTGATGTCATTGGGGATTCTTCTCTAGCTAGTACATTTTCAGAACCGTCGGAAATTTTCCTCGTTCTGACACTGTTCGCCGTTCACCTTAAAATTCACCCACAAAAAGTGTTCCCTGCCAAAATTACCAAGGGTGGCGGTGCCCCCCTTGGAACTTCTCAAGGGGGGCACTGACCCGCTGCCCCCCTGTAGTCGGCGCCCATTATGTCTTCATCTTATAATGATATTCACTGTGTTGCAATTTTTTGAAAATTGAAAAACCCATGATCAAAGCAATCGAAACTTTAAATAACAGGTAATAATTGTGAAAATATAATTGGGTATTTATAAAATTTTAATCACACTAAATCTTAGCCGAAATATAACAGCAATATTGTAAGTGAAATATGTATTCACTCGTATTAGCGTTCAGTACTAGTTTTTCATGTGCAATGTAGTAAATACTATTATTTCTAACATATTACATCCTATTACGGTTAGAATGGCAGCAATAATACATTAAAGTAACCCACTATATGGGAACAAATACCCTGTAAGGCCACAGGTGTACGTAACTGCATGTTCTGGCACATAAAATCGAGCCGAAATACTAGCCTAACAACACCCCACTAATCCCCATCCGAGTAGCAACCCCGCCGCAATAAAGTATTATTTAACCCGCTAACGACGCGGATCAACATCCGTGTTATTAATGTACCCGGCCGGTCACAAATGGCTGTGCACCCTTGCATCATTTTTATGTCGCCGAGCTACACTTTCTCCGAAATAGCCAACCCCGCAAAAATCTATATTTAATGAAAATTATCCTCGCCCCGTACTCGACCCGGCAAGCTTTGTCGTCCCCCGCATTAATCTCCCGTGGGGTAGTCGTTGAAAAAAAGTGGACCAAACTTTCGCCCGCTTATAAAATATATATGTAGTTGCAAAAAGTTGGCCAGGAAGTTTAATTGAATCGGATCCTTTCACAGACGCGCCACGTCGATTGTGGTTTAATTTAAGGGACGGTACTAACTTTTTGCTGTTTCATTCGCTCTTGCATGGCCGCATGAATGCAGGGCCAGTTTTCCGGGGGGTAATTAACTCCAGTGCCGAGAAAATCCTTTTTGTTGCTATAGAATAGATGGCAGGAGAAATTGCGGCATCTCGGCATTGTGTTAAAGGCGGTAAAGAAGCGGCTACTGAGGTATTTAACAAAGATAGCAAAAGCTCATTAGTATTCAATTGAGAATCTATATTCTGTTTCGATAGTATTTCGATTTAATCGAATTTACTGAGAAAACAGGGTTTAATTGAACTCCTAAATTTACAATTACACATTACTCACAGTCATTTAAACAAACTTAAACTATAACTATAATATAACAAGACCTTCTCAGGAACAAACATTTATTTCTTTGCATGCGCATTTCAACTACTACATCAAACTTATTTTTAAGAAATTATAAGACTCCCCATATTGTATGATGTATGCCTACTAAAGATTGTGGGAACCTAAGAGTCATTACAGTTAAATATTCTAATAAAAAAATTAATTAACGAATTGAGGTTGATAAAACATAGAATGCAAATGCAGTTTTAATATGGGGAACGGAATATGAAATTAAGTTAAATATTTTAAACGTATTAAAAACGACGAGATCGCGCATCGGAGCGATATGGGGGTTAAAAAGTCAAGTTTGTTAAGTCTGTAGGGCGCATGGGAAGCGACTCGACATTCCAGGGATGACTGGGAAGACACTATACTAAAAGTAGATGAAATCTAAAAGTAGGGAGTATGGAAGGGTATAAAAAGCACGAATTAAGTATTTATCGAGAGTTGCTGCCCAAATTTTAACCGAACAACGTCGCAGTATAATTATTTGGTATGTATTAAAATTGTGGGCATCGAATGTTGTAGTTATATTAAATTGATTTAATAGTATTATTGAATTAATTTGAATTCAATCAGCTGAGAGTTTTGGTGTTACTGCGAAATAGATATTGATTTTGTTCGAGAGGATTCTTAACTTGTCATGTTTTAGTTTGAGTAAATTAGTTAGGCATTGCCTGGAAGTGATATATGGAGGTATGTGACTTGTCTCGCCACATCCTATATTATTTTGGGTTAATGGTAATAATGAAAGTATTGGTGTTACTGCGAAATAAATATTGATTTTGTTCGAGAGGATTCTTAACTTGTTATTATTTTGGGTTAATGGTGATAATGAAGAAGCATTCGATGTAAACAATAATATTATAAAAATTGCACTAAATTTATTTAAACATAAACCCAATGAGTTAAAAAGAAGAATATAATTTACATAAATTAAGAAAACACGATTCGTATATACGTATTTTAAATGAAATATAAATATTACAAATGAATAGTGAAAGGAAATTATTATTAAATAAATTAATTTTATGTCATTAATTGCAATATGATTAAATATATAATTTATAGATTGCAAACTATAAAAGAAAATAGAATAAAATTCGAATAAGAACAAAAAAAAAGAATAAAATTCAATTAAGAGTAAACGAAAATAACAATAAAAACCAAATGAGGGGCTTATGTCTCATACACGTCAGACTGGAAGGGTTAGGGTATGAGATTCGCTATAAAGTCAGATATATGTACCTTTGCCAAACCACAAGACAACCATGCATACATTTTACAATCTTATTTTCCTCATAATTAAATGCATATAAAACAAAATAAAAGAAAAGAAAATAATACTACCAAATGAGAGGCTTATGTCTTATACATGTCAGACTGAAAGGGTTAGGGTATGAGATTCGGTCAGATACCTTTGTACCTTTGTCAACCACAAGAAAACCGTGCACAAATCTTAGATTCATATTTTCCTCATAATTATATGCATAAAAAAACAACTAAAAATAAAACAAAATTATAATGCAAGAAAAATACAATAAAATAAAAATATAATAAAAAAATATATAATAAAAGAAAATAAATCACCTCATAATTGAATAAATCAAATCAAGTAAATAAAAGATAAAAGTTGGATAAACGAACGATGGTTGGAAATGTTGGTTTACGGTATTTCAATTATTTCTAATATTAATTAGTATTTTATTTACCTATTGTTTGCATAAGTTTTAAAATATCGATAAAGAATAATTAATGAATTTTAGTCACAAATGAGTACTTTATTTACCTATTGTTGGCACAACCATTTTAAAATGAATAATTGAATCAACATATATATATATATATATATATATATATATATATGTATATATGTATATTTGTGTGTTATTTACTAACAACAATTACTACCAGACACATTACCCATAAAACGGTCCAAATTAAATTGTCACGATAAAGATTTCAAAAATTAAACATAACGTAAATTACTATCACTTAATCACAAGCCAAAACTTTTACAAAACTGAAATATTACTTAAATTATAAGAATTCAAGTAATATGCAGTTAAATAAATTAAATGTATCCAATTGCATTTAAGGATGAATTACAGTTAAATAAATGAAATGAAGAATAAATATTACAAATTATGAGAACTTGTATAACACCTAGTTTCGAGCCGTTACAAGATCATAAATACTTCAATGATGTATAATGAGCAGGGGCGGATGGGACTAACAAAACCGGCGCAGGAAATACAGTCACCGGCGCAATACATAAAATGTGGACAAAAGTTGAAAAAAACAGAAAGAATCAGTGCTCAAATATCAGTTTTAAGAAGTTATAATGAAAAGAAGTAAAAGCGTCTGCAATTTTTTTCTACAATTAAAAAACCAAATGTATTACAGAAATAAATAAGCAAAAAATTAAAAAGTATATAATATTTTTACTTTAAAACAATAACTTTTTTAGTAGAAGATAACTGGAATTACCTACCGCGGTTACAATTTCTTTATTATTTAGTTCATTAAAATTCTCTTTCTCATAAGTGTGTGAGATATCATCGATCATAATCTATTTCTACATATTTTAGCGTTAAGAAATATCTTTTACAGGAAACTTGAGATATCGGAAGAGTTCTAAATACGCTAGACTAGAGTATAAGTATTGGGTATAAGGTGGAGTACACTTCTCGAAATAAATTGTATTTAAAAATAACGTAGTTACAACTAGTAGCATAGTTTTGCAACTTCTACATGTTAGTATTTCTTCATTTGTTTTGCCACATGCTCACACATGCTTGCTTGATTCTACTATATGTTCTTCTATAAAGTCTATCTGCAGTTGAAGATTTTGGTGTACTATTAACATATCACAAATATTTTGTTCCAATAAATCGCAAATTTCAAATCAAAAGTTCTTCTATTAAATTTTCTAATGTTACATTACAATTTTTGTTTGTAATTTATTAGTTAAAGTCTTCAATATAGAGAGAAGTCGATCTTTTTTGGAATATTTGTTGTAATTTCATCCAAATTTTGTGGATCTAATTCAGATAGATCTTTACAAACACCAACGGTATTTTGGTATCGTTTTATCATAGACTTGATTACGGTATCTATTATTACATTGAATGTTTCAAACATACATTTGTCATGTTCATCGTCTAATGTTTCATCTCCACATTTTTCTGCACTCTTTCGGCATACGAATGACTTTTTTCTTCGCAGTTCATTCAATATTCTCGCAAATGTCATTTCAGAATTATGTATTGTATGTTTCATTATGTACTAATTTTTCTAGCGCCCATACTGCGAATTAGTATGAAAGATATGTTACTGAGTCGCAATTCTTTGAAACTTCTGTATTTTTGTACTGTTGCACTTTGCGCCATCTGTGTAGATTTGTAGCAATGGTATTTGTAAATCAAGGTCTACGGGAAAAACGATCAGAGTCCAATTTGGTCGTTTTCCAGAAAACTAAAATGAAAGGTTAAAGTCTAATAAAGGACAGAAAGGATGAATGAAAAAACTAACTGATTATAATTGATCTACTTTGACAAGATGTGAATTAGAATATTGAGCAAAAACATGAAATACACATAAGTAAAACTATTAAAACAATATATTTTTATTAACCAGTCTTGGACTCTGATCGTTTTTAACCGTATTTTTAGATTTTTTATGTAGGGCACAGTACAGTATACGTGTGTACATACAAACAATATATTTTGAAATGAAATACAAATTTTTGATAAAATATTATTATGATTACCGATTAATGTCCATTAGGGGGGTCGTCTATAAATTGTTCTTCTTCATCTAGATCTCTGATCGTTTTAAGTCAATATCATATTCAATTTCTTCGTTTTTGAAGCGAACGGTGATCGTTTTTCACTGTTTTACTTCACGTGTCGAAACTACTTTTCCTATACTACAACATGCCATCATCAGCTCGATTTCAATAAAAATGGAATCAAAATGGAATGAAAATGGAATCAAAATGAAGAAATATAAATCAATCCTCCCCGTAGCCCTACAAATATTTTGATCGTGATCCAGTAATGCCGAATCTTTTGAAAAATATAGTTGCTGTTAAAATTACTTCGTATTTTAAATATTGTCTGTGAAACTTTTGCCATTGCCCTCACATTACTGTTCGTCTTTTTGGGTTTCTTTATTGTTTCTAACACCAATTTTATTTCTACATACAAAGGTGACTCAACATTTCGTATTTGCTGAATATTTTTTAAAATGCCATTCTTCAGCCCAACAATTACATTCTCTCTTGTTTCTCAAATGGAGATTAACCTTTTCTTCGTTTGGTTTTGAAAAACATATTTAAAAATGAACGAGCGTTGGTCTATTGTACACATTTTGAGTGGTACTAGTCTAGTCTATTGATGCTATTAAATAAATTTCAGCAGTATTTCTTTTTTCTACTACTATTTTGATATTTAAAAAAAAAATCTTATTATTAGATTTCGTAATAATTTAATTACTGTAGTATCTGACAGAAACGAAACAAATGCACCAGATCTAATTTAAATATTTGATGTAAGGCCCATTAAAATTTGCCCAAATTTTTGCTATGTAGATTTCTAGTAGTACGATTCAAAGTGTTGGCCTGTATTACGTCTTCCAGGAAGTTTAATAATATTTATTATTCTATCAATCATTTCTCTATTATATAACATTTATCTCTTTGACTTTTAACTGTTCAGACCACTATAATTTATCAATACGATTTGAACTATAAATTATTTTGAAACAAATATAATACATATTTGTTGTCGGTTTGTGTAAATTGCGTATAGTGGTAGTAGTGACAAGATTCAACAGAAAAAAATGAGTTTGTTGCGCCGCGCCGGCGCCTTACAACTATTTGCGACCGGCGCACCGGGAAATTTCCCGGCTTCCCGCCGGCCCCACCCGCCTCTGATAATGAATACTAGCAGCAAATATTCATTAGAGATAATAAACATGCGTTTTCTGTAAAAGGCTGTATGCATTTCTTTAGTATATAAATAAAAATAAAAAAACGAGTATGACAGAACCTAATCTAATTTAAAGTAACCTAGTGTTTGAAATTTGAAATGTATGTATCTTCATGAAATGAGAATCCAACCAAACGGGTCAGTGGTTTCTCGAAACTTCTATTTAAATCCGATTATCAGGTAAATATCAAGTTGATGGACGTATGTATTTAATGATCAACAATAATTCGAAAGAACCAAATTGTTGCCCTATACCATATGTTTGTTTATATACATATATTACATCTTGATCGGAACTGCTTATAATTATTACAGGTCTTAAAACAAACAGTGCTATCATGATAACATAAATTGAGGACATCGCATTGTGTTGTTTCATTACTTATATAGTAATTGCTGTGTCGGCAAATCTGTTTGCTCAACAGCGACCCAATTCCACTGCCTAAGCTAATAATTACCACCAGTACCGAGTGATCTGCAGAATCTAAATTACACAAAGTAATATTCATTAATTTCTTAGACTGAAATCTGTCTAAAAATAATTTCATCAAATACTACTGATTGCATCTTTATGTATGTCGAAATTTCAAGTGGACTATATAAAAATTCTAGTTTAGCTAACAGATACATATGCGCCGACTACAGGGGGGCAGCGGGGCAGATGCCCCCTTGAGAAGTTCCAAGGGGGGCACCGCCCCCCTTAGTAATTTTGGCAGGGCACACTTTTTGTGGGTGAATTTTAACGTGAACGGCGCACAGTGGCAGATAAAGGAAAATTTCAGACGGTTCTGAAAATGTACTAGCAAGAGAAGAATCCCCAATGACATCAAATGATCTGGACACTACAGCCGAGTGTCCATCTAGCAGTCATGGAAAAAGGAAGTTTCTCCCTAATTGGGAAAATAAATCAAAGTGGATCGAATATAATCCAGGAAGAGACAAGGTATTTTGCAAAATTTGTAAATCCTGTGATGAAGTGGACATTCTACGTAATACCATGAATAGACATGATAAAGCATCAATAAATGCGTTTGTGAGTGACGGATTTTCTAATTGGAAAAAGGCGTTGGAAAAATTTCAAATACATGAAAATTCTTCTTTACACAAATCCGCTGTGGAAAGGTACAATTCATTTTCCACAGGGAAAAATATTCACAAAAAAATATCGCTGGCGAAACGGAAAGAAATGATTCAATCACGAGTTGCTTTAAAAAATATAATTTCTACCTTGCAATTTTTGGCAGTACAGGGGTTAGCAATTAGAGGTTATATCGATGAAACTTCCAATTTCAAAGTTTTACTAAAACTCCGTTCTGAAGATGTTCCTGAATTGAATAGTTGGTTGAATCGTACCAATTATAAATGGTGCTCTTACGATGTGTTAAATGAAATATTATCTATAAAGGCTGGTAATAGTTATTTACGTGACAAGCTTTGTAAGTTAATCTTGACGGGCGAGCTAGAAGTTTGTAAAGCGAGCGACGTAGGAGCGAGTCCTATAATCCAGTGAGCCTAGTACTATTTTTAAATAAATTGCTTGACATTTATTTTGCGGAGGCGTTGGATAGTTTGTAGCCAGACGTAGAATCTATGTATAACAAAAGAAAAATTGCAAAAATTGTTCAATCTGGCAATCAGGGTTCTAATAAAAAAAAACGAAGCAAGGGGTAAGGGGTTTGTGCGGTAATAACTCGTGTCTTACCACTTCTCAATTTGGAGGTTCATTGAAAACTGCCATGATTAATAAATTAGTTTCCCATAGCGCAGCATCTAATTGTGAGGATGATGACGGATTTTTTTTGTTGCCACTTGAAGAGCTCTTATCTCATCCTGAAGCCCCATTATCTACATCAGTTCCGTCTACTTCTTCATCGTCTCCGTTAGCCCTTCTCCTTGAACAAAGTGTCCGAAATTCCTACAGTGAACTACGTGAAGCTTCAAAAAATATTCGTACACATGTCAGTACATACATTGCAGGTTTTATAGCTAGACGGATTATTAAAAGACTTCCAAATTGTCAAAATTGTAAACAATATTTCATTACTGACACTCCAGCTCGCAAACATTTGTTAATTACATTGAAAGATTACGGAAATAAATTGTGCTACCCTACTGAAATATTAATACATGGACCAGAGTTTTCAATTAAAGAAATAACTTAAATTTTTATTTCACATCGCAATACTAAATTTATTATAAAATTAATTACTGAACAATTGAAGTCACCTTTTGGTATTTATTGTTTGACACATGAAGTGAAAAAAATGCCAATGAATGTAAAAATAGTTTAAGTATAATCATTGTTAAACAATTAGTTTCAGTAATTAATAGAAACATGTCGAGAAAGGAAATTCTTCGTGACACTCCTATCGACAAATATTTAAAACAGTTTGGGCCCAAAATTTGTAAAAAGTAGTTTATATTGTGGTACTAATTGAGGTGAGTCAAAATTGTCCGACTCTATATACTTATATTTCTGTGTTATTGGAATCTCTTTTACATTTAAGGTGTCTTTCACAACATTTTGTTTCGTACCATACAGCTGACGTGACCACCAGCATTTTGTAAGTGATAGGATGGGCGAATTTAGGAGGTGGGATGTCGTAAATGCTTCATATGGTCAGGTGCAGTGTAACCTATTATGAGGTGACACATGTATTGAAATTGCAATTAGTCAGTCTGATCTGTACAATTGTGTTTTGATATTATATAGGGATGGTAAAAGTAATTTATCTTAGAATTAAATGTTTCCCTATTTGTTTATTGTTTAGGATGAATGATAATTGTCATTTTCAAAACATGAGTCTACGGATGACCGTTGCATTATTAAATGCATTTGTAATTTCTTTAATAATCTAAGTTGTGCAGCAATAGATAAAGTTCTTCCATTTCCATTATAATATTGTTATTAAATTAGTCATATTCAATGTTCAGTGTGTTGGTTTGCATTTGATTATTTTTTTAATTTATTGTGTCAACTTAGAATTATTTTAAGGTAAAGCCGTACTGATGAGATATTTATGGTTTGTAATTAGATGTAATTTGTAATTAGATGGTTTACGAAATTAGTAAATTGTTTAAAAAAATAGTCATTTTTTAAACAAATTACTAATTTGATAATGAATATTAATTTCAACACAATTCAGAACTGTAGTACAGATATTTACCCCTATCCAAGTTCCGAACCCAATTAGTTAACGGACGGCAGTGTAGTGGGCGCAGCTGAGACGGTTCATCCGATAGACACACTCATGCATTTTCTTTCTTTAGTATATTCTTTGGTTGACCCGATATCTAAATTTACGGAACACCTTTAGCAAACACCCTGTATAAGCTGTGATGGGTATTGCAGATGGAGTAAAAGCCGAACATACAACTCAGTTGAAATATCTTGCAATATTAATTCTCCAGTCCTATTCTGTAAAAACTACCTATATGTATGTACGACATAATTTCCCCATTATTCACAGTTCCCAGTTTTCACGCGAATGTCTTTGATGGAAACGGATATATGCGCGAAGTCCTGTCATAATAAAATACGGAGAATACTGCACTTCACGCTCAGCGCGATTGGTGTGGAATTTGATTGCTACTATCGTTATTATAAAAAGATATCATATTTCAATGTCGTCTTCTTTAGCGGTTAAGTTAATATCCGAGGAATTTGCTGACTCTGAAACGATGGTGTCGCGTCGAAAGTTTTTCTGAGTCGCCTCTGTTCGTGAAATTTTAAGACCCAGCAATATGTTAGCAGTAAAACCTTGGCGAAAAATGACACCAATTCTTAATACATTTCACAGATTCGCGAACACTTAAGGTTGCGATATTGTGAACGAAGAATGACCTATAGTAAAGGACAGACGAATATTGTCGAGGAAGTGGCGCTCTCTGGTGATAACTAGTATATACATACATATAACTTTCGTCCGTACAAGCGAATGGAATATGCAAGCGCCAGGCGCGCTTGCATATTCCATTCTATCACCAAGGTCATGCAAAAACAGCTTAGAAAAACAATGACTGGCTCGACTCGTACCCTGAAAACATATAAGTCGGCCGGACTGGACGCACATAAACGAAATGCGAAAATCAGGGACATGCCTTATTTTCTTATAACCTACAATATGTATTATATATAACTTTAGGAATATGTTACTCCTACATAGAAACTACTTTGTTCAGAATGTTTAATTTTATAAGATTCAAGTGTGCATATTCTATTCCTACTTCTGGTTTACGGAATATTTGGATTTTTTATTTATTTTTTATCAGTTTTTATGCGAATGACACTTATGTATGCAAATTTAGAAATAAAAATTAATCATCGAATTCAACGAATCATCGAAAAAAAATTATAATTTTCGAAATATTCACAAAATTTGCGTGAAAAGTAATTTAACACTTCTAATTTACTTTATCCTACCACTACCAGTATATTATTTGATTATAAATATCCAATTTTAAGGAGTCTTACATACGCAATAACGACCCTACAGAAATGATTTCTTTATAAGAACGCTAGGGTCATTATGAGAAAATAAATACTATTTTTTCCGGACCCCCTGGCCGGGATCCCTGGCGCCCCCCTTTCTTTTAGTGCTAATGGTAGCTTGATACCCATAGAGGTATCAAATATTATCTAAAGTATATTTTCTGGCCTTTTCGACGCAATGGTTCCAATCAGTGTTGTAACAGATACATTTTTTTTTGTATCTAGATGCAGATGATGCACACAACTATTATTATCAAGTAAGGATATTTTCAGAACTTCTTGGGCAAATAATTTTCTCTTTTTATCTTTAAGGTTCAAGGACAACTGTCAATAACAAAGGCAAACGTTTGTTTTTTTGTAGTATATACGGGAGATACTAATAATATATTTAAAGAAGAAATATATAGAGATGATAACCTATGGAAAGAGTTGGTACCAAAATTATGGAACTTTTATTCCAACTGTATTGCTCCGGAAATAATATTAAATAGGAGAGCAAGAAATTTAAAGTGTCGGGATCCTCCATACATACTTCAGGCCCAACAGAGGTACGAAAACAGCGCAAAAGCAACACAAAAAAAACAATAAAAATTAATAAGAGTTTAATATAACTTGTTTCGCTTCAAATATACCCAGTTTTACATCCACTTACCGATAGGTCAGGGAAGTATTGTTGATTTAAAAACTGAATGTGATGAGGGTGCGTGCGTTTCGATAAATTGATTTTTACTTTAAAGCATAGGAGTCGTCACAGTTTGAATAGTAATTCATGCTGCACGAACGTCAATGAAAAAAGCCTAATTTAATCTCTTGAAAAATAGGAAAATTTTCACTAAAAATTGTTCACTTTTATCGTTTCACTATTACATTGATGAAGAAGCTGCGAAACACGGACATAAGGTACTCCGATTACCGCCCTATTATTGTAAATTAAATGCAATTAAATTAATTTGGGCCCAATTAAAATCATCCATTAGGAAGAAGAATAGAAATCAAAAATTTACCCAAGGCACCATTGATTTTTAAGCACGAGGTAGCCGATATATCTTCCAATAACTGGGAGCAGTCAGTGCAGCATGCGATTGAACGTGAAAATTCTTACAGAAATAATAATGTACAAGAATAAATCATTACTTTAGGTGACAATGAATGTGATAACGAGCATATTTCCAAAAATATGCTGTTTTAATTGTGATTATATTACATATAAATAAATGTGTGGGCATTTATAAGTTAAAATAAGACCCTGGGAAAAATGCCGCTAAAGTAAAACTATGGTTATATTTATGATGACTACTACCGCAATGTCGTAAACGACCCTTAAAATTAACGGACCTCTAAATAGGGGATATTCAATTATTTCTGGTCGAACTATACGTCCAAATATTATATTGGTCACGAATCTATTTACACGTAAATAAAGTTGTATAGTTCTGCAAAACATTCATCAGCCGCCTAGTACACAAAAGCTGAACTATTAAACCGAATGGCGTTGGTAAATTCGTCGATTCTTTACAGGTATCTGTACACACACGTTGCCAAAATGGATGTAATAATAGAATTTGCATCATACTGTGCAGGCGAACACCACAAACAAACCAGTTTGTAAAATTAACTGCAGTCACGACGAAACTTTTGGTAACGCTTTATAGAATATGTAGACGTATATTAAATTCGCGCTGAAAATGTATTTATCGTCGAAAGTTTGGTTTGATTGACACAAAACATGCCTGAAAAATTAACGATTTTCAGAAATTTATTACGAAATAACTAAATCCGCAGACAGATTATGACGCATGTCTATAGAATTCTTGTACTTTTAAGAATAATTTGATATATAAAACAAAGGATTTAATTGATTCAAACAGCAGTGGTGTTCGCCTGCGTAAAGGTCTAAAATGCTCGATTTTACTCATCAAATATCGCAACCTTAAGTACGTCGCCGCTTATGGCCAAAGACATAATAAAGCCAACATTTCAAAAGGATATATACAAATATTTATTTTATTCGAACATATTTCAGTAAACTCGAGAGTATTTTTATTTACCGCATTAAATATTGCTATAGTGCTTTGTTTTGTTTGATTTATAGCGTAAAAGAACCGTATTTACTGTATAAGTAAAAAATAAGAATAACAGATTAAAAGTTGGCGATTAAACACAATAGACCAATTCAAATAGTTTATGTAACATAACATTTTAACACGTTTTACCTTATATTTGTTATTATTGGTACGCATATTGCTTGTTCCAAACACAGCGCAATGTTTTTTAAAATCAACATTAAAAAGCGCGCGATTCCTATAAAATTGCTAAGGACAACAACATCAAAATTAATGTCATACGAAAATTTCAACATACTTTTTACAGGCAATTCGTCTGTTGTTCTTGCATCCATTTGTAGTATATTACATAACGAGATTTGTAAGAAGCATATTACGCACGAAGAGAAAATTTACGTACCGAGTTGCGCAGCGGCGAGGTGCGTAATTTCTCGAGTGCGTAATAGCCTTACAACTCAAGTAATATACGCTATTTTTTCTACTCCCAGTTGTAATTATGAAAAATTTTGCACACATTGATACATTTTTGTTCAGTCAGATGCTCATGGTAGTATTTGATATAAAATTTCTCGCCTGAAAAGATTCTGTTCTGGTGTGAGGACTCTGGGAATCCATCTTGCTGACACTCTGCTTGTCCCTAAATCTTCATGCAAAATTTACAAAACTGTTGTCTAATATATCAGAACTTCACTTGCAATAACTGAAACTTTGAAGTGAAACTACAGTAAGCATTCGTTCATGGATATTTTTTGGGCCTTTGTTCTCTTTAGTCAAAATCTGTATCACATTTCTAAGATAAAGTTTCAATTGTCTCATTTTACTATTCAAACAGCTTATAATACATGTTTCTTGAGCATGTGAAGGAAGTTGTGAATGAAAAATAATCGTGGTACCTTTTCTTCACTATATTTAATTGTGACTAATTATTAATATTTGAAGATAGTATACCAATGAATATGGTCACGTTGTGACCGAAATGTACATTTACTCACAAATAAATATAGTGAGGAAAAGGTACCACGATTATTTTTCATTCAAACAGCTAACAAAACTACAAAAAAAAAAAATCGACACCGCTCAGTGAGAATACTTGTAAAAGTTGACACTACTTGAGATTTAAAAATTAATGAAATTGGTCATTGTTCTCATGGCCCACTAGATTATTAGAAAATCTATTAGAAAATCTCCCCTCGTATAACACAAAAAAATTAAAAAATACCAGTACCACCTAAGTTATTATTATTTAACATTATATTAGTGATAAGGAATAGGAATCACTTGTAACTTTATAGATACGCAATTACACTTACACACTCCTTTCATAACACATGTCCTAGTATCATTTAATATAATATTTATCATAGATGCATGCTTCAAACACACCAAAAATCATATATCTGTTAAATTGAAAATATTAGATAAGTATTTTAACATGTAGCACTCGTAATGTATTAATTATTTAAGTTTTTGTCTGAAGATCATTCCATGTGGAATCGAAACCGATAGCAAATGTAAATAAAATATACAAAAAATATTGAGAAGAATTAAGGAAGTTCAAATTAAACGCCAAGCAATAATCCTTGATACTTTCGAAAAATGTAACAGCCAGCAAAAAAGTGCAGCAGTCCCCGACAGTTACCAAAATACTACCAAAGACTTATTTGCACCCATCTGTGACAACAAACGAGCAAAATAATGTATAATTAGAATCACTTGATTTCATTCGCACACAGACTCTACTAATAGAAATATTTTCGTGCGGTCAAGAAACTCGAAATTATGTTGTAATTCTACATTATATTATTCTACCGCGCATGGACCATTAAATAATTACGAATGACCTTTTGCGAAATACAGGGTGTCCTAAATAGAGTGGGATTGCATGGGTATCTTTCTTATTCTTAAGAAGAGATATGGTTAAATAGTCAATATTGTGCAGTTTTATATACTGGTTTAGATTATGATGAAAAGTTTTAAAAGTCAGAGCAGTTTAGAAGTTATTCTAAAAAAACTAAAAATCGCGATTTTCTAAAAACTCCGATATATTCATAATTATTAAAGATGCGGAAAAAAGTTTAAAGTGAAAGTTACTTGGTTCGATCGCACAAACTTGAGAATCAAGTTAAAACAAAAGTCAAGACAGCGGTTTCCGAGATATTAATACTAACTTTCTTATTTTAAATGGCCGCCATATTTGATTTTTGTGCGTCTAAATAAACTTTCTTTTTCTCTTTTCAACGATGTATAACAACCTATGGCAAAATAAAAAATATGGGAAATATTTATTATTCCAATTTTTATTTTTATTTTTTTAATTATTTTTAAAACAAATGTGAAAAAATTAAAAAAAACGTAATACAACTAAGTAGTAAAATAACAATAAATTATAAAAAAATGTTCAAAATTCAGACAGTTATTGGCCAAAAACAATTGACAACGTTAAATGTTCGCTAATCCCAACATTTCAACTCGGCAAATAGAAAATCAAGTTAACGTATCTAAATCTAGAGCATCAACAAATTTAAAAAAGGACAAGTTTTACCGTTATAAATTTCATATTTCTGATTGTAAAAACAAGCAAATGATAATATCCGTAGATTAACATTTTGCAGAAGGTTAATCAACAAAATTACGTATAATGGTGATTTTATAAATACAATTTTATGAATAGATGCATCCTACTTTTCTAATTGTGGATTATTTAATCATCATAACGAACACTCGTACACTATGGGGCCAGGACAATCCACACATTAATTCCATGGCAACTGCAAGTGCGGTTCGGCTTTAATGTATTTTGTGGCATATTGGGAAATAATTTACATGGTGCTATAATATTTTTAAGTGCACAATGTCATTTGAAAATTCTTCAAAACAAATATAGTACCAGTAAGATAGCGCCCCTCCACTCAATGCTAGAGATGTTATTACTTATTAAAATGGCCCTTTTAATAACAAAGTAATAGCGACTAATACAATTGTTCAGTCGTTAGCCAGATATGCATACTTGACGCCTCTTGACTTTTATTTTGTAGGGTATTTTAAAAAAACAAAAATTATGGAAGTAACTGCAATTATAATAATGTAGATGAACTTGGTGAAGCAATGACATAGGCAATAAAATGCGTTATTCGCAACACATTGCGATAAGTAACTGGCAATATTCTAAAACGCTGCCAATAACAGTCAGCATTTTGAGCATTTTTTATAAGTTATTGTTATTTTACTACTTAGTTGTATTACGTTTTTTTATTTGTTTTACATTTGTTTATGAATTAATTTATAGAATAAAAATAAAAATGGTAACAATTGATATATCCCATATTTTTTTTATTTAGACATAGGTTGGTATGTATGTTGGTATATATCGTTGAAAAAAGACAAAAAGGCGATTTAGCCGTGTAAAAATCAAATATGGCGGCCATTTAAAATAAGAAAGTTGGTATTAATATCTCGGAAACCGCCATCCTGACCATTATATGCGATACCATCAATACAGTGTAGAACGGCCGTTAATATAAAAAAATGACCGTTGTTTGCTTTAAACCAGGGTTGGAATAAATCATGATTTGAACAAAAATATCAAAAATCAATCATTTTAAAACAAGTCAAATAAATCATTATTAATTTGATTTATTTGATTCTTCTATATTTCTGATCAGTTTATGCCAGTTTTAATGTGATTTATATCAATTGATTCACATCAAGATTTAAATCATATGATTTTATTAATAAATTCTTAAATTTGAACATGAATTGATGATTAAAAAAAATCGGTGTATCTGTACTATGTAATAAACCAAATAAATGGAAGAAAATATTTTACTTATTTACAATGATCTACGTTAAAACATGCTAACTCTATAGTTACATTAATATTTT
Source organism: Othius punctulatus (assembly GCA_951805005.1). Taxonomy (NCBI): domain Eukaryota; kingdom Metazoa; phylum Arthropoda; class Insecta; order Coleoptera; family Staphylinidae; genus Othius; species Othius punctulatus. The sequence continues at coordinate 22,747,356 of OX638140.1, read as the reverse complement.
CATTGTTCACCTATTGGAGTGTGTAGGTGAATGCATCAGAAATGCATCTCAATTTTGATTTAAATAAATGATTCATTTAAAAATATATATTTGATTGAAATCATGATATAAAACATGATTTAAATGATTCGATTTAAATCTCAGCAACACTGCTTTAAGCATAATTGCAACATCCGGTATTTTAACAGCTATTTTAATATCACCGAAAGAAGTTAATACATTTTAGTGCTAATCAGTTTAATGTAAAAATGTATTTTATCATTTTGCAGTTGCGTCATTGTTATCCTGTACGACGGTATTGCATGTTATTTTATTACTAATATTGATTTTTACTAAGAAATAGAATAATACAGCTGCAGATTTTTTTATAAATTTTGTCATTTTTGTCTAGGTTGTTGGGAATTCAGGAAAAACGAGTCCCATTTTTTACGATATATGGAAAATGGAAACATTTTCATGCAAACTTGTAAAAATAATTCAATATCTCTTGGAAATAATAAAATTAATTATTACATTTTTGTATCGAACTTTTGCAGTTCTAAAACGATGTAAAATTTTCGACTCCACATATTTGTACCTAATAAATAAAAACTCCATACCAATTATCAAAAATTCTAGGTTCTTAAGTTATTGAATTATGGTCATGTCATAAAAGAAATTTTAAGCAACTTTGGAATTATTTAATCGAAGAAGAAATTGGATTAAAGTCATGTTTTGCCCATTTTTCAAATTCGCCATATTTTTTTTATTGTATGTATTCTAAAAATCTTATAGAGGAGCCAATGCGGATACGGACCACGTGCTGATAATTGCAAAAATGAACGAAATTATAATCCGTAACAACAATAAAGAAGAAAGAAGAAGGAAATGGAACCTAAGGAAGCTAGACAATGAGAGCACAGAAACAGAATATAGATCTGCAATTGAAAACAAACTCGCCACCGAAGAAGCAACAACAATAGAAGAGGACTGGAGCAGAATAAAGAACACTATAATAGAAACAGCTGAACAGATAATAGGCCTGGGAAATAAAAAACCAGCAAAACAATGGTTCGACGAAGAGTGCCAGGAGAAAAGTGCAGAAAAAAGTCAAAAAAGGAAGAAATGGATAAAGACAAAAAAAGAAGAGGACCTCCAAGAATACAGACAAGCACAACGCGACGCAAAGAAACACTACAAAAAGAAAAAAATAGACTGGCTAGATAAAGAACTACAGGAAATAGAAGAAAATAGCAGGAAGCTATACGAATATATCAAACGACAGAACATCAAAAGTAGGCCTGCCACCAAAATCAGGAAGAAAGAATGGGAAGAACATTTCACGAAAATATACCTGGAAACACAAACAGAGGACGAGGTAGCAGTAATCAGTGCGGAAGACGAAGAACCACCCAACTACGAAGAACTCACGCAGACCATAAAAAAGCTAAAACTACACAAAACAACAGGGCCGGACGAAATAAACAACGAACTGATAAAGAAGGGAGGAGCAGTACTAACGGAGAGAATATACAGTCTAATTAACAAAGTATGGAAAGAAGAGAATGTGAGAACTATAGGCCTATAATGCTACTAAATACCACGTACAAAATACTAACAGAACTAATAAGGAACAGACTAACACAGCACACGGAAGCCAAGATTGGCCCATACCAGAACGGGTTCAGAAGAGGAAAATCAACAATAGACGCCATACACGTATTGACACAAATAATAGAAAAATGCTATGAGCACGGAATGGAGCTACATATCCTATTTATAGATTTCAAACAAGCGTTTGACTGCGTAATAAGAAAGCAACTGGTAAAGGAAATGGTGGAAATGGGAATACCGAACAAGCTGATAAATCTAACAAAAATGACAATGAACAACTCAACGGCAGAGATGATCACAAGAGACGGTAAAACAAATAAAGTAAACATAGGGAAAAGAGTAAGACAGGGAGACGGGCTATCAACAGTGCTTTTTAACATTATGTTAGAAGGCATTATAAGCAAAGTGGGAAACAACAAATCACTAGTACAAAACGAAACACAGATAATTGGCTACGCAGATGACCTCGCACTAGTAACAACAAGTAAAAAGAGCCTTGACAAAACTATGGCTACAATTATCAAGGAGGCACATCTAAGAGGACTAAGCATCAACGAGGAGAAAACAAAATATATGCACAGTGCACGTACGCATGAAGAAAACAAACCAGCAAAGATACAAATAGCACAGTACACATTCCAACGAGTAAACAGCTACAAATATCTAGGAGTCACAGGAAGTGGAAGCAACGACAGATCTATCGAAATCAGTGAAAGAATAAAGGCAGGGAAAATGGCCTTCTGGAAATACCAGAAGCTGCTTAAAGATAAAAACCTCAGCACGAAAACGAAAATAAAAATCTACAAAACCAACATAAGAACAGTAACAACATACGCAGCAGAGACAATGTGCCTGACCAAAAGAGACGAAGAAAGATTGAGAATACTGGAAAGAAGAATTATAAGAAGATCACTGGGCCCTAAGAAAATACAAGGCCAAGAGCACAGACCACTAAGAAACGAAGAAATAAAAAGTATTCTAGAAGAGGAAGATATAGTAAAGTTCATAAAAGCACGGAGGCTCAGCTGGTATGGTCACATACAAAGGAGCCAAGACCCCATATTGAAAAAAATCATGAGCTGGAAACCACCAATCAGCAGATCAAGAGGAAGACCGAAGATAAGATGGCAGGACCAAATACATGAAGATATGCGAATAATGAAAGTCACAGAATGGAAGAAGAAGGTGCAAGAGAGAAAGGAATGGAAGAAAATAATACAAGAAACAAAAACACACAAGAACTTATGAAGGAAAAATAGAAAATGTGGACTGATCCACCGCAAAAAAAGGATCAAAAGAGCTCCAGGAAAGGAGCGAGGTCGCTTAGAGCGAGGTCGCTGCATATTGTGGACTACTATCCTCGTCTTACTCCTTAGTTCAAATGCAGCGCGGGCGCGACGCGTGTAAAAAAGACGGAATTACATTATAATATTAAGAGAGAGATAAAATGTATTGTAATTTATAAATACTGTAAAGTAGCCAGCTTTTAAAACCAAATAATGAATTTCGGGTACTAAATAATAAACATTTAATAATAGTTTTTTTTAATATTATAATAGGTACATACATAAGTTTCAAACATGATAAAACAATATAGTTTTTCTTAATTTTTGCCTGATAGTAGCTTTGCGTCCCAGCATAGCAAGTGCCCTTTTTTGGCATCTGTTTGAATACGAAGGTCTGAATGTGAAATTGCTATAAATGTTATAATCTGCACTTCATAAAGGTCGCTACAAATATCCGTTATGGGATGTGATGGACAAAACAAATTTGTCGATACTAAAGAAACAAAATGCTTCAAAACTGCGTTAATTATTCTGCTTTTAAAATCATTTTTTCCCATTACAAATAGAGTTAACTTCCGATTACCTTAGATTAGGTATATTTCAAACAGCCTAGGATATTTTATAATTAACTAACTTGTGATACCCAATGTTTTGGTGTGGACTCCACACGTCAGTGCACCCGTAAGCACAACAACTTTTAACCATTATTTCTTTTTCACGTTTTTATTTGCAAAATGATCACTGGGTACACGTAAAACGCATAAGACAGACTGGGACAGAAAAAGATACAAATGCACGATTTGCATCAGCACTACTCTAACATTGACGCTCGGACTTTTGTCACTAGAGCCGCTTACGTTCTCGTTCCAGTTACAACGTATATAATTCAGTGGATTTTTGGCGGGTAATTTGAATAAAATGAAGCACTGTGAATCGCATTATATTAATTTATATAGAGAAAGTGAGGATGGAATTAATTTTATTGGCGATTGACAGAAAATATATGATTTTACATACCGTGTGTTGAGATAAGGGGTGAACATAGGGCTATAGCATTGAGGATCACATATTTCGAAATACCTGCTTGCCTGCGTTTTGTTGCTAGGCAACTTTATTTTGTAGTGGCGTCAGTTTAATAATTGACCAATTACATCTGTAGCAACAATTCCTAAGTTTGTGAAGAAGTTAGAAAATACAGCAAGTGTATCAGAAGGTGATTTTAATAAATTCGTTTTTATCAAGTTTTGCCAGCACGCTGCATTCAAAACCTGAACAACACGTTTGTTTTGACGTTCTACCGCATGCCGAAGCAACTTTATGCATCTGAATCAAGTTACTACATAATGAACGCAAGGTGATTTGTGACTATGCTGACCTATGGTGCAGGGGCAATTTGGGCCCTGCAGATGACATCCAGGTAGGTCAACAATGTCAATACAAATGGTATCCAGCGCAATTGCAAAGTGCCACAAAACTCTCGCAGCTGGAAAATGGTAATTGTGGGGGGCAATATTCGGACGTCTTTGCAATACATTTGTGGTCCAGGATCCAGGATTACGAATTGCCCCCCCCCCCCCCCGTCAAACCGATACGTGCCGTGTGAATATTATTGACATTGACAGACAGCTCAATAACATTCGATTTGAATTTTGTGCATCTGGGTCAAGTTAGGGCATACGTTTCAGTTTCCACAGCCACCTATGATGGACTTTTTAATTTAAGATAACTGCAATGCATGTATGCTCGAGCACGTTAGTTCCTTGCCCTGCACAATCAATCAGATAGTTTTATAACTCTCAATTCCTGTGCAAGTAATTATATTTGATTTCTTCACAAACGTTATAAATACCAAGGTGAGAATATTATTTCTGCATATTTTAATGTTATAACAGGAAATTGGATGAGATAGTATAAAGTCCAGCCGAGTCATAATTGAAATATTAATAGTTTGTTAGCCTGCTTATTGAGTTGTAACTAATGATAATATTTATTACGCAAACTCTAGCGTAATAAAGAATTTTTATCATTATTCTGCCTCGATATATTATATTATTGTGTAGTATATGTTGCACAATTTTTGTTAGCCTACCGAGTGGAGGTGTTTGTACCGCATTCTAATTGTATTGAAATTTTTAAAGTGCTTTGTAGTAGAAACACACTTTTTTACATCTTTAGAATAATAAATATGATGCAAAAAGTGTGCAGCTAAAGGAATAAATGATTTAACATGAAAACCAGAATGGTGTAAGTAAACTTTTTTCCATACGAGGCACATGTACCCGGATTAATTTCTGGAAATGTCAGTTTTACAAAATTTGACTTACACCACTCTGGATTTCAACGGCTCAAAAAAGTTTGCATCTTGTGAGATTTTGTCTTTTTTTTTAGTAATGGATTTAGGTAATATAACATTTATTATACACCTATTTGGGTATTCAAGGGGACTTCCCATTATTTATATATATATATATATATATATATATATATATATATATATATATATATAAATATATACAGGGTGTAACAGAAATACGTGTGTTAATTTTAAACATTGGTAGAACTCGTTATATAAAACATTTTTTCTATATGGTTTTTTTCAAAATTTGCAGGTTTTTTAAATATTTTTTTGCCCCCTAATTTTGACCGAACGAGCCGTTCTCAGGTACTGTCACTATAATTGTCAAGTGAAGTTTATTTCTAAATGCCAAATTTTTCTAATCAAGAATTAACAGATATTGTGTTGGTATATGGCCGAGCTTTTGGAAATGCCGCAGAAGCCCGAAGATTGTACAGTGCACAATATCTTAAACGTGTTTTGATTAACAAGCAATGATGTACCTTTATGACACCGTTGCCATCACAACAAAATATTTTATCGCTGCACACCTTTAAACATAGGCGGGTACGCGTTTTAGTAGATAAACTAGAACATATTTTAAATAAGTTTAACGTTGCTTTTTGAAAAAAAAACATATAGAAAAAATGTTTTATTTAACGAGTTCTACCAATGTTTAAAATTAACACACGTATTTCTGTTACACCCTGTATATATATATATATATATATATATATATATATATATATATATATATATAAATATATATATAAATATATATATATATATATATATATATATATATAAATATATATATATACAGGGTTATTCAATTTCGATTACCACTATGGGGATATCGGAAACGGTAAGAGATACGAAGTCGGTTAAATTGGGGAAAAGTTGCTTAATCATATGGGGAACAATAGTCAATAAAGATAATTAAAAAAAAAATCAATGAGATTTTTTTTTAATTGAAATTTTGCAAAATCTTTTTTATTTTTTCCTGTCGTTACTTGAAGAGATATTAAAAAAAATATAAATACATCTTTATTGCCAATTTTAGATTTTGGATCAGACGTTTCGTGTGAGTGCAACCGTCATCAAGTTTAAATTTTTAAATACGGACCTGCAATTTTTATTTTTATTTTGAGTTATACTCGCGTATACTGTTACAATGATGTGCAACACTTGAGGTTTTAATAACATTTTAATATGAAAATAAATCAAAATCTACAATTAGCACTAAACTGGATTTAAAAGCTAAAAATATAAACTAGAGTGCCATGAAAACAGTTTAAAATCGGAAACATTATTATAAACGTTATATTGCATCTTATGCAACACTAAGTTTTTAACAAGAAATACATACATTTACAATTACAGTACATTTAATACTAATATTATTACTAAATAGAATTTAACAATTAAATCCGATACCCATAAAGTTCCGTGAAAAGAAATAATTGCAAGGTAGCATTATACCATTTATATAACTCAATCAATAAATTAATTGTGCAAAGTAGTGTTATAAGGGAAGTTTTGTAATTTAATTAAATGTTATAAGTTGTTAATTAGCGATAGTAAATAAATAATTTACTGTTTTTTGTATTCATTTTGCTTTCCATGGCACATTTGATAAACTTACAAAAAAAAAACTTTATGCAAACAAATATTATTTTTCTGTAACGAATATTCCATCAAAGGCAACTTGTTATACATCTTTGGATTCAGAAAAATAATCTACACCAGAAAAAAAAATTATATGTAACCATTTGAAAAAATAAAGTTGACTATTGCTGAAATGAAAGTTGATTTTGCAAAAAAAAAGAAAATTAGGGCCCCTTGTAGAACATGTGGAGCCATTTAATTTCGTTTTGTTTTATTGAAATCGGCCAATAAATAAATGAGTTATGGCCAGCGGCGTTTTTTTAGGAGACACCCTATGTATATGTGCAGGGTGTCCTAAAATGAGTAGGATTGCATTAGTATCTTTGTTATTCTTAAAGAATGAGATCTGGTTAAATGGGCAAATTGTGCAGTTTTATATTCTGGTTCAGATTATGTTGAAACATTCTCAAAAATCCGAGCAGTTTAGAAGTTATTCTAGAAAAACTAAAAATCGCGATTTTCTAAAAACTCTGATATATTCATAATTATTAAAGATGCCGAAAAAGTTTAAAATGAAAGTTACTTGGTTCGATCGCACAAACTTGAGAACCAAGTCCAACCAAAGTCAAGATGGCGGTTTCCGAGATATTAATAGCAATTTTCATAATTTAAATAACCGCCATATTTGATATGGCGGTATAATAATTTATATACGTCTAAATAGACTTTCTTTTTCTCTTTTCTACGATGTATAAGAACTTATGTCAAAATGAAATATATGGGAAATATAAATTATTCCAATTTTTATTGTTATATTTTAAATTATTTTTGAAATAAATATAATTAAAAAAAAAACGTAGTACAACTAAGTAGTAAAATAACATTAAATTATAAAAAATGCTCAAAATGCTGACTGGCTAAATGGCCGAAAACAAGCTAAACACAATTGACAGCGTTAAATGTTCGCTAATCCGAACATTTCAACTCGGCAAATAGAAAATCAAGTTAACGTATCTAAATCTAGAGCATCAACAATTTTAAACAAGCACAAGTTTTTCCCTTAAAAATTGTATATTTCTCATACTTTAAAGAAAATGATAACATCTGTAGATTAACAATTTGCAGGATGTTAATCAACAAGATTACGAAAATTGTGATTTACTAATACAATTTTTTGAATAGATTCATCCTACTTTTCTAATTGTGGATTATTTAATTATCATACCGAACTGTATTGGGCTCAGGACAATCCACACATAGTAATTCCATGTCAAATTCAAGTGCGGTTCGGCTTTAATGTATTTTGTGGCATATTGGAAAATGATTTACATGGTGCTATAATATTTCTAAGTGCACAACGTTATTTGGAAATTACTCAAACAACCTTATAAGATTTATCGGATGATTTACCTTTGGCACAAAATATTCAAATATAGCACCAGAAAGATGGCGCCCCTCCACTCAATGCTAGAGATGTTATTACTTATTTAAATGTCCGTTTTAATAATAAAGTAATAGCGACTAATACCCTGTTCAGTGGCCAGCCAGATCTGCATACTTGACGTCTCTTGACTTTTAATTGTAGGGTACTAAAAATAAAATTTATGGAAGTAACTTCCATTATAATAATGTAGACGATCTTCGTGAAGCAACAACGTAGGCTATAAAAGGCATTAATCACACCGCTTAGTGATAATTAACTGGCAATATTCTAAAATGCTGTCAATTGTGTTTAGCTTCTTTTCGGCCATTTAGCCTATAATAGTCAGCATTTTGAGCACTTTTTATAATTTATTGTTATTTTACTACGTAGTAGTATTACGTTTTTTATTTTTTTTTACATTTGTTTTAAAAATAATTTATAGAATAAAAATAAAAATTGGAACAATTGATATATCTCATATTTTTTATTTTGATATAGGTTGTTATACATCGTTAAAAAGAGAAAAAAAGTCGATTTAGCCGTGTAAAAATCAAATATGGCGGCCATTTAAAAAAAGAAAGTTGCTATTAATATCTCGGAAACCGCCATCGTGACTTTTGTTTTGACTTGATTCTTAAGTTTGTGCGATCGAACCAAGTAACGTTTGTTTGAAACTTATTTCCGCATCTTTAATAATTATGGAGGAAATATCGTAGTTTTTAGAAAATCACAATTTTTAGTTTTTTTTTATAATAAGTTCTAAACTGCTCGGAGTTTTGAAAATTTTTCAACATAATCTGAGCCAGTATATCAAACTGCATGGCATTGCCCATTTAACCAGACGCTAGCTATCAAAATAAGAAAGATACCCATGGAATCCATCTCTATTTAGGACACCCTGTATATATTACGTATCAATTAGGCGGGAATTATTTGTATGAGCATTGGCAAAAGTGTGACATTAGGGTTGAAATTGTCAAAATAATCATATGATGGTAAATATCAAATATTGCCATGAGCATCTGACAGCACAAAAATTAATCATTTTGTGCAAAAATTTTCATAATTACGTCTGGGAGTAGAAAAAAGAGCGTACATTACTTGAGATATAAGGCAATTACGCCCCAATGGGTTGTATTTGAACCCCGTCATACACATTCTTAATAACTCCATTAATAATGGAGGCGTCCATTAATAATTCGACATGGCGCGGCGGCCTCTTGAATTAAACGATGTGTAAAGCTATTCACATATTTTATTTTTCGCTTTCGTATGTACGCTATCATTGTTATCTTTCATTCATTCCATGATAGTTGGCAGTGCAACTGTCATGTTTACAATAAATTTTACAGTATCGGTCGTCACTATTTGTTGCTTAACAGTGCACAAGTGAGAGTGGCAAGTGCAAGCCCAAGTACACAGTGCAAGTAGGGTAACTAGGGTTCAAACACTAGTTCAACCCATATTATCTCCTGACTCGCCTTCGGCTCGTGTGTAATATTCATCCTCGTGAATTATACTCTACATTATATGCTCGTTAAATAATATACCATTATGGCATTGTTCTGGAATTGCTAAAGTACGATAAAAAATAACTGGAAATTTCAATAAAATTTGTAGACTTTTTTATTTCATTGAAAAAATTAAAAACTCCATAACTTTTCAATTTGTCATAACTCTTAAAAACTGGGATTCTAAGCTTTCTTTGTATTCTACAATTCCCAAGAATCGATTCAAAAATGGCAAAATTTACTACACTTTCTGCATTTGTATTATTTTATTTCTTGGAGAAATGCAGCATTTATTGGAAAATAACAGGCTAACTTCTAAAAATTGCGCTAATAAATCATAAATAGGAATAATAATAATAAATTCTTCAAAACTTACTAAACTAAAACAAGAAATTACACACCTATACAGGGTTATTCAATTTCGATTACCACTCTGGGGATATCGGAAACGGTAAGAGGTTACATTTGGGAAAAGTCGCGTAATCATATGGGGAACAATATTCAATAAAGAATATTAAAAAAAAAACAATGATTGCTGAGATTTAAAAAAAAATTGCAAAATCTTATTTATTTTTTCCTGTCGTTACTCGAAAAGATATTAAAAAAATATAAATACATCTTCATTGCCACTTTTTCTCATCTATAACATGGGAAGTTTAGATTTTGGATCAGACGTTTCGTGTGAGTGCAGCCGTTATCAAGTTTAAGTTTTTAAATACGGACATGCATTTTTTATTTTTATTTTGAGTTATACTCGTCTATACTGTTACAATGATGTGCAACCCTTGAGGTTTTAATAACGTTTTAAAATGAAAATAAATCAAAATCTACAATCAGCACTAAACTGGATTTGAAACATAAAAATATAAACTAGAGTGCCATGAAAACAGTTTAAAATTGGAGACATTGTTACAAAACAATAAAACTGAACATTGTTTACTGTCAAAGGTAAACTTAGTTACTTCTTAAAAATGTTTTCTAACGAACACAAAAGAGATATGTTAAGAATTTACTATCATTGTAAGATAAACTCAGCTCGTGCAAGTGAAAACTATTTACAAGTGTATTCCGAAAGACCCCAGCCATCCCAAACTTTGTTTAAAAAATTGGATTACAATTTAGGGCAGTATGGATCTTTCAAGAAACCCAGAGTGCCTTATGGAAACCGTGTTTCGGAAGATGAAACGGCGATGGTTCTGCAAGAGGTAGCTAGAAAATTTTAAATATGGATCGTTATCTAAAAATCAGGTATTTATTGTGATATGAAACGATCCATCGAAGTCGACCAATGAAGTAGCGGATACTTTGAATTTGCCACATATAAAAGTTTGGCGGAGTCTGAGAAAAAAAAAATTTAAACCCTACAAACTTCACATATCCCAGAGTTTATTTCCTTTTGATGGTGAACGGAGGTTGCAGTTTTGTAATTGGATTTGTGTGCGTATTGAAAATGATGATCATTTTTTAAACACTATAATTTGGTCAGATGAATATAAGTTCACAACTTGTGGACTTTTCAATAGAAAAAATGAACACATCTGGTCAACAGTCAATCCACGAACAAATACAGAAGTTAGAAACCAAGTTAGATTTGGTATTAATGTTTGGACTGGTCTATGGGGAGACCATATAAGACCATTCCTCGGTCAGGAAAACCTCAATGCGGAGAGATATTTACGCTTCTCAGGGAGGAATTAGAAGAATTTATCATGGAAATACCTCTCCGTAGACTAAATTTAATATGGTTGCAGCAAGACGGGGCTCCTTCACATAATTCTAGGACAGTTAGGGTATCTAAATGAGCAATTTCAAAATACGTGAATAGGTAACCGTGGACCTATCGAATGGCCAGCTAGGTCGCCAGACTGGTCGCCATTAGATTTTTTTTGTGGGGCATATTAAAAGATAAAGTTTTATGAGTGTAAGGCAGCGTGGTATACAACGAGCAGTGAATAATATTCGATGCAGAGCAGCCCTTTGCATTAGAGAGAATCTCAATATATTTGAACATTTATTATAAAGTTATTATTTATTCTAAATTATCCTAAAATTCGTATTCAATTGTTAAATTCTATTTAGTAATAATATTAGTATTAAATGTACTGTAAATGTAAATGTATGTATTTCTTGTTAAAAAGTAAGTGTTGCATAAGATGCAATTTTACATTTATAATAATGTTTCCGATTTTAAACTGTTTTCATGGCACTCTAGTTTATATTTTTATATTTTAAATCCAGTTTAGTGCTGATTGTAGATTTTGATTTATATTCACATTAAAACCTCAAGTGTTGCACATCATTGTAACAGTCTAGACGAGCATAACTCAAAATAAAAATAAAATAACAGGTCCGTATTTAAACAATTAAACTTGATGACGGTTGCACTCACACGAAACGTCTGATTCAAAATCTAAAATTCCTATGTTTTAAATGAGAAAAAGTGGTAATGAAGATGTATTTATATTTATATATTTTTTTAATATCCCTTCAAGTAACGACAGGAAAAAATAAATAAGATATTGCAAAATTTCATTTTTTTTTTAATCTCAGCAATCATTGATTTTTTTTAATTATCTTTATTGAATATTGTTCCCCATATGATTACGCAACTTTGCCCTAATTTAACCGACTTTGTATCTCTTATCGTTTTCGATATCCTCATAGTGGTAATCGAATTTGAATAACCCTGTATACCTAATGTAAATTTTACTTTGTTATAAAAAATGTAAAGTTCTGTAGAAAATGATTATTCAAAACTAAATTCAATTTAGAAAAAACTCGTAATCCCGCTTTCCATGCAAATCGCTGTTAGGATTATTTTCAATAGCAGTAGTAGTAAATAATTTTCTTTGTACTACCGACCTAACCAATATATCCAATTTCTCCATTTTTTCCTCATAAATTACTATATGGAAATTTAAATCTGCTGCCCAGATCAGATTGTTTCACTTTTTTTAAGGTACTAGTATAACTACTACAATAATGGCCTCTAATACATGTTCGGTATACAATTTAGTTAACATACAAATAGCATTAACATTAAAGTGCAAATCGCAACCGTGGTAATCTGCCTGTCCCTATGATTAATTTAAAATGCGTGCTTGCAAATGAAGCAATATTATTGGTCTAAACAGTGATGGTAGAAATAGCCAGCTGTAATTACAGAATATTCTAAATAAGATATTTTATCTGTCGCTACCCATTATCTTACGTAGAATAAAATTAAACTTATACACGTTAATCGAAAGAGAAGTGTTATAGATTATAGGGCTTATATCTGGGGCTGAATTATATTCTACTTGTTAAATGTGCGTATGCATAAGAATGAATCAAACAATAATTATAAAAATGTTCTGTCTGAACGGGATAACACTTAAGCCAAAATCACGAACTACTGAGAGTATGATGACCCTCCTATAATCATCTAATACTTTTATCTGTTTATAGTACCATCTTTGGTTAAGTAGAAAATAAAAAATCATCAAATTACTTTTATTATAATATATAATTTTATCATAGATACTTACTAGAACTTTTCTTCTGCTTCGCCTTCAGCTTACTGGCAACCTTTCCCATTATCGAAAGTAATCCAAAAAAAGAAATTAAACCCACGACAATTAAAATCACCACACACGAACACCACCAACACAAACTAACACGAAATTATCTTTGACGCAATCGCGCGCGAACACCGCGTTCCATTTTCCGAATTCTGCCTGAAGTGAAACACAGAGCGGTAATTACTGCTGTCCGACACCTACAACTCGCGTTCTTGTAAATAAATACGTAAGGACAGGCCCGGCCACTTGTGACTTCGTCCACATTCACGGCTCAGCGAGCGGCGCACATGTTCCTCAGCTATTGTGCATGCGGATACGGAGACCACAAATGCGACGAAAGACGATCTCTGTTGATGCCTCTTCTTCTTTCTTCCTGTTATCACCACGGGGACGTTTCCGGCTACCTACAACCGTTTAGATCTCCGCCGATGACTGACTCTACGGAACAGATACAGTGTCTTTTGTATTCAAAGTTTGCACCTCCATTGATAAGTTTTATCTTTACATTTTTACGGTTGTTTGTGTAATAGATACGTAAGAATAAACACTTGATGGCGAATAATTAATGTTGATTTGTTTAGACTGAGGCGGCGTATTTATGCAATAGAGCACGAACAATCACAAAAGTATGCTATGCAACGAAAACAATAATACTTGATGATAGATTATACATGAGGAAATATTTCATTTGTTACTCATACAAACGCAATTCAATACGGGTAATTGAAAACTGAAATTTCTGATAATAATGAATAATGTAACAGTGGTTTGTAACATTTGTAATTTACAGAATTCTTGATGAAATGTTTTTTTTTGCTATCCTAATTGCAAATACTCGCATTAAGCAATACTTAAATTATGTGTAACTAGTGTGAAATTTTTGCAATTATTAGATTTCTCAATGTATTTTTTGTAATTCTAAGTTTCGTTTTAAACGAATTAATTTACTACGAAGTGCAGCAATTTTTTTAGCATTTTTTCAAATGAATTCGAGGCGCATCTCTCCGATGTGCGCCTCACTTCGCTCCATTAATCGATGTTTAAATGCTGCAGACATTCGATGATCACGGTTTTTTTTTTAAATTTTGATAAAACGTGCACGTATTTTAGAATTTTGCGATACGTTTTTTTTTTAAATTGTACTGCTCTTTCAAGTTCACATTGGTGAAACTATTCATGCACATCGATGGTGTTCTGACAAAAGGACTTAAGGGTGTTTTCGCATTTCGGCTTTCGCCTATTTTGAGGACACCGGCACAGCAATGTCTATCTCTCTCTCGTTGCCAGCGCGCATCTTTATTATGGCAACAGCCCTACGCGACCGACCGCGACGGTTTCTCGCTTTCTCAAGAATGATAATTATTATCAGGGGTTTTATGGACAATTTTAATTTATGGTACCTACCTACTGTAGCCTTATTATTTTTATCTTCAGTGGTGAAACATCAGTCCTTTTAAAAACCTTATCAATTGTTTATTTTCTTTTAATGTACAATACAATATAATAATTAGATTTTAATGGAAACTGAATGTAAAGTACTCTTCAATAGTTATTCTAGAACGTTGGTGGAATTTTTGCACTATAATATTGCTTAAATCAATTTAATGTTAAATTTGTTTAACATTGTACACTTGGACTAATTTCGACCGGGGGTCTTCATTTTTATTATTTTTAAAATTACAACTGTATAATTGAATTATTATTCTATTTCGGCGATCTCAACCTGTGGTATGCGATTGACCTCAAGGCGGCACGGCAAGTTTATAAAATTTTCGTAAAATAGTTCAAATAACAAAAATAAAAATAAGTAATAATAATTTACATTTTCTTTATTATTTCCGGTAAAAAATAGTTGACATTGAAATTTTTCAGTTTTTCTTCGTTTTTTCCCCAAAACTCTCAACTCAAGAATTTTTTCCCTCAACAAATTCCCATTCCCTCAACAAAAATGTATCAACAAATAAAAGCACAAACTACGAAACTGTCAATTTAACAGTACTAAGATGGCTTATTCCATTGAAGAGCGACTTGAAATTGTGAGCTATTTTAAAAACAATGTTTGCGATAAATTGCTGGATGCATTCTTGTGCCTGGAAGTTCATGTTTATTCTTTACTTTGCCTACCTCAAAAATTGAATTTTTTGCAAACTAATCGACAGAATTTAAAAAGTAATACACCGCTGTATTGCACATTACTTATGATTTCAAATAAACTATCGCTCGACACATACTTCAATTTAAAAAAAATCTGGGATTACCTCCCCTGCGGCAAGGGAGTTAAAAGATCATTTGCTTGCCAAAGGTTTCCCCCTATAATTTTTTTTTCGTGAAAAACAATTATATTCGTTGGATTTTTCTCTTCTCCCTGGACACTCTGTATTTGTTAACGGTGGTTAAACTCTTGGCAGATATTTTCAGAAACATATTTAAAATCAATATAAATCAAAATAGATGATAATTGTCGCATGACCGATATGATAATTGTCGCATTGCCGAATTGATAATAAAATTGTGAAACTTAACCAAGCATTTTATTTATGTTAGTTAAATATATTTTTGGTAAAAAATATGTTTTAATTGTATACAACATTATGTTGCACTACCACAAGTGCTCAAAACATACATTCAAATCTAGCATACATGAACTTTTCTCCAGTAATTTAATCTAATAATAATTTTTAGATTGATAAACTTTCATAACTATAATCACTTTATTCACTACGCAACAGAAAATGTAAAATCAAATAAGTGAGAAGTGAACCTGAAATGTTCTGCTTTCAGTTTATAATTGAAACTGAGCTAATTTCAAATTGTCACCAGATATTATCACGGAATTATGCATTCAGGTAAAAAAGATTATCCTTTTACTTTGAATTGTGGGTGTTCTGCATATAATAAGTGCAATCCCCGAAGCGGTCAATCCGAAGGGAGGTACCTACTTCGGATTGACCGAGGAGGGTACTGTGCGGAGGGGCAAGGGGGTGGCCTGCGCGACCGACAGAGCGAAAACATCGAGATTTTTGTGAAAATTGCCAATCGAACTTCCAATGTTTAAGCCACATTTTTAATTTTTTTGTTAATTTGAAAAAGGAGAATCCTATATTTAGAATAAGAGTTCTTTATAATATCTACTAATGTACCAGGCCCTATTTTTAAATTTAATTTTTTTATTTTTTATTTTGCTACGTTTTCAAGTTTTTCTCGAAAATTAAATCAATATTAGGAAAAACAGCCTGGTACTTTCCTTGGTAATTTACCTCTGAACATGTATACCAAATTTAAAGCAAATCTGTTCAGAAATAACGGCGATTTGTTGGAATTACGAAAACGCTACATTTTGGGCGACAGCGAAAACACCCTTAAGCGACAAAAAATAGAAATCAAGGTATTGACATTTTTTAAGAGTCTGTTTAAGAGCATTTAGTTTAGTATTTAAAAATTTAATATAAAAAAATCAGTATGCTTCTCAGTTGATCATCAGCAACAAAAATCATTGAACTAGAAGAGTATAAATTATAGTGCACAACGAATTGTCAAATAACAAAGGACATATGAATTTGTGACAAATGACAGATGAATCAGTGACAAAAATGACATGATGAATAAGGACATTAGAATGAAGACAGAATTAACAATTACACTGTTCGACAAGTTTTGACAAAGGTGTTGTCTCTTTAATTTAATTGCATATTTCGGAAAGTATTTACTATGCATATACAGGGTGTCCTAAATAGAGTAGCATTGCATGGGTATCTTTATTATTTTGAAAGATAGAAATCTGCTTAAATGAGCAATGTTATGCAGTTTTGTATGCTGTTTCAGATTATGTTGAAAAATAAGTCCGAGCAGTTTAGAAATTATTCTAAAAAAAAACTAAAAATTGCGATTTTCTAAAAACTACGATATTTCCATAATTATTAAAGATACGGAAATAAGTTTAAAATAAAAGTAACTTGGTTCGATCGCACACACTTAAGAATCAAGTCAAAACAAAAGTCAAGATGGCGGTTTCCGATATATAAATAGCAACTTTCTTATTTTAAATGGCCGCCATATTTGATTTTTACACGGCTAAATCGACTTTCTTTTCTCTTTTCAACAATGTATGACAACCTATGTCAAAATAAAAAATATGGGATATATCAATAGTTCCCATTTTTATTTTTATTCTATAAATTATTTTTAAAACAAATGTAAAACAAATAAAAAAACGTAATACGACTTAGTAGTAAAATAACAATAAACTATAAAAAATGCTCAAAATGCCGACTGTTATTGGCTAAATGGCCAAAAATAAGCTAAATGAGGCTGCGGTGGAATGAGCGTTAACGCGTTCGCTTCTAGACCGCAAGGTCCCGGGTTCGATTCCCGGGTCTGCATTTCTGGGGTGGTTTTTCTGTAGTTTTCCCATTTCCTTGCAATAAATGTTGGAGATGTGCCTCTACCATCTATAAGTCGCATGCAGGCACAGATGGGCAATAATAATAATGCCCCTCTTCTCTTAACGCCCGCATAACTAGTAATAGTTCAGGGGCCTATGGTAAAATAAAATGTAATTGGGTCAGAGTTATCTGTCAAATAATGACAGTAACCAATTACGCCATAGGTGGAGAAGTAGTAGGAATTATTATTATTATTATTATAAACACAATTGACAGCGTTTTAGAATATTGCCAGTTACTTATCGCAATGTGTTGCGAATAACGCCTTTTATTGCCTATGTCATTGCTTCACGAAGTTCATCTACATTATTATAATTGAAGTTACTTGCATAAAATTTGAGTAAAATGTGCACGTATTTAAGAATTTTGCGATACTTTTATTTTGTAAATTGTACTGCTCTCTCAAGTTCAAATTGGTGAAACTATTCATGCACATGGATGGTGTTTTGACAAAAGGACTTAAGCTAATTCGATATAATAGAAATCGAGATATTGATATTTTTTAAAAGTCTGTGTAAGAGCATTTAGTTTAGTATTTAAACATATAATATAAAAAAATCCGTATGCTTCTCAGTTAATTATCAGCAACAAAAATCATTGAACCAGAAGAGTATAAATTATACTGCACAACGAATTGTCAAATAACAAAGGATATGTGAATTTGTGAATATTCACAGATGAATCAGTGACAATTGACAGAAATTACATGATGATTTAAGACTTTAGAATTAAGACAGAATTAACAATTACACTGGTCGACAAGTTTTGACAAAGGTGTTGTCCCTTTAATTTAATTGCATATTTCGGAAAGTATTTACTATGCATATACAGGGTGTCCTAACTGGAGTAGGATTGCATTGGTATCTCTGTTATTTTGAAAGATAGAGATCTGGTTAAATGAGCAATGTTATGCAGTTTTGTAACCTGGTACATATTATGTTGAAAAAATTTCAAAAGTCCGAGCAGTTTAGAAATTATTCTAAAAAAACTAAAAATTGCGATTTTCTAAAAACTACGATATTTCAATAATTATTAAAGATGCGGAAATAAGTTAAAAATAAAAGTTACTTGGTTTTATCGCACAAACTTGAGAATCAAGTCAAAACAAAAGTCAAGATAGCGGTTTCCGAGATAGAAATAGCAACTTTCTTATTTTAAATAGCCGCCACATTTGATTTTTACACGGCTAAATCGACTTTTTTTTCTCATTTCAACGATGTATGACAACCTATAATAAAATAAAAAATATGGGATATATCAATTGTTCCCATTTTTATTTTTATTCTATAAATTATTTTTAAAACAAATGTAAATCAAATAATAAACGTAATACAACTAAGTGGTAAAATAACAATAAATTATAAAAAATGCTCAAAATGCCGACTGTTATAGGCTAAATGGCTTGAAGTTAGTTACATAAATTTAGTTTTTTAAATTACCCTACAAAATAAAAGTTAAGAGGCGTCAAGTATGCAGATCTGACTAACCACTGAACAGCTGTATTAGTCCTATTACTTTGTTATTAAATGGGCCATTTAAATAGGTAATAACATCTTTATCATTGAGTATCATTCTTCATCAAGAATTTCTAAATGACGTTGTGGACTTATTAAATATTATAGCAACATATAAATCATTTCCCAATATGCCACAAATTACATTCAAGCCGAACCGCACTTGCATTTGCCTTGGAATGACTATGTGTGGATTGTCCTGAGCCCAATAGTGTTCGTTATGATGATTTAGGGCCGGTTTCTTAATATCACAGAAAAGTCTCCTTTATGTAAAGCTCACTTAATAGAAAAGTCGACTTTAAACTCTGATTCTGTTCCATATGATAAAAGACACTTTTTCCTAAAGTGACGTTTAAAAATCAATTATGGAACACGATACAGTACTTAAAGACGCCTTTTTGGTTTAAAGGAAACTTTAATACCATTTGGAACCGGCCGTAAATAATCCACAATTAGAAAAGTAGGATTATCTATCCATGAAATTGTATTGATAAAATCACCATTTTACGTAATCTATGGGTTTTATCATTTGCTTGTAAAGTATGAAAAATATGCAATTTATAATGGTAAAACTTGTGCATTTTTAAAATGTTGATCCTCTAGATTTAGATACGTTAACTTGATTTTCTATTTGCCGAGTTGAAATGTTCGGATTATCGAACATTTAACGTTGTCAATTGTTTTTGGCCAATAACTGTCAGAAAGTTTAGCATTTTTTAAAGTTCATTGATATTTTACTACTTAGTGCTGGAAAAAAATAGAAACAAAGATATTAGGAAGAGCCTAGGGGTAAGAGTGGTATAGATTTTAAGTAGGCAAAGACAAAAAGTGGGGACAGAAGTAAATGGCGGACGCGGGTCAATGACAGTACGAAAGGTTAACAGGACAAAAGTTCAGTACCCAATGGGTAAAAGAGGGATAGATTATGTATGTATGTTACTACTTAGATGTATTACGTTTTAAAATTTTTTTACATTTGGTTTAAAAATAATTAAAAAAATAAAAATAAAAATTGGAATCGTTGAAAAGAGGAAAAGAAAGTCTATTTAGACGTATAAAAATCAAATATGGCGGCCATTTAAAATAAGAAAGTTGGTATTAATATCTCGCAAACCGCCATCTTGACTTTTGTTTTGACTTGATTGAATTGATTCTCAAGTTTGTGCAATCGAACCAAATAACTTTCGTTTTAAAAATTTTTCCGTGTCTGTAATAATTATCAATTTGCCGGAGTCTTTAGATAATCGCGACTTTTAGTTTTTCTAGAATAACTTCTAAACTGCTCCGACTTTTAAAAATTTTTCATCATAATCTGAACCAGTATATAAAACTGCATAATATTGCCCATTTAACCATATCTGTAGCTTTAATAATAAGAAAGATACCCATGCAATCCCACTCTAATTAGGACACCCTGTATAAAAAAAGTTGGAGGTTATTTTTTTTATTGTTTACTTAGTTTTTCCACTATTTACTTACAAAAACACGTTCTCAGTTAAAGTTAGGTTAGAAAAGTGATACTGGTAACTGTAAAACTGAAATTTGAATACAGTATTGCCATAAAAAATCATCGAAATCGGTCTTGCACCCCGAAAAAAAGTTACACATTTTGCAAAAATTATATATATCACAAAAACCTGATGTCCTAGGAAATTTTTGTCGAAGTTTCTGAAATCAGCAAAAAAAAATCAATCGGAATAGGTTATTTTCGCCTAAGGGACAAAAATTGTGTTGAATCATTATTACTATGCTATAATGATGGTATGGTAAAATGTTGGACGTCGAGTGATTTACTTCACGCATAATTTGCAGGTAATCATCAGCAATAAAAATCGTGAGCTCAACAAATTTTCATATATTTCCAGTCAGCATGTAAATCCGCTCCGATGATTTTGATTCAAAGTCCAGATTTGATCTTTGAATTTTGTAATAATCATTGGTAATTGTGTTCTCGTAAAATCAATTGGCGAATATTTTCCCTAGATACAAGTTTCTTATGAAATTTCAGTACAAACCACAATAGCAATATAAAAATTTGTAATGAAGCGTTTTCAAAAATTCCTTCAAGAATCTGTCAGAAATTTACAATAGTAGCAAAAGTTATTTATTGGGCTGTTGAACTAATTGATCCTTATGTTTGTATGTATGTATGTTTTTGATTCAAAATCCAGGTTTGATGTTTTTCATGTTTCTTTCAATTTTGCAATAATATTTTATACCAATATAAATTAAATTTATAATAATATTTATTTTCAAATTATGAAGTACTACAAGTATGATATAATGTATTTTTAGAGTATGTATACATCGTATGTATTTATAATGTATTTAAGAATAGATAAGATTAAGACATATCTATAGTCTGTACTTGAGCTTGAGTACAACTAAAGCCGTATATTTGGTTGCGTTTGATGCATAAACGTGTATAAAAAAAACAAGCAACCAAATATACGTCTTGAGTCGTACTCGTGCTTAAGTACAAACTATAGATGTGGGCCTAAGAAGAACAGAATAATAATAGATACGAACATAACTTAGTTTCAATTTGAATTAAATTCTTTCACGCTTTAATGCCCACTGTAGTATATTGTAGCAGGATTGGAATAAATCATGATTTAAAACAAATTATAATTCAATGATTTAAAAATCAAATCAAATACATCATGATTTAAGTCACACCAACCCTGCATGGTAGTAATAATAATAATAATAGTAATAAATAGATGTATAATTACAATTACATTTATTTTTTTGCACATTTTAGTCACTCACTGCAATACACTGTAATAATTATAATAAAAATAATAATAATAATAATAATAAATTGACGGTTTGGAGCTGAACAGTTCTAAAATAATCAACCTCATTGAGTTATAAATAATCATTCATTTATATACAGGGTGTCTCTAAATTACGTGGACATGGCTTAACCACAGATTACTGGGATCAAAAAAACACGATTTAACAAAACTTATTTATATACAAATGCGTTTGGTTTAGCCAGTATTCAGCTTCAAAGTTAATTTAAAAAAAAACAAAATTTGCTTATAACAAGAGAACGTTTACATTGATTTGGATGTTGTTTGGTATGGCACTCTATACTGGTATAACTCCTATTTTGACATAATATTGTAAATATCAGTAGACGGGTTATGTACAAAACAAGGGTGGCCCAACATTAAAATATTCATATTTTTTAATAACAAAGCAAATAACTTTAAAAAAATCAAATCGGACGCAGGCATTCATTATTAAGTTTTATGGTATCTTTATTGTTTTTGATATCTGTTACAGTTCGGCATTAAAATATTCATATTTTTTAATGACAAAGCAAAAAACTTTAAAAAAAATCAAATCGGACGCGGGCATTCATTATTAAGTTTTCTTGTATCTTTATTGTTTTTGATATCTGTTACAGTTTCGGCACAAAAAAATAAAATATGAGTTTGTTTTTAAACTCTAATGTACCTGGCGAACATGAGGAAAGTCCTGAATATGAATTTGATTCTAATAGTCTCATTTTCCATGGCAATGAATTTTGGATTTGATCATTATTTAAAAATATATATATACATAATAAAAATTCAAATTTAAAAAAATTCTTTTGAATATCGATTTGATGCTAATTTTGTTTTCAATGTGGATTTGATCCCAATGTCATTATTATTATTTTTCAATTGCCGATATCATCCTTCCGTTTTCACTCATACCTGTTTATACAAATAGGTACAATAGTGCATACAAATTACAGATTTAAATTGAAATTCTCCTACATTACACTTATATTTATTGACAATCTAGCTAATAATTACTAAAAACAAGATCACAGAAAACATCAAGAACGTCCTCATTGAGAATTATTTATGTAAATAGCGTCTGTACTAAACAAATTATAATATAATGTACTTATTATGTAATGACCGCAATGACAGCATGCGGCAAAAATAAACAATTATAGGTAGGTGTGATTAACATGTTTTCAAGTTTGCATATGACGATTGAATGACGGTAATCTATTTTTACCTGTTGACTCTAGCTACTATATTCCTGAATCCAGCAGTAATGATGTAGCTTTCATGCAGTTGTAAATATTACTTGTTTAATCATCAGAATATAATTTTTACTTATTCAATTCTTCAACTTGCAGAGTACTGTATACATATACATAGCTTAAGAGCGTATTTCTTGGATAATTTTTAGTCGAAAATATACTTTTGTGCAAAACTTAAATTTAGACTTAATATTAGAAGAGCAAGAATGTGTTGTGAGGCAGCAGGGGGTCAGTTTGAACAAACACTTTGATTAAATTATGTTTTTTGATGTGATCGTAATAAAACCATTTTTTAAATTAAAAAATTAAAAAAATGTTAATTAATATAATATTACTTTATTCTACATATATTTTGCTTTCTTAATAATTAGCCTATAACTGTTTAACTATTATGTTTTTGGACAAAATTGTATAAGTCATTTCGACTAAAAATTGCCCTAGGAATTCGCTCCTAAGCTATGCGCATCGAGTAACGGGACACCCTGTATAATAAAATATAAACGAAAGAACGAAAGAACATTAAGTGAGGGTACAGTGGCTTAAAAGCGAAAATAAGAGAAAAATAAGAAAAATTAAAGTAAAAATTAAAGGCAAAATGGCGAGATAATTTGATATGAAAAATGCATGGCAAACGCAAAAATAATAGAGAATAATAAGGTGGAAGAGCATCGAAAACACAGAAAAACCAGTTTAGGAAAATTAAGACGTATCGTAGGAAATAAACGAAACTTTAATATCTGAAGGTGAAAAGAAAAGTTAAGAGGAAAGTCAATACCAAAACCCCCCTGGTTAGTATTTTAGAAGCATAATCATTCTAGGTAAATTTCTTGAAAACAAATTGTAAAAAGCCAATTGTGCTAAATGTGAAAATGAATAGAAACTTTAAAAATATATCAGGCACATCTATTAATTATTAATTTATCGAAAAGTAGTAGTACAAGTTCCTCGAAAACACAATTATTACTCGAGTGTAAATTGCTCTGAATATATTACCTAACCTAACGTAACCTAATATTTTCGAGGTATTTGTATTTCGAGCAAACTTACATTCGAGAAATAATATTTTATAGCAATTGCTTTGGGATAACTCATTTCGAGTAATTGCATTCGACGAATTTATACGATAGCAAAGCGATGGTATACAATATCTTCTTAGTGGTTGTAATGAGCCGTAGAAACTGAAGTAAGTAATCTTTAAATAATGACCCATCTACTAAGTAACCAGTAATAGGCAGGAATGTTCATATTTAACTAAAATCTATACATTGATTAGCAAAATAAATAATAAGAGACTCAATGCTATTTCTGAAACCGTTTGTATTATTAAAATAAAGTAATCATGTTTAGTTTTAACATTATACGGTACAGGTTTAAGGTGAATTATAACGCTCTGGGGCGAAAGCAATTAGTCAAATAAGAGCCACACAGATACACAAATCTGACAAGATACACTGGTCGACAAATTTTGAAGAATGTATTGTCTCTTCAATTTAATTGCATTTTTCGGCAAGTATTTACTATGCATATGTACGAAATGCAAAAAAAGTATTTGAGGTCTTTTTTCTTAGATTTTTTACATAGTTTTTCCACTATTTACTTACAAAAATACGTGCTCAGTTAAAGAGAGGCGAGAAAAGTGATTCTGGCAACTGTTAAACTGAAATTTGAATGCAGTATTGCCATATAAAATCCTCGGATAGGTCTTGCTTCTAAGTTACAAATTTTGTATAAATTAAAATATCACAAAAACCTGACGTACTAGAAACAATTTTTTGACGTTTCTGAAATCAGCGAAAAATGTTCTACGGGAATCGGAATCTATTTACGCCAAAGAGACAAAAATTGTATTGACCGGTGTTATTATCAAATCTAATTTCATACATCATCAGAAATTATGTCTGCAAAATTGTTGATTTAATTAGTCGACTTTTAACAATTGTGATATAAAATGTAGAATTTTGTCAGCACATAACATTCTACATATTAATATGAATGAAATGCTACTGTTTTTTAATATTTTTATTTTATGTTTTTAATGAATCTTGACGATAATAATAAACACCCAGTTTTGGTTGTCTATTTTTGTTTCCAAAACGTTTTCAAATCTAGATTTAGTTCTAAGACCATTCATTACAATTTTGTTTTAGTATCTTGAGCCTCTTTTGACTTCATGTTCACAAACAAGTATCACATGCACGAATGGAAACATTTAATATTGCATAAGTTTTTCATGTAACGTTTCCAGAAGATTGTACAAGGTTTATTATTATTTATAGAAAATAAGTTTTTAACAAAAGTTTGATACTTACGGCCTTACCGTCAGATCTTTGGGTTGACGTCATAGTTTATGATAGTATGAATTAAGTCGAAATTTCTAGGTCAAGTCAAATTCATATTCATAGTTTTCAAAGCCATTTAAAAATAATATTTTCACAGAATTTGTCACTACATTTTAAAGCGCTAATTAATGCGAATTTAAAAAACTATATACCTACATATACAGGGTGTCAATTTGAAAAGTTGCCACTGAGCATAACATTGAAGATATTAAGGAAATAAAATTTATTTGAAATATATTTTGAATTTTTTTTTATTTCTTTTATTATAATTATTATAACTTTAGTTACTTTGTATTATTACATACGAGTGAATAGGATTAAATGTTTCAATTCCTTTTGGAGGTCAGATTATACCTAATTCAATTGTTGGGACTAATCTACTATGAAGAAATCCCTTTTTTCAAAGAACACATGATTATTTTTAAAATTGGGTGGTTCGAAGGGGGAACCAAAATGACGTAGGTAGTGTCGACCCTCTACCCACCCTTTAGGCCATAGCCACTTCCATCTAAAAAAAATTAAATGGTACCCCCCTACTTGTGACACATCGTTGGAAAGCTCTTGTAAAATGCTTTCCAGTCGGTATTAATACAATGCCTTTGTTTATTTATTGAAGCGATAACTGATGACGTGCACCCAAAGATCCAGCGTTCAGACTGTAATTATTATTTGCCACAATTTGGCGATCCTATGTTTTTTTGAGACGCGACACTTTTTGGCAATGACGTCATCGATTCTAGGCAACCTACATTTTTCTATTAACAAATTTGATAGCATTTGTTTTTCTTTTCACAAGTATCTAAAAATACTATGAGGTTACATAACAAAAATTTCCAGGAATATCGAGTATGATGTCCGATGACATAAATGTGAAAAATTAAAGACCTTTCCTTTTGAAACAAATGATTCAGATTGTAACAAAATACGTTTTATGGCACAACTGTACTGAAGGCAGGGTGCTGAGGAACGTGCGGGGGTAACTACGAGACCGTGCCCTTTTTGAAGAGGCTGCGGGGCACTTGTGACTGGTCGGTCGCAAGGAATGTGCGTGAAGCGAACACAGTTTATTTGTATTTTATTTGGTTTTAATATATCAGTTATAACTTTTCGGAAGCGCCAATTGTTTTATTTAACCCGTTTTTAGAGCAGCGGTGGGATAAAAACCTTCGTGCTATCGTGTATATAGTGTAAAACAATTTATCTGTGTATATAGTGTATTATCGTGTATGTAACCAACGTGATAAACATTAAGTGAAAGAACACTTCATAAGTTGGCGAAAAATACTCCACTATCGGAGTGTACGGGCGCTTGTCTTTATTAGGGGGAGTGTGCACGTGTAAAAATGGGCCGAAGCAGGTCAAATTCCACGTCAAGCACGAGTTCGGGTTCTAGCGGGAAACAAAGCCGCGCCGCAGAGAAACGTTCTCGATCGAATCGGAGTGGTTCGAAACGTCGACATGAAGCGTCAGCATCTGAACCGTCAACGAGTCGGAGAACGACGTTCACTCCACCCCCACGGCAGGTTAAGGAAGACAATAGAATTAGCCGTTTAGAAAACTTGGTGGAAAAGTTGATCGAGAGCAAAATTACCAATAATAATAATCAAAGTAGACGTCGAATTTTCGGAAAAGCAGATTGCATTCCAGAATTCAGTCCTGGAAACCCAAATTTGTCAAGCACCAAATGGATTGAAAAAATAGAGCAATTAGGCGAAATTAATAATTGGGACGACGCAACAAAGACGTACCATATGCAGAATCGTCTGTCGGGTCTGGCTAGAAAATGGTTTGACGGATTAAGCTCTTACCAATATTCGTGGGCAGCATGGAAAAAAATGTTAACAAAATCGTTTCCGGAGCACCTAGATTTTGCAACGATCTTACGTAAGTTAGTAAGTAGGCAGAAGCAAATTGATGAAACCTGGGAGACATATTACTTCGAGAAAGTGGAACTGTTGAGTGCTTGCGACATTGATGGAAAGAGATCAGTGTCGTGTTTGATAGACGGCATCCAAGATGCTACAATACAAACAGGAGCTCGCGCAGGAAGATACGAAACACCGGATTCGTTTTATGCGGAGTATCTTTCCGCTCTTAAGCCAGAGACGAGGAAAGTAGTCTTGCGTGAATCTTTTAAAGAAAATAGATACAGCGCACCACCTGCGAAAAAATCAAAATTCAATAGTTCCTCACAAAAAAAAAACAAAATGCTATAACTGCAAGGAAATAGGACATTTCTCCAATAACTGCACAAAACCCAGGATTGAATGCAAGAAGTGCAAGCGATTAGGCCACCTGGAGAAGGATTGTAGATGGCACATCAGAAACCAAACAATAAAAAACGTAGAAGCAACAACCGAATCTTATTATTTTAATTGTTGGGTTAATGGCAAATCTACACAAGCATATGTTGATTCGGGTTGCGAGGCGGTATTATTACGTGAAAAAGAAGCCAATGAATTGGGAATTAAATATTTTCCCTCTTCATGTACCATATCAGGTTATGGTAGTTCAAGCGTTGGTATTCTGGGAGTCACAATAATTAATCTTAAGGTCGATCAATTGGAGATAAAGGTGGAAGCATTAGTGGTGCCAACCAATACACCCGATGTTGGAGTAATGGTGGGCCAACCATTTCTGAACCATGAAACCGCTACAATGATTATTCAAGGAAAATCAGTGCGGATTTTAAACTCCGAACATAGCATACAGGAGCAACTCAACCTTCCGAACCGAAAGATTCCAATGTGGGCCCGGTTCCGCACCGTGATTCCACCGAAGTCCAGGGCGCTGATTGCTGTGACGTCCAGAGGCGCCTATGATGGTGATCTCTACGTCCAAGGGAATTTACGAGCAATTCCCGGCAGAGAACATCTCGTGGACGAAGGAATCACAAATGGTCTCGATGGTTATGTGGGCGTGGTTAATGTATCCGATAAAGAAATCGAGGTGAGTGACCAAAGTATTCTAGTTAGATGTGTCCCTTGTTTTGAAGACAAAACACCCAAAAATTCTAATATATCGGTATTAAGGGCAAAAATCGAACGTAAAAACAAAACGTACACTGAAAATGATATAAGGTTCAATAGTAAATTGGAGCCTGAGCAAATTGAGTCGCTATTACAATTAGTAAATAATTATAGCGATTGCTTTGCTCAAAATAATAAAGAATTAGGAAAAACCGACGTTATAAAAATGACAATTAGATTAAAAGACGATAATCCCGTTGTATATCGACCTTATCGGCTCTCTTTCGATGAACGAAAAGTCGTAAGAGGAATAGTCGATGATTTGCTAAAAAATAATATAATAAGAGAATCGGATTCGCCATACTCGAGCCCAATAATATTGGTAAAGAAGAAAAATGGAGAGCAACGTATGTGTGTCGATTTTCGAGCACTAAATAGCAAAACAATAAAAGATAGATTTCCCCTTCCTTATGTAGACGACTTCTTAGAAAAATTAAAGGACTGTTGCTACTTTACAAGTTTGGATCTTGCTAATGGTTATCACCAAATTCAAATGGAAGAGTCGTCTATTTCTAAGACTGCATTTATTACACCTGACGGGCATTATGAGTATTTAAGATGTCCGTTTGGGTTGTGTAATGCATCAGCAGTCTTTCAGCGAACCGTGAACAAAGTTTTGGGAAATCTGCGATACGGAAAAGCCTTGGCTTATATGGACGATATCTTATTGCCTTCTGTAGATTTTATAACGGGCTTGTCCAATTTGAAACAAGTCTTTGAATCTCTTAAGATAGCTGGGTTAACATTAAGAGTTGAAAAATGCCAATTTTTCATGGAAAAGGTTGAATACCTTGGTCATGAAGTAAGTAAAGATGGAGTACAGCCTGGATCGACAAAGACAAATGCAGTCGACAACTTTCCAGAGCCAATCGATGTGAGAAGTGTCAGACAATTCCTAGGTTTGGCTAGCTATTTCCGAAAGTATTTTAGGAATTTTGCCACGATTGCAAAACCCCTAACATATTTAACGAGAAAGGACATACCATTTTGTTTTGGCGAGGAACAACGTATAGCTTTCCATGCCCTTAAAGTGGCACTTGTATCTCGTCCTTTATTGGCCATTTACAATCCGGAGTTGCCGACTGAAGTTCACACAGATGCATCCAAACATGGAATAGGAGGCATATTACTGCAACGACAGCCAGATGATTCCATGAGGCCGGTGATGTACTATTCAAAACAAACTACGAAGGAAGAAGAGCGATACCATTCGTATGAGCTAGAAACCATGGCTGTGGTATATACTCTCAAAGTTTTTCGCATATACCTAATTGGAGTTAACTTCAAAGTAGTCACAGATTGAAGTGCAGTAAGAGCTACCTTGGCGAAGCGGGATTTGATTCCACGAATCGGTAGATGGTGGTTGAGTATTCAAGAATATACGTTCGAAGTTGAATACCGACCGGGCAACAAGATGTCGCATGCCGATGCTCTAAGCAGAAACCCAGTTAGAAATGAACATGACGTAACTGTTAATATTGTGAATGTGACTCATGAAGATTGGGTTCTCAGTGCACAAAATACAGATAGTCGATGTAGGTATTTGAAGGAAGTTCTTTCCAAACCTCCCGTGGATGCAGAAGAAAAGAACGTACATAAGTCCTACTGTTTAGTTAATGAAAGAATATATAAGAAAACATCCGAGGGAAAGAAATGGATGGTTCCTAAAACAGTGAGGAGACAAATTGTCTTGCATTACCACGATGGAACTGGTCATTTGTCACTGGAAAAAACAGTTTCGGCTATCTCCAAGCGTTATTGGTTCTCAGGGATGAGACGATACATTAAGAAATACATTAGCGGCTGTTTGCCCTGTCTATATAACAAGGAACCTGGAGGAAAACGACATGGATTTCTACATCCTATTCAGAAGATAACTGAGCCATTCGACACTCTTCACATAGATCATCTAGGTCCTTTTGTTAAATCCAAGAAGAAAAACACATACCTGATTGTAGTTGTCGATGCTTTTACAAAATATGTATTTTTGAAGGCAGTACAATCTACTAAAGTCAAACCACTAATTAAATTTGATACGAACATTATTGAAACATTCGGTGTTCCTCGAAGAATGATATCAGATAGAGGCAGTTGCTATACTAGCAAACAATTTGAAGAGTTCTTAAAGTCAATGAACGTCAAGCATGTACTCAATGCAACTGCAACACCAAGGGCGAACGGACAGGTTGAACGGTATAACCGAACAATCCTTTCTCAACTGGCCACATCTACGGATGATGAGGAAAGATGGGACGCAGAAGTCACGAAAATTCAATGGGGTCTGAATTCTACGATGAATTCAGCAACGGGAAGGTCTCCGTACGAACTACTGTTTGGTTGTGTCCCCAGAGGAGTTGCAAACTCGATTCTAGACAACGAAATAGAGCTAGAATCGGAGGTAAGGCAAGATGTCGATACGATTCGACAAGAAGCAAAAGAAAAAATTGCCATCCAACAAGATAGCAATAAGAAAAGATTTGATGCTCGCAGGTGCATCGGTCGAGCACTAAAGGAGGGTGACCAAGTGTTGGTCAGAACGAAAATGACTAGCAATCAGGGTCAAAGTAAAAAGTTGCTTCCTAAGTTTACTGGCCCATACGAAATCACGAAAGTCTTAGATCACGACAGGTTCGTGATTGAAGACATCAAAGGCTCTTCTCGATCGCAGAGAAAGTATAAGGGCATCGTGTCACGTGACAAGCTGAAATCCCTGTCATACGAGATATCTTCTGATTCCAACGTGGAATCTGATTGAAGACATCAAAGACTCTTCTCGATCGCAGAGAAAGTATAAGGGCATCGTGTCAGTTGACAAGCTGAAATCCCTGTCATACGAGATATCTTCTGATTCCGACGTGGAATCTGATTGAAGACATCAAATGCTCTTCTCGATCGCAGAGAAAGTATAAGGGCATCGTGTCGCTTCACAAGCTGAAATCTTGTCATACGAGATATCTTTTGATTCCAACGTGGAATCTGATTGAAGATGTCAAAGGACTTTCTCAATCGTAGAGAAGGTGTAAGAGCAACGTGCCTCTTTACAGTATTAAGCATCTCTCATAAGGGATATTTTCAGGTTCCAAAGTGGAATCTGATTGTATTCAATAAGTAGAATTTCAGTAGAAACATAGATTAGATGCATTATATAGTAATAACTCACTAACCAACGTTGGTCTGAAATGTCAGACAAATATTTGCCACAAAAGGGAAGTAAATTTAATTCCTTCTTCCCACGGGACAATAACTTCCACGAGGACGTGGACAGGGGGCAGCATGGCCGACTGTAACAAAATACGTTTTAAGGCACAACTGTACTGAAGGCAGGGTGCTGAGGAACGTGCGGGGGTAACTACGAGACCGTGCCCTTTTTGAAGAGGCTGCGGGGCACTTGTGACTGGTCGGTCGCAAGGAATGTGCGTGAAGCGAACACAGTTTATTTGTATTTTATTTGGTTTTAATATATCAGTTATAACTTTTCGGAAGCGCCAATTGTTTTATTTAACCCGTTTTTAAGATAATCAAATACGTTTTACTGATGTCAGTTTGTGTTTATCAAATAAGGTAAATTAGGTGAATTATATTATAACGTGTTTCAATAATAATTATGGTACGTTTAACACAAACAGAACGCATAGTTCTTGTATTATATCTTATCTTATAAGGCCTTATAAGGGGATCTTAAGATCTCCTAAGATCTTATACGACCACATTAGTACACATTCGCAATTCTAGTATGAAAAAGTGAACAGATTACCATTTAAGGTTTATGAAAGGTATTATTCATTAAGTGAAATTATTGTATGTTAATATATTTAACATGGAAATAGATTTGGCAGATATTTGTTTAAACTTCATTATTATGACTGGGTAAATAACGCACTTTTTTAGTTAAAACAAATTTATTGTCTGCCCAGTTTATTTTACCTAGTTAATATATTTCTTATTATTATGACTTCATAATATAAAGCATATAACCTAGCAACAAATATGTATAAATTAATTGCACTTTTTATTAATCTAATGAAGGTTACCATCATGATTTTATAAATATTTAAACTCTAGTCTCATAATACGTTAGTTTCATAGAAATGTTAATGAAATGATCAATGAACTTTCATAAAGCATTTATTCACATTTAATTACATTTAAAAGACACTAATAGTAATCGCTGTGAAATGGTTCAGTCCAAAGCAAGTCGGCATAATTTAATGATATTTTAATCGTATCGTCAAATTGAAGAAAAACTTGACCTTGCTCACAGCATGTGTCCAATTAGCTGCATATAATGTATAACGAAATTATAAACAAATTCATTATGCAATAATGACCAGGCTCAGACATTTTATTGTGGCAATAATTATCAAGACCAGAGTAGATAATAGATAGCAATTGTCATTTTAGGATATACAGGGTGTTTACAGGATATACAGACCACCCATATCAGGCGTTTTTCTCAGACTCAAAAAATAGCATAACATAAGCCTACCTGAAGAATTGAATAGAGGTAATGTCGACTTCCCGAAGTTACCAGAAGTAGGCGTAACAGCACTCAACCTCAGAATTTTATATAGGAACCTATATCATGTGTAGCATCATTGGATAAGTATTTAAAAAATAAACAACTTTTGTACGAAAAGTTTTTTTTTAATGACATGCTTAACAAAATAAAAAATTATCTTTCATATAAAAACGCCCGCCATTTTCTCGGAAGTATGATGTCATAGAGGTTCGAGAAAAAAATAGCATGACAGAAGCCTACCTAAAGAATTGAATGGTGATAGTTTCGATTCTTGGAAATAACCGGAAGTAGGCGTAACACCCTATATATATATATATATATATATATATATATATATATATATATATATATATAATTATGTTTCTAGCTTCCCCGTTTAATTTGAAACATTTTTAGTAGAGATGTATGTACGCCTATCTTTTTTACTCTCTGAGATAAAAATTAAAATCGAAGATTTTGACCTCAAAGACACGTTGAAAAAATTGCTTCAATTTCTCTTACAAAAGATAAAAAAGGAAAATTTTTCACGAATTGTATCTGACTCCTCTATGACTACCTCCATGACTAATATATTTTGCAGCTGAAAATTTTGACAATTAGACAATCAAAAAAGGCATCTGTTAAATACCTACTTTTAAGCGTATTTCAATGTTTTAAATGGAATGACACACTGTATATCCCATAGAGCAATTACCATAACAATTTACTACAAAAATGTATTTTACAACCATATTCTTAAAATATGTAGTTTTTAATATATTTCGAAAATTCAAATTTCTGCATTATGTAATTTCGCCTCTGTTGTTTACACATGCACAATAGTTTGCAACACATGCTTATCTTTCATAACTGTGATAACTAATATTAACGTAGAATTTTCACTTTTGAAAAGTTTCAAAACAATATAATTTATTCCGCCAAAGATTCTAATTGACTGGATTTACAGAATAATTTTACTTCCGGCCTCTATACCTTACGAACTATAGCTTTTGTGGCATACCGTGTAATATAAGCCTAATTCAAAATTTTGTTTCCATCAACTTTACTCGATATAAAAATGTTTAGGCGGTGCGCCGTTTACGAGATAATTGCAAAAAATAACACAAGTTCGCCGTTAGGGGTATGTTTTTTCAATATTAAGGTATGAAGACTCCACCGGGGGAAAGGAAACTCGATGATATTCGATTCTAGAGTATTGTAAGAGTATTTGCACCAAATATAAAAACAATATCACTTATTTCCGCCAAAACGTTTTTGGGGTTAATATGACTGGACTATCAACGATATTAACATATTTATAGTGAACTTTTCAAAAATATTTTCTTCTTAACATTGGTTATCACAATGACAAAAAATAAGCACATGTCGCAAACTATGATGCATGTATAAATAGCATAGGCGAAATTACATGATGCTGAAACTAGAATTTTCGAAATATTTCAAAAACTTTAAACGTGTTCCAAATTTCAATAAGATTTGATCGAACGTTTTCAAAATATACTTTTTTATAATTACTATCCATACTTTTTAGCGATTCTGTATATAAGGAGTGTAGGAAGTTGAGAAAAATACGTATAAGAATTATAGCAAGCGTATTTACAGCTCTTGAATTTTCTATTCGATACGTTTCTAGCAGCACGAAATGTATCAGTGTATATAAAAATAAATTACGTATGCATTTTGTTTAAATTGCTACTTTAGTTAATAACGTAGAAGATTTTGTCGGTCATATAAATTATGAGCCATAATTAGTTCATTATAATTTTAATAAAATTAATTAACCTAATTATAAACGGATGAAACGATTTTTAATTCTGGTGTACCGTTACGGACCGTAATAATAGTTTTATCATTTTTCTGAACGCGTGAATACAATTAGGCAAGCAAAATGCCATTATCGCAATTCCACGCAAACCTGATCAAATATAATTAACACTCGTTATCTAAATGAGCGCAACAGTAAAAATTCGACAATGCTGACAAAATGAAACGCACACCGGAATGTTTTGGCACTGAATTTTTATGTTTTCTCCCGTTGAATAATTCATCAATTTACAAATTTACGTGTGATGCAATACACAGGAGTACGACCACACAAATATATCGATAAATATTTATGGTTGTGGAGAAATAAACATCTATAGGCTAACATTTACAAGTGTGTTGTGTGGTTTCTGCGACGTCGTAATTAAATAGATAATAAAACAAGCGCAATAGCATGAAATAAAATATGTATTTGAATAGTGAACCGTAAATTTAGATAAGGTAGCTAATAAAAGCAATAAACTTGTTAAACAGTTAATATAGCATTATCCATTGTTAAAATATAGAACATAGGGCCAAGTCTAGATATAATTTTTCATTAATGACCTTTATTTGATATAGTAAACCCACCTTTACAAGGCAAATAAAATCAATGTTCTTTATGCAATGCAAATTATGAAAGTATACCAACACAACACCTACGTGTATCTTCAAGCGCAATGATTTTTCCAAACTTTTCCCCCAAAAATGTTGGAATGTATTTATACCAACAATTTTCATTTTTCCAGAAAAATTCTCCAAACTCTTCCCAATTTTTTTTTAAATATTTAATGAGGCTCATTTACACAGTAACATAACCTATCTCCAGTAAATCTTTAATGTTTCTCATATTGAGGTGTTAAAGTATTGGTCGTATAGTTGATGCATATTAAGTTCTTCCTTAATTTTTAAAATTAAGGAAGTACATAATTTACCCCAACGACATATATAACCAATGCTATCTCCACTAATTATAATTCATAATTATTAAAATTTTGACAGAATAATGAAATTTTGGCAGAAAGAATTCAACATATTTAAGGCATTATTCTGTACTTACTGGTAGAGTTATTTTTTATTTTATTTTATTATTTATTTATTTTTATTTTGCCTGACTAATTTCAGTTTGTTTGGCAAACCATCATCAGAGGCGTGAAATGTCTACAAAGAATACAATAATTATGTTAAATATAAATAAGCGCTAAGTTTGTTATAAAAATGTTTAAATATTAATTATTATAATATTTGTTATGTGTTTATTGTTGTAATATGTATAAATTATTTAGTATTTATGTAATTTGTTAGTGTTAATATAAATAAAAATGTGTGAAACTATCTTTTTTGGGAGTATTAATTTTGGTAATGGAAAGTCATGTCAATTCTTAAATAAGTTTAGTTATTTTATATGTATATATTAAGAGTTATTTACTTACGCAATTTGGCTGTGTATACAGGGTCCGTCATTTCACCTCCCGTCTTCTATAGCTCAGTTACTAATTGAGTTAGGATTTTGATATTTTGCAGGTTTTACTTGCATTTTAGGGCGTATGTCAGGAAAATATTTTTGATTATACAGGGTGTCCCAAAAAAGTGTGACGTCATGATGATATATATTTTTAATTGCATGGTATATTTTTTGTTGCTTATTTGGGTGCCCTTCATGGATTCCTACACACCCATAAATTTTTATTAAAATCGGTTTAGTGACTAGAGCACAAAAAAATAAAAACTGAATAAAATCAGTTTAGCACCATTGCACTAAAAATAGTGCCTCGTTAATAAAACCATAGAAAAGCCAATGTTGACTCTAGTAATATAAAAAATTAAAACTATTTTAGCTAAGGTCTTTACACCCAATATACCAAATTTAATTTGTATTCGATTGCATCATAAGGTCGTATTTTTCGGTATGAAAATCTGGACTAAAACGCCATCATTTTGTTAAAGACCGTAGTTGCTAGGTCTTTTTCGTCCTATGCATAATAGTTATTTGTATATCAAGGCCGAGAAATCTCATTTTAGGGACCGAGAGAAAGTTTGTCGCCGAGGCCGCTTGCGGCCGAGGCAATACAATCTCGAGGTCGCTAAAAGATTTCGCGGCCGAGGTGCACACAATGTTTTTCGTGCAATTGCTGCAATGAGTCTCCTAGGTTGTGAACAAGCGACTGTCAATTTTGACAAAATAATAAACGTCAAAAAAATTAATCGATAATTCAGTTAAACGAAGTAGAAATGAATACTAGTGATAGTGATGATTTAGAGTGTACACCTCCGGAGTTAGAAAAATTGCAAACGCTGCCACAGATCATTTAATTCCAGAGAAAAGTAGACGGCTATACGAGAATGCATACGTTAAATTGAAAACTTGGTGTGAAGAACAAAAAGCTGCGAACATATCGGAAAATGTTATTATGGCATATTTAGAAGCAAAATCTACAGTTTTGAAACCTTCAACTTTATGGAGTACACACTCCATGTTAAAATGTATGATAAATATCAGGGAGGGGATTGATATTTCAAGATTTCCTAAATTAGTACCATTATTAAAGAAAAAGGCAGTAGGGTATCGAGCTAAAAAGTCAAAGATACTAACTGCACAGCAAATCGATACATTTACAACAGAAGCCAGTAATGAAACTTTTTTAATGTGGAAGGTATAAGGTACATGTTTTTCTTACATTAATATGTCAAGAAATGGTTTTGTAGGTTGTTTTAATTATGGGCATCTCTGGGGCGTTAAGGCGTGATGAAATTTATAAATTGTCTGTTGACGATGTGGAAGATTTGGGCACTGCTTTAATTGTCCGCATTCCCGAAAGCAAGACAGATAAACAAATAAGTTAAATCTGAGACATGATAGTTATTTGACTGATGTTTCTCTTGATGTTTAATGACAACAATAATTTTAGGTTGCTTAGCAACCTTCTGTGGCCATAACTGAGAAATTGCACTTCTCGGTCTGTTGTGTCGCTGAGAAGTTAAAAATATTTTTCGGCAGCAAAAATTAAAAAGTCAATGGTTGATTAATTTATGGCATAACATGGCTCTTATCATAGAATAGTGAGACCATACGGTCGAAGATTTCATTTGTTGAAACAAATTTGAGAAATATGCCGGCAAAACATTCTCAAACGAGTTATCTGCAAACATATTTGAATGTGTTAGGAATTGAGATAGGGTTGTAATTAGTCTTTTAATTCCACGTGGAAATACATAAAAATATTCTGGGGTTCCAATTTAAAATAAGAAAAATAAAGTGCTATAAAGTTTGAAAAGTTTGATACTAAATTTTGGACACTCTGTATAATGCATATCAATAAAATTTGCTTAACGCAACTGTCAGACCTTATTTAATAAGTACTTTGTATGGTGTTATTAACGAGGCACTATTTTTATCACTTATTAATTTTCTTAACCAATGGTGCAAAACTGTTTTTTTTAGTTTTTATTTTTTTGTGCTAATATCACTGAACCGATTTCAGTAAAATTTTATGGGTACGTAGGCATCTATAAAGGGCACCCAAATAAGCAAAAAAATATATACCATGCAATCTAAAAATATACATCACGATGACGTCACACTTTTTTGGGACACCCTGTATAATCACAAATATTTTTCTGAAATACACCCCGGAATGCAAGTAAAGTCTGCAAAATATCAAAATCCTAACTCAATTAGTAACTGAGCTGTAGAAGACGGGAGGTGAAATGACGGACCCTGTATATCTTGATTTTATTTTATCATAAATATTTGGAAATTGATTTGAATTTTGAAAGATGTCTATTTGAAGTTTAAGTTAATTGTTTCATATGTTAAAGGGATTATTTAGAAATTTATAAAGAGGTTTAAATGTTAATTGAGTTTGCTCAT
This sequence comes from Othius punctulatus, assembly GCA_951805005.1. Taxonomy (NCBI): domain Eukaryota; kingdom Metazoa; phylum Arthropoda; class Insecta; order Coleoptera; family Staphylinidae; genus Othius; species Othius punctulatus. Next base: position 22,708,472 of record OX638140.1, on the reverse strand, counting down.
TAAGGCACTGTATGTTGTGTTCTGTGTTGATAGTTTTATCTATTTCAAAAGCTTCTAATAAAATTGGTTTTAAGCCTTTATCTGTATTGTGTAAGAGTTTAGTATTTTTGTTTATGTCGAAAGTGTGATTGTAAACATGTAGGTGTCAACCAAAATTTGAAATGTTATGTCTCTTAAATGTTCCTTTATTCTTAATTTTAAAGGTCTGCCGGTTTCTCCAATGTATTTTGCACCATAATCATTGCACATTATTGCGTAATGAAATAAATTTAATAAAACAAATCGCTATAAATAATGGATTCAATAAACAAAATAATTAAAAATCAACATACCATTATTTCAAAAAACTAAACAATATAAATAATTGTACAATTATATCAAAAACACAAACAGAAACGTATAGAAATACGCCATATTATAAATCATTCACATTTAAAGGAAACATAAAAGTGAATGGGCACATCGTTGAGAACGCCGAACTGAACGGGGCGAAATTTCAATTTTATGGTGAATACCCGTACATATGTTATTCGTGCGTATCAAATAAAACTTTTATTTCAATCATATTTAGGGCGCTAAGTGTCCGAAATTAACACATAAATTTTATTTTGCTTAATTGCGATTTTTGAAAACATATAAATTTTTGGCGTTGATGATTGAACGAGGGCAGGTACATTTTTTGTGATTTATTATGGTGCCGGTCCCCGATCATTCAACTCATTTGTAGAGTCGTTTAACTAAGCTCCAGAATAACGTACGAGGATAAAATTTCGTGGACCCGTTTTCACCCACCCCACTCTCCGACGTAGAGAGCTAGCAGCCCTCCTCGTTATTCCAAAGGGATAGAGAGGTCAAAATATACCGCCGAAGAGGCCTTAGCGCTTATTTTAAATAGTAATTTAGGTAAAGACTAATATATGGACATCAGACAGGGTGCTTTTCAAAGGGATGCAATATTTATCCAGATAATAGACAAGTGTAGATCAGTAAGATCAGTAGTGAGCAGGGGCGGATGGGCCATACGGGAAAATGGGAAATTTCCCGGTGGGCCGGTAGCCATCCCGAATGTTGGGCCGGAAGCCCCAGAATTTTCCCAGATCCGACGACAAGTTTATTAATAATTTTGATTTAATGTATTAACACAAGGCGGAAAGACCTCATGTGGTCGATAGCCCAATAAAGATTGTTTATATATGTATTAACACAGTGGTTCCCAAACTTTTTCGCCTCGCAGCTCCCTTTTTGAACTAGGATTTTCCATGGATCCGTTCCGTTTCCATAATATTTTTTCCAAATTTTTATGAAATATGAAATAATTTGGCGAGGAATATAAATTGTGTAGATAGCCGTTATAATTTTCAATTAAAAATTGGCAGGTTCCATTAATCTTTGTAATTTATAAAAAAAATGGTATTTCTAATAAAAAAATGTATTGAAAATTTTGAAGCTTTTGTAAATTTAATTTAGAATCGGCATGATATAAATTTAATATGTTGGGTTTGATTAGCTTTTTGCAATTTTTAATAAAATTTTCTAATTTGTAAGGAAAATGTATATGTAGTAAAATGTTGGTATTTATAATAAGAATTTCATAATTTCTAATAAACATTTTGTAATCTCTAATGAAAAGTTCGTAATATCCACCTAAGCTTATTTTCATAAAATTTTCTACAAAGAACTATAAACATTTTAACAACTCGATACAAATTTTGGAAATGCCAATGACATTTTGCATTTTATAGTGATATTTTGGCAATTTACAATAAAATTTTCATAATCGCTGCAGAAATGTTGTAATTTATAATACGAATGTTGAATATTTTACATTTTACAGTGAAATTTATCAATTAACAATAAAAATTTCATAAAGTTATTGCAATTTTGTAATTTAGAATGATGAATGATGAAAGTCACAACGAAAATTACACAATTCCAATAAAACTTATTTATTTTTTATTTACGTATTTGCGTATTTATTATTGTATTTGTTATAGTGTTAATGTAAACTTATTTATACTTTATGATTATTTTCTGATTCCATTGAAATATTGTATTCATAATAAAAACTTTGCAATTTTCACTACAATGTTTCAATTTATATTTAACATTTACAAATTCTAAAACTTTTGAAATTTATAATTAATTCTCCATAATTTCTATTGAAATACTGAAAGCCATCATCAAAATTTCGTAACATTCATCATAATGCTATTACTATTTATAGGATTTTCGAAGAAATTTCTGTAATGTGTAGTTAAAATGCGAAAATTTCATTGTTTCTGTTGAATTTAAAAACATTTTGATCAACATTTTACACCATCCATTATATTTTTTGCGAATTTCTATGAAATGGTTAATACATTTGCAAGGAATATGATTTCTGGGGAAGACGTTATAAATTAGAATTAAAAAACTCGCAGATTCCATTGATCTTTACAATTTATGAAAGGTCTAGTAATTATATTAATAAATTCTAACGAAAATTTTGTAATTTCCAATTCATTGCAGTTTACAAGCGAGATGTTTCAATGAGAATTTTATGGTTTGATGAACTTGCAATTTGTAATAAAATATCAAAATTTGTCATTAGCAATGAAAACTTCATAGCTTCTCTTTGTTATTTTGTACATAATTTTGTATTTTGCATTAATATTTTTGCAAATTTCTGTCAGAATATTAATAACTTAGTGAGTTATATGTTTTGAGGATACAGTTTTTTATAATTTATACTAAAAATTTCAAATTTTAATTTAACATTGAAATTTATAATTAATATTTTCGTATTTACTATAAGAATTTTATAATTTCCAACTAAATTCTATCATTTATCATGATAACTTTGTTATTTCATTTGAGTTTCGGAATTTATAATATACATTTTTTACTTTCATGTAAAATCTCAAATCAAGTTTCAAGTTCATTTTCATTAAGTAAGTTTTTATTTTTAATTTTTATGTGTATATTATGAAGGTTCTCCCGCTAGTAAATATTATTATTATTATAATTTTCAATCTAAATTGTATAATGCAAATGACGAATTTGTGTTTTGATTAATATTTTATAATTTAAGTTATAATTTGTAATGTAAAATTTGTAAAAGTAATAATGTTGAAAATTAGATTTAAATTTTTTTAATTATTAATTTTTTTCTTTCATGTTCAATAAATTTTCTGCAAATAACATTTTAACAACTTTGTGAGGGATATGCTTTCGGAATAAAACTCCAATAATTCCAAAAAAATTGCTGGGTCTAATAAAACTTTGTAATTTTAATGAAGATTTTATAAATTACAAATACATTTTCTTAGTCAAAGCATGAATTTTAATTACCTAATCTTTTTCATATTTTATTTAATATGATTGAAAGCAGTACAGTAAACGCACACTTTAGGAACCTCTGTATTAATAAATAAATAAGTATTATGGAAAACTTACGGTATTAAATTTTATATTGATTTTTTATTTATGGGGAGTACTTTCTCTTAGTTATGCAATCTTTTTATTTGATGTTCTTCACCCAACTTGTTTCGGCTTTTATTAGCCATCCTCAGAGGTGTTATGTCTCTGATAATACATTTTAATATATTTTAAAAATGAAAATAATATATTCAATTTTAAATTATTTATTGTAAAGTATTTTTGATTTTTACATATTTGTCAAATTTTGAAGTATGATTATTATTTTGATTATATGGTATTATTGCAATTTTATGTGAATGCAAAATAAGCCGATAAAAGTTTGTTCCCGGGCCGCTTGTATGTTGCCCATCCGCCCCTGGTAGTGAGTACTAAAAAAATCGGTTTATTACATCTATTCTGAAGTCAATTCGTGGTCACATTATATATTATAATAATACAAATTTGTTTCATTATCTTATTTATTGCTAATCATGCTAATATACAAATTATAGACATGCACGTAGAAATGAATTTTAATTATTAGCTATAATAACAATAACAATAAAGGAACTTTATTTAACTTAATTGCTATATTAACTTGAAACAGTTATTATTTTATACGATCTGTAATCAAGCACTTAACGTTGCAAAATCGCCAAATTACAAAATACGAAAGCTCTCAATTGGATTCGAACTTCAAACATGATCAGACTTCTCGAGCACTTACATAGTTTACTTCGAGTACCGAGAGGGCAGACCGTTAAATGAGCATTCCTCGTAATTGAACCGTTCGTGGGGAATTGAGCGCTATAAAAGTTTTATTCGTAAATTTACGATATCTCGGATACACTGCAGTGTCGATTTGATTTTATGATCGCTTCTAATTCGAGGATGCTCCGAGGACGCTGATGGGAAATAAAAGCAGTGAACACCGATGCTGATAAGATTGTTAACGCTGCTTCCAGTCATATCTTTATTAGACGAATTATCGATGTAGTTAATCCGTGTTGGAATGTGGGCAGTTGGTTTTATAGCGAAATGCAACCCGGCGTGGATAATGCTTGAAGTGATTGTTGGATGCGTTTATTGCTAGAGTTAATTTTAAGTTAAAAATACAATACATGTATTCAATTAATAAAAATGTCAATATTGTATAACGAGCTTAACAGTTTCAAAATATAATAGGCAAACTTTTCGAGAACAATTGTTTACCTACCTTTTAAATCTGAGAAATATCCTAGTGTGGTACATCTTTTTAAATTAAATTGTGAGTAGAGCAATGTGTTGGTATTTCAATTTTTATAAAGTAAACATTATACAACGTGTACCAAAATGATTGTTGTTATGTAATCAGTTCATTTCAATTGTGCCGCCTTTCAAATATGTATACCGTACTATTTGAGAACTGTCACTGTCAACCATACCTGTCAACTGTCAGACAACATAATAACAGTAGTTTGAACAGAAGTTTGTTAAAATGTACACTGATCAGAAGAACACTTTTATTGTTGAGGTTGAGGGAGAATGGATTTATTCAATTCCGGAGTGCGTTCGGGAATTTCAACAAAAGTTCCCTGACCACCAATTTGAATAATCGGTTTTGTCAATACATATTTTACGAATACTGCACCGTTTTACGAAAACTTTTAGTCTTCAGACAGAGAAAACCTCAGGCAGTCCTCAGTATTAGGAGAGGTTGTTGCAGATGTTCGTGAACGACTCGAAGTAAGCCCTCAAAAGTCAATTCGTAAATTGGCTATGCAAGCTGGAATTCCCTCGACCACCTGCCATAGAATTGTGAGAAAGAGGCTGAATTTACACCCTTAGAGGATCTCAGTGGTGCACGAATTGTTGCCAGTAGATCCTGAACGCCGATTGAGTTATTGCCGATGGTTTATGGAAAATTTAAATGACGATCGATTGCTCGATTTAACATTTTTCAGTGATGAGGCTTGGTTCCACCTATCAGGATATGTTAATTCACAAAACTATAGGTACTGGCAATCTGAAAACCCTTATCTTTTTGTGGAATCACCACTACATCCTCAGAAGGTTGGAATTTGGTTGGCTGTGTCTCGCCGTAGAATAATTGGGCCTATATTGTTTCATGACACAATAAACGGTGAGAGATATCGGCAACAAATTATCCAGCCTTTCATAGAACAATTAGATGATGACAGCTCATACAGCCAGAGCAACGTTAGCCTATCTGCAAGATTTTTTTGATAATTAACTAATTAGTCAAGGACTATGGCCGCCACGGTCTCCAGATCTAACTCCACTGGACCACTCAATTTTTGGATTTCTAAAAGATAGAGTTTTTCGAAGAAGACTACATACATTGGAAGAGTAAACGGCAGAAATCATAAATGTTTGCCAAACCATAACTCCTCAAATGTTAATCAACATTTTTAACAATAAAAGAAGACGAGTGCAAATGTTATGATTATATATTTTATTTATTAATTATGTTTTGTAAATCTTTACTTCTTATGATTCCGTTTATTAAATAAATTACTTTGATTACATTAATAACTACATGTGATTGTTTTATTGTCTGCTACTCCTCAATTTGCAATAGTAAAACGTTATTGTCTGCTAGTCCTCAATTTGTAATGGTAAAACATTTTGTAACATTGTCAGATTTAAAGCAATTATTAGCTGCGTCGCAGCTCGTTTATTTAATTAATTCCTGTATGATTTTCAGTTTACAGCTTGTTTGTGCCGTGGAGTAATCTGCCACACTTGGGGATGTTGCCTGTGAGGACTTAATTTTCATGCATATCTGGTTATTTTTATGTACACACAATTTAAGAATAACCTCGACTTTAAAAGTAAGGTTATGTAGACAATGTATATTCAAATTCGTTGGCCCTAAGTAATTCTTCATTGTAATCTTTTCATGTGCTTGGAAGCCACAAATATTGCTGCAACTAATAATAATTTAGTATTTGAGTAGTGAAATATCGACTGACACAATTGAGGTTTCAATTGCATGAAGATAGCTTTTAATGCCATCTTTAAGAGTAATGAGTAAGATGTCTCTTTAAATAATTCTTTATTGTTGTCTTTTCATGTGTTTGGCAGCCACAAATCTTGCTGAAACTAATAATAATTTCGTATTTGAGCAGTTAAATATGAAATTCCACAATAAAAATTAGAATAGCAGGAAGGTAACTTTTATTGCCATATTCATGTCTAATGAGTGTAAATGAAGTTGCCTATGTCCAAAATTGAATTATTTGGACTAGAGCAGAACAAAAATAATTTATATGGTTACGTAACTGCAATCGTTTAGGTTCACCTTGTATGTAACACATACTGTATTAGACAAAAAAAGCGGCACACTTTTGTGATACTGTACTTTTACCCACCTGAAATTCATCTGCAAACCGCCTCGTAGACTACCGTTCTTTAATTTTCGTACAAATTCTAGCTTTCGGAACGTAATTTAAATTACTCATTTTGCTTTCTTTTTTTAATTACTTAGCTAATTAACGCAAAATTGCATTAAGAGGCCTCTTTACCCCAGATAAATGTCTATACGGCATTATTAATAAGCGGTAGCCGAATAATTCATGAAAGGGTTAACATAATTACAATCGGAGAACAGATATAGAAAGTTTAGACATTTATCTACAATTAGACAAAGTAGTTTTAAGATATAAATCAAAGGTGACTTATTTCTGATCACCTAATCGGATTTATGTGCAGACAAGAATACTCCATTATAATTCATGATATTGGAACAAAAAAAAAATAAGGTGGTTCGCAACAACATTAGCTCCAAAAACCCTGTGGGAATTTGCATTATATGTACCTTGTCTTAATTAAATAAATATAGAAGAAAATTTCACAAATCAGCTAAACATGCCATTCTTTTAATCAACATAATAAATGACCATTTTATTATTTCTTAAATACTACACAGCATAAATGTAGATAAATGTCTAAACTTTCCGGTCTCCGATTGGAATTATGTTGACCCGTTCATGAATTATCTTGGCTGTCGTTTACATGCAATCCCCTATACCGCGTTTGGGTAAAGAGGCCTCTTAAGGGTCCCGTTTTTTGTCTAGTACTGTAATTAATGTATTATGTTAATTGTAACCAGAAATAAAAATTGGATGACAGATCAAATTCTCAATTTAATGGTAGATCGACGAAATAATGAGAAGGCACTGTATGAATATGAAGAAGAAGAAGAAGAAGAAGAAGAAGAAGAAGAAGACGAAGAAGAAGAAGAACAAGAAGAAGAAGAAGAAGAAGAAGCAAATATAGTACGTCATTAAAATTTTAAACGTTTAATTGTATGTAGAATGAAATGAATTGTCGCCTGCTATAAATACGGAAAGTTTATTAAATCATGCAGCGTATAAGTATGGCAATTATAAGAATTATACGTGTTGCTGTGACACCTAAGTATTACAGCTGCTATTTAAATCATATTGTAGCCGTGAGGAATGCACGTATAAATTTATGTTACAAATTGTTGATCTACCAGGAGCCAAAGAATATTATTACCCACCGAGAAAGCATGACTCTACTACGATGTCAGCCAACAAAATATTTATTAATGAAGATGGTAATTATATTGTAAAATTAATTAACGCGATACATTATACAAAAACAAATTGTGTAATTCAGAGAGCGCAATCTACGCAAAGTTAGTCTGTGAATGAGATTCCGTAGCTACGAGTTGATGGAATGTGAAATTGTGATTATTTTAGTATGCATATGTATGTGATATTTAACATTTATATCGACACTAGAATATCATTTGCATATGTCGATTTGCCCATGAATATTGCAGCAGAGTTCAATTTATCATCTACTTCGGTGCCAAGTCTTGATCGCTCAATGTACTTATCCTGCTGAGTGGTGTAAAGCCGCATCTACACATTCGCGCCTACATCTCACTTCGTCACCTATTCACATTCGCGACTGGCATTCGCACGTTCGTCCCAACAACGCGAAATTCCCGTTTACACACTCGTCGAGTGTTCAACCGAGTTCGCCTTGATTCAAATGCTTGTTGCTACAAGCATTTGACTCGTGAGGTGAATAACGAGCGAACCGTACGAATGTGCTATTCGTGCTGTTCGTACGAATGTGTAGATGCGCCACCAGGTATAGCACCCGGTATAAGAAATTTCGCGAAAAATTTTGAAAACGCATTAATTTTTTATAGAGTTTGCATTGATTTTGCGGATTTTGACATCTACAGCGTTAATGTAACTAACGTAGGACTATATAATAAACGTAATTTGGTCTTTACTGCTTCCGGTTATCTATTAAGGCGTGTTTTTTTCAAACCGATTTGGTATGTTTAAATTTGAAACCGGAATAAACGGTACTAACAATTTGGTATAGAAAAATATTTAAAATATGTCCGAAGATGAGAAAACAATTAGCTGCGCTGCTGCTGGGAGTAAATTTTGCGAACACTTTTAAAAACGTTGTATTTTTTATAAAGATGTGCGCTGATCTTCGGATTAAGCGCACAGTAAGGCAGTAAACTTCTTAGGCCTAGTTGTATGATCGTGGATCATCCCTGATCGTGGTTCAGTTTCTAAGGATATCATTGTATTAAGAATGGTATCCCAGGTAACTGAACCATGGTCAAAGATGATCCACGATCGTACAACTGGGCCTTAGAGGTAGGGCTATAAAATAAGCTTAATTTTATCGTTGCTGCTTCCAACTTTCCGCTAACTTCACACGCTGCTGTAGTTGTTTTAGTTTTAACGAAAATTGACATTTTTCGAATGCAGTAAATGACAGAAACATTGTACCTATAAGCAAAAATATATTACAAATCAATATTCTGCTGACGTGAAAATTTCGAAAGCGCTATAACTATTTTACTTGGGAACATAATGATTTTTTTCGAATGCAGTAAACGGCACTAACAATTTGTCACACATGCATGCAAAAATGTGTTACAGAACTCAGAAAATAAGAAAAACATCCGCAGGGCGTGTAGTTAGCGGAAAAATTTGGAAACGCTATAATTTTTGATAGGGATCTTGGCGCTATCTTCGGATTAATGGAAGTAAACAGCACTAACATAATGCTATAGAATAACCCTATTTGATCGTTAGTGATTCCAACTTTGCGCTTACTTTGCTCAAATTGTACACCACATTGTTGTGTATTAATTTAACAAAATATAGGTTTCTTTAATAAATTATAACTGTATCATATTCTGTATACCGCGCGTTTTTTTTTATCGCTGAACATAGACTATGTTCAGTTTTAAAACGACAGTATCAATTGCAACCAGTTATGCAACCAAAATTAAATGCACGTGCAACTTGATCATTTGAAATGTCAAAACTATTGACAGAAAATGTATTCAATGCAAGAAAGTGTTTAAATAGGACACTTTCACAAATGAGTTACTATTTCGGGATTAACAGTTGATGATTCCTATTTGAACAGGAATAATGAGATTGGTGTCTCGGGATATTTTTTATAATTTTAACGTATATTTACGTAACATATAAAACGTCAAAATTGTTGGCGGAAAATGTATTCAACGCAAGAAAGTATTTAAATTTTCTTCATCAGTACCTTCTTCAGCATAGCATAACATGTTTAATTTCATTTCTTCAGTCAAAACGTGGCATCTTGTAGTTAATTTATGATGACTACCGGAGATGCATTATCTACTTTTAAATTTGGCGATTATATTACTAATTGTTCCGATTGATGGTATTGGTCTGTCAGGATAATGCACAGAAAATAAATCGCGCACAGTCCGTATACTAATGCCACATTGTTACCAGTGCTCTGTATTTGTGCACTGGTACAGATGCACTGCCCAGATTGTATCTTTTCTTGCGTTGAATACATTTTCTATTTACAGTTTTGACGTTTTATTAAATGGGTTATGAATTTGTCATTTTTTTTTTAATTATTGAGTTACCCACGCTAGTAAATTTGGTTGCATATATTAAATTTTAGCGTATGATTGATACTGTCGTTTTAAAACTGAACATATCCTATGTTCAGAGATAAAAAAACGCGCGGTATATCAAACTAATAAGCGTGCGAAACAGCGTCCTTAAAACACAGCGTGCTTTAAAGTTGCCTCGGTAACAATATTCAATTTATGTACCAACTTTGATTGCCAATAAATGTCAGGCAGTACTATATCTTTTTGGGGCTATTAGAAGCACTCCGCTTTGCTTAAACCCTACGGACATCCCTTAGGCTCTCTTTGACATTTGTATTATAATATACAATTATTCATATGAATAGTAGATACTGATTAAAGATCGTTATTATTTATTTTATAATATAAAGGGTGTTTTTTTTAGACGTGTGGTTTTCGAGAAGAAATAAAACGCATGTAATTTAATGTTATGGCCAAGAATTTAGCTTTATTAGAAAGATAAGGGTTTGCCATTATGTTTTAAAAATGATTTCGGGTAAGTGGGTGCCGCGGCTGGCTCGAAGAAATTCCAGCCGAGAGACCCAATTTCCGACCACTTTTTGCAGCAATTGGGGCCGTATGTCAGCAATAACGCGCCGAATATTTTCTTCCAAGGCGTCAATCGTCTCGGGCTTATCTGCGTACACAAGCGATTTCACATAACCCCACAAGAAATAGTCCAGCGGTGTTAAATCGCACGATCTTGGAGGCCACGCCACAGGTCCACGACGCGAGATAATGCGCTCACCAAAAGTTTGTTGCAATAAAGTGATTGTTGCGTTGGCTGTATGGCATGTAGCACCGTCTTGTTGGAACCATAGGTCGTCCACATCAACATCCTCCAATTCAGGCACGAAAAAGTCATTAATCATGGCTCTATAGCGTTCCCCATTAACTGTAACATTATGGCCGGCTTCATTTTTAAAGAAATATGGACCAATGATTCTCTCTGCCCATAGAGCACACCAAACAGTGACTTTTTGAGGATGTAACGGCGTCTCAACAATAGCTTGTGGATTATCTCTACTCCTGAAGCGACAATTTTGCTTATTGACATACCCATTTAACCAAAAGTGAGCTTCATCGCTGAACAAATTTTCTTGTGAAAATCAGGATCGGTGGCCATCTCGTTTTGGGCCCATTCACCGAACGTGCGACGCGCTTGATGGTCGTTTGGCATCAATTCTTGCACGAGTTGGATTTTGTAAGCAAGCAAACCAAGATCCTTCCTCAAAATCTTCCATAAAGTTGATGGGCACAGCTCCAATTGTTGCGCGCGATGGCGAATGGACTCATTCGGGTCTTCTTCGATACTCTGCTCCACAGCAGCAATAGCGTCTTCGGTGCGCACTGTACGGCGTCTCTGAGGATGCGCATTATCCACTAGAGTAATCGTGGTGCGAAACCGATCCATGGTTGCTCGAATTACCGACTCTGCAGGGCGATTATGTCGACCGAATATTGGACGCAGCGCGCGATGCGTCGCGCGAACCGAACCATTATTTTGGTAATAAATTTGCACGATTTGCAAACGTTGTTCAGAAGTAAGTCTATTCATTATGAAATGGCAAACCAAACAGAGCATAAATCAAGTGACAGCTGTCAAAAAGACCATCTCCGAAAAAAGTAAAGCCATCTTGAAAACCACATGTCTAAAAAAAACACCCTTTACATAATTTAGATCCATATGGAATGCCGCTTTACTATTTATTTAACAAAATCTTCATGTGTAAAATTAAAGTAGTGTTATTTAAATTACACACGCGATAATTTAAAAACCAATTTTCCTTTTATCTAAAATGTATTTTATATAACTTTCAATTTAAATTGCATTGCTTTGAATTATAAATAGGCTTCTTATGTTGTAAACCAGACATGTAAAGAATGTTCACATTATCTGTATGTGGTGTACCAAAGGTTCTTATTAAAATTATGTTCGTGTACAAAAATAATCATATCGAAATTTAATAAATGCATAAATGCATGTGTTGCATAAATAAAGGATGTTGCATTTAAATACATATTGAATTTGAATGCGCGTGTATTGTGAATGAATGTTCAATTTTAATTAATGTATAATTTTAAAGCATCTCTCATTTTAACGAACCTATCGTTGAAATTGAACGCTAATAAATTCAGTTTTAAAAAGAAAATATAATTCATTTGAAGTGTGGTAAGAACGAAGTACAATTTTAATAAAGTTTCATTTAAATAAAGTGCTAATTATTGCAAGAGTATTAAAAATGAAACGTAATATTAATTCAGACGTCTTAAAAACAATCGTTATTAAAATCGTGTCTTCTATAAATAATGCGTTATTTTTAATAAAAATTAAATATAATTTAAATTCGAGTGTGGAAAAGAGTGTTCCATTTTAATTCAATTGAATAACAATCGTATGTTTGAAATTTATTCATCTCGCATTACAAACTAAGTACAATTTTAATGAAAGTATAAACTAATTAGTGCTAGCATAAATGCAGTGCAGATTTTTTACGAGTTCCACAAAAATATCTTGCATTTTAATTGGGTTTCATAAAAAACAATTTTTTTAACATGTGTATAGAAAACTGCATGTTCCAGAGAAACAAATAAAAAACTAATATGAACATTATTTACGACATGTCCGATTTACAACATAAGAAGCCTAATTATAATTAAAAACAATGCAATCAAATTGAAAGTTACATAAATTACATTTTAAATAATTGAAAAGTGTTTTTTAAATTATCGCGTGTGTAATTTAAATGACGCTTCTTTAATTTTACACATGGACATTTTGTTGAATAAATAGTAAAACGGCGTTCCATGGATCTATATTGGTCTAGAGTTTGTCATGCAATTGTATTGTTATATGCTGGAATAAAAAACAATGGAAATATTACTATTTTATTCACTGATATCACAAGAGCTGGCATATATAACTATTTATGATTCTTTTAATAATAGCATGTATATTATTTAACATATCTAGCATATATTATAATTATATTATAATAATAATAATTATTATTATTATTATATATATATATATATATATATATATATATATATATATATATATATATATATATATATATATATATGTATATATATATTTTTATACATACCGCGCGTTTTTTTTATCTCTGAACATAGGCCATGTTCAGTTTTAAAACGACAGTATCAATTTCAACCAGTTATGCAACCAACATTACTTGCGCCTTGTCAAAACTGTTGACAGAATATGTATTCTACGCAAGAATTATCCTGAGACACCAATCCCATCATTCCTGTTCAAATAGGAATCATCAACTATTAATCCCAAAATACTAACTCATTTGTGAAAGAGCCCTATTTCTTTCTTGCGTTGAATACATTTTCTGTCAATAGTTTTGACATTTCAAATGATCAAGTTACACGTGCAAGTAATTTTGGTTGCATAACTGGTTGCAATTGATAGTGTCGTTTAAAAACTGAACATCGGCCTATGTTCAGAAATTAAAAAAACGCGCGGTATAATTATTTAGCATATAATGTAGGCTAGTAGTAGTAGACAATCTTTATTAGGCTTCGACCTATGTGGTCTTTCCGCCTTAATGTAGGCTGTTATTCACGAGAAGATGAATTTTATACATTCGACTTCGGCTCGTGTATAATCGTCCGAGTAAATAATAGCCATTATGTGAGAGTCAAATAATACGCTTTATCTATGACTTATTAAATAAAACAATTCTTGTTAACATTTTTTTGTCAATAAAAAACCAAATGTTGGCAACCAAATATGCATATGTGAATGAGCTTCCATGGGCAGAATGTATTTATTTATCGTGTGGCATACACAAACATGACTGCTATACATTGATATATTAATGAGCAGATATTATCGTAATTAGAAGGCAAATACCTTCGTAATCTTCATCATGACTATCGATATCATGTTCATGTCTATGTGGTCAGGAGGACGTACGAGTTGAACAATTGTTGAACGCCAGTTGCCCTAACCCCTTTAGCATTACCCTTGGTGCACCACGAGGAGGCGAACTAGGATAGCCACTTTCATCACTCCAAATGAGCTCGAAGCTAAGGAGTGTAGCACATCATACACGTGTTAACAGGTCCTTAGGTTAACAGTAGGTTAGCAGGAAAACATTAATGAATTTTCTTCATTTCACTGTTTAGCTACAAATACTGACGACCGACACTCTCAAACTTAATGTAAAACAACAGTTGCACTAACAACTGTCATGGGATGAATGAAGGATAACAGTGAGAGCGTACATAGGGACACGAAAAATAAAGACATGTAAAAAGCGTTACACACAGTTTAATTGAAGAGGCCGCACCATGTTTTATTATGAAGTAATAATACAACCCCCGTTATATAATGTAGTTATAATACAATCCCTGCTGTATAATCAAGTCATTATACAACCCCTGTTGTATAATTAAGTACATTATATTACTACAGTGACGTACATAATGCATGTATTATTTATGAGTCATAGATAAAACAATTTATAAAACACACCAGATCATTATGTTCTAAATCCCGTATTTTAAATCGGCGACTTTCTGAAATAACGATTCGGATCTGAAGCACTTCACGTTTTTAATCTTTAATTAAAAAGTTTACGAGTCTCCCCAACGCCGTCCATTAAATAGATAAGACAGGTAAATGTTTGCTCTTAATTCTGCCTGCTGCATCGAAGTCGAAATCTCTGCGGACTTGGTGATTTATCACCCTTTGCTGGGTTATACGAACAGTATGACATATCTGGGATTTAATGCATAGTTCGCACCTACATATTGGTGCTTCCGTTATATCCTGGGGGAAGAAAGAAATTCCATTTCCTGATGTCAAAGGATGGTTTTGTGAATGTTAGTGGTTTCTATTTGGTGTGTGTACATAGTGAGTGATGTTTCCTGTGGTGGTGATTTATACATAATTTGCGATGTGATATGATGAACTAGAGATATATGAAGGTGCGAGTCATACAATGAATACGATATAATCTTACAATAGAGTAATGACAAATACGCAAAGGAAGATATTTTGTAAACAAGCAATAAAAACTGAAAATACGTCCTTTTTGCGATTCTAATATAAATGTCGCTTTTATAAATGACACGTTGCAGTTTAATACTACCTCTGTTCCATAATAAGTGAGCCACTTGAGTTTTCTTTTAAATTTATTGATACTTAGTTATTTTTTAAATTTTATTTTCATATTCTTAATATACGCAAAATTCTTAATCATATGTGCCATGGAAGTAAAAATATTTGACAGTTTAATTTGTCAAAAGCAACAATTAAAATTCGAATTTTTAAGCGAAAGTGTTCTAACGCCAGAAGTTTCAAACGATGAGAAGACCAAATTTAATCAACCAAAAACGAACGGCTATTGCTCAGCTTTTACTGAAACATCAGAAAAATTGATGGCTAAAAAAGGGAGCAGTGATTTTGACTATTGAAAAATTTACAAATAGTCCCTATTTGAATGTTCTTGATCTTGTTTTTTTGTCGTCTATTCAACCATTACAACACCAACATTTACCGCCCAATATGGACGAATTAATAAGAGTGGTCGAAGAATCATTCGAAGCGGAGACTAGACATACATTAGAAAATGTGTTTATAAATTTACAGACAGTTATGAAATCGATTATAGATTGTGGCGGTGACAATAATTATAAGCTTCAACATATTAGCAAGGCAAAGCTTAGGGAAAATCGCTTGCCTACTATTCGTTTATACTACCATTTTTTGTAAGTTATTTTGAAAAAATATATATAGTACTTCTTAGAAACGAAAATAGCTCACTTATTTTGTAAAAAATACACATCGGAAATGGCTCACTTATTATGGAAAAAATAAAAA
Source organism: Othius punctulatus (assembly GCA_951805005.1). Lineage (NCBI taxonomy): Eukaryota > Metazoa > Arthropoda > Insecta > Coleoptera > Staphylinidae > Othius > Othius punctulatus. The sequence goes on along the minus strand of OX638140.1, from coordinate 22,692,273 downwards.
TCTGGAATGCCTCACATATTATGGAAAAAATAAAAAATCGATAAAGGCTCACTTATTATGGAACACAGGTGGTACTAAATATCATTTCTGTTGGTAAATAGTAATTTTGAGTTAACATCGCAATGTAAACGAGATGATGAAATAATCAACATTGAGTGATTATTTAAGTATTTATTTGACTTTATGCAGGGGAGATACCGTTTATTTGATTTTATGCTAGGGAGATGCCGCTTAGATTTTAGTTGTCTAGAATATATATTGAACACTTGTCGCGTTATCACTCTTAAAGAAATACTTACCTAAACTTCCGTATCCGTGATTTTAAAAGGAGTATTTACGGGGAAAATGGGAGAATTGAAAATAATTTTGAAAATTGAGATATTGATATTGATATGAAGGCGAAAAGACCCCATGGGGTCGATAGCCCAATAAAAATAGTTTATATATATGATATAAAAAAAAAATTGTATACGCTCTGCAAAATACCTTTTTCTACGAAAGTGTTGAAAGACACGTTTTCTGTCATAAAATTTAACCTTGAAAGTTGGTATTTGTTACAAGGAGTGCAGAAAGTACTTTCCGCACTTATATGAGTGCGGAAAGTACTTTCCGCACTCACTTTCCGCACTCCAATACCTCTCTTTTGATTTTTGAGGCAATAAATCGGACGAAACTGTGGATGCAATGGCCGCAAGTTCCGGCGGAGTGTTTGTTATATCATCACTATCGGAATCCATTATTGATATTCTTCTACTTCCAGTATTAATGTATAAATTTCGAGTCTCGATTTGGTGACAAGCGATTTATAAATTTTCTGACGTTTAAATTAATGACAATGACATTTATTTTAAATTAATGATTAAATTTACATTAATCTTTAGTTTTCTACACTTTCGTAGAAAAAATAGTATGTAACACTCGTGCGGAAATGGCCATTGCAAAACTCGTATGAATGGAGCACTCGCTGGCGCTCGTGATCCAACTTTCATACTCGTTTTGCAATGAAGCCCTTTCCGCACTCTTATTACAATATACTATTATGCCGTTTTAGTTGAGTCGGTAAAATGCCCTATTTTAGTCGTTGTTTATAAAAGTTGTCACAGCAACCATTTGTCGACTATTTTAGATTGGTTAAGTAGATAATTCCGGCCTACCACAGGACTACATACTTAATACGATTCGTTATTAAGGTTCTTCTGTAAACATTTTGTAAAGTGTGTACAAAAAAATGTTATTTTCATACGTATCTTCATACGTATCATACGTATCTAAATCTAAACGTTTTTTTTTTTAAAGAAACGTTGCTGATTGCGTAGCCATTGCGTAGGCACAAAACTGTTAATTTGGCAGAACTAAGATGGTTTATTCCGTCTTAGTACTGTGAAATTGACACTTTCTTACTCTGTACTTTTGTTGCTGGGTACATTTTTGTTGCTGGAATGTCATGATTATTTTGTACGTTGCTCATCTTAAACAAATAATTAAAATGTCAATATTCAAGGGGGACAACTTTTGGCAGGCAAATGATATTCAATTGTTTAACCCCATTGCCGCATGGGCGGTAAACCCATTTTTTTTTAATTGGCGTAGGGTCGAGTGATAGCTCATTTGAAAGCTAACTCAATTTGCAATACAACGGTGTATCAATTTTAAAAATCTGCCGATTACTTTTCAAGAAATTATTTTTTTAAGTTTAGCAAAGTACAAAATGTACGCAACAAAAGTACAGAGCAATAAACTGTCAATCAAGATAAATCTATACAGATCATTTTATCTCATACTTTGCAGGCATAATACCTAGCAACATGTAACGCATGTTATATACCGGGCTTTTTTTTCGTTTTTACACATATGATTGACAATGTATAACTGGTTGCCTGCATCTGCCCGCAAGGAATTTCCTATGTGTAATTCTAAAAAAAAAATAGTCAACTCATTAGTGGCGTCGGTGCAAGCAACCTGTCAATTTTGGCATATGTTACACAGAGAGGTTATGTTTTTATTCAAGACAATACACGAGAGTATTCGTAATGTATCAAGATCAGCTGATGTCAACAAATGATTATTTTCTTTGGGCTTACCTGAAAAGTAACATTTTTAATGACGTACAAATACATAACGTAGATGAATTGAAAGGCCGTATACGTACTGCATGTAATGGCATAAATCCACAATATATTACGAATACTCTGCGGGTCTTCAAAAACCCTGTCGTGTATTGCCTTGAATAAAAACATAACCTCTATGTGTAACATATGCCAAAATTGACAGGTTGCCTGCACCGGCGCCGTTAATGAGTTGATTATTTTTTTTAGAATTACACATAGGAAATTCCTTGCGGGTAGATGCAGGCAACCAGTTATACATTGTCCATCATATGTGTAATAAGGAAAAAAAGCCCGGTATGTTTCGTATGTATAAAAAAATTAACTTCAAATTAGAATCGTCAGACAGCAGTCACATTTCACACTTCACATTCATACATTACCCACATCATCAACTTCGCAACCATGACAAGGTGTCATCTCACCTACATACTTTGAATGACTTTTGTGACAGTAAGTAACTATATATTCACTTGCTCACCCTAAGCTAATTAGAGTATTTTTTTTAAATTTCAAGACACGATAGATTTGAACATTTAAATGCTGAAGAAAATTTTCATAGATTTTACATGTATTATGAGGACTATGAGGATGTGATATGAGGATGTATTATGCACACGGTCCGTTCATAATGATAATTTCACTCAATAGTGAATATATCCCTAGGGAAATATCTGAACCCCGCAAGACATGCATGATTTTTATACCAATTTACAAACTTCAACTTGACGTTACATATTTTAAAAACTGTCGTTTTTGTCATGGTCATGGTGAGACTTAAACAAAAACTAAATAAAGACAAAGAAAAACATAGAGCGGTACAAAAATGGAATGTAGATAAATTAAAAGACGAAGATAATAAAGAGAAATATCAAATAAGACTGGACTAATTCATGCAGCACAAGGAAGCAAATGGGAAGGGAGAACAAGACATTGGAAGTGTTTGGCGTGAAATAAAAATAATATAGAAGAAGCAGCAGGGATAGAAATAGGAAATGCTCAGAGAAGATATGGTAAGGATTGGTGGAACGACAAATGCAAAGATGGAGTAAGAATAAAAAACGAAGAAAGAATAACATGGATGAAAACCAACAAAACAGAAGACAGACGAATACGAGCGAAAGAGAAGGACAAGCAACAGAGTCATAAGAACAATAAAAAGAGAAAAATAAAAATTTCAAAACATAAAGAGCTTCTACCAGAATACAAAGATATATAAAAAAACTATCTCTCTGAATATCAAACGAATATGAGATGAACATGGAAAAGCAGGATCAAGAAGGTAAATAAATATGGTACAAAACACTTCATGAATCTGCTAACAGCGAAGAATGAATAACACTTAGAGGAACAAGAACAAAAACAAGAAAACAAAACTGAGGACCAACCGTCGATGGACTAGATATTGGAAATAATAAAGAGCAGCAAACGAGGAAAAACACCAGGAGCAACGAAACAAATGTGGAATTAATAAAATATGGAAGAAAGGAACTGCAAGAAAGAAAACATAAACTAAAGCAAAGGATAAGAATTGAGGAGCAATTACCTGAAGAATGGATACATGGAAGGATAATTACAATACATAAAAAAGGTGACCAGGGGAATTGTGTAAATTACAGAGGTATCACACTACTAAATGCAGCATAGAAGATATTATCATCTATAATACAAAAAAAAACTGGGAAAATACATAGACCATAAAGTTGGGGATTATCAAATTGGTTTCAGGAAACGAAAATCGACAGTGGATGCCATACATGGAATAGAACAAAAAATTGAGAAAGCAAAAGAACACAACATCAAACTAGAAATGCTATTCATCGACTTCAACGACAAAAGTTGACGTTCTACATATTACTATAAAATGTCTCGATTCGAAGGTGATGATGAACACAAAAAGGTATGTTTTAAGTCAATTTTCTGAATTTTGTGTACAAAGAGAATATGAAATCAAAGAAACTTGTCCAACTGAACAATTAACTGAACAGTTTGTACGATATGTACAAATTCATGCAACAATGCAGAGTTCAGTTCAGAATAATAAGGAGAAGAATGCTCTGCAGAAAATACCGTTTCCAGTAATGGTTCCCAAATATATAAAAATTGTACGTTTTCAAATTGTAATTTCTGTTTAAATATATTTGACATTGACGTTAGTAATGACATTTGGCTATTTGATTGAAATATTATATTTTCGTAAAATTATCAGTAGTAAAAATCCAAGGGCCTGGAAAACTACGAAATAATTTTATCACAGTTGCCCTAAAGCAATCGGCTTGAGGAAGTTGATATAAAATTGTAAGTTATTTATCAATGCTCAAGGGATATTTGACTTGATTCTTTTGCGATTGAAGCTTTATCTGTCGATGTCAGTATGACATTTTAATAATTAAATTTAATTATTCACTATGAATATCATATCACTATGAAATTTTTTGTAACTTAGCATCGTCAACACAGTGTAGTCAGTCAGTCTAATGTTATTTTGATTGGATATTGTCGCACACGTGACTACAGATAGACGAATTTGATTGGATTTCTATTTCAGCAAAAAATATTCTTAATAAATACCTCATAGGAAAAGATATTCGAAATAATTTTGACTGACTATCCGACACATGATGCCTTGATAAATGTAGGCAGCATGTTGAGGGATATTACACAGAGCGATTGTTAGAATGTTAGAAAAGTATCCACCCCTGATTTCTCAGAAAATCAGGACAAAATAAAAGCTGTTTAGTCACAAGGTGCGTGAATTTGAAATTTTCGGCAGGTGATTATAGGACGGGAGGGAAAAACTGTCACACATATCAAGAGTAGGTACGATAAAAGATGTCCTCCTCAAAATAAAAATGGATGTGTTTCGGGAGTTTCATTGACTCAGTTCAAGCAACTTTTGAATCACCAAAATACAACACATTATTACTTATAGTAGACCGCACACGGGCAACTAAATAGTTGAGGCAACTAAAAATATCCAACATGTTCTATTATGTGGATGATTCAATTGTTGCCGGTGGAAATAAAACATACAATTTCAGACGTGCCACCGCACACTGGCGGTAATAGTTGCTGGTCCCAGACAGTCTGTCTGTCTCATTCAAGTGAAGTGAATTCAATTCAGTCATTTTTTGTAATCGAAATATAATAAACATGTCATTCGATATTTCATTATGTATCCAAACTCCCCCCGTTAGTGGATAGCGAGTTAGGGATAATATTCCTAACAAATACAGTCACTACTACTAATTATGGAATGCTTCACACTGCAGCAGTATTAGAATTGTTTTTCTTTAAATTGTTTTGTGTTTTTTTTGCCTAATTTAACCACGCATATCTCAGAAACGCTTCGTTATTTCGAAGTTCAAGATAGAAGTTTTATAACAATACAGCTAATTCGCCGAAAAAAGGTATATGATTTAAAAATCCTAACGTCAATGTTTTATATAGCAATAATACCCCCTATTTGTACGGCACTGTGTTGACTCGTCACAAGACATCAGATTTCCAAGTCTACTCTAGTAGGAATGTTAAGAGCGTGGTTTTGGCGCGAAAACTGGTCTCTGATTGTTGATAAATCCGCCAGGATTCGATTTAACCCAAATAAACCTACTGTTCCGTATAAGGAACACTTGGGGAAACAGTAATCTGTAGTTGCTTAGAGCTATTATATGTAGATGGCGACTGTATCACAATACAAAGTAATGCTAGAAAGTGAAGTTTTGTATTGTGTATTTAACCTGCAAAGTTTGGAAGTGTTTAAAAAGTGGTGTGATCTTACAACAATTTCTTCCTGTTGAAACGGGCTAACATGTCGAAGTAAGTATTGATTTTATTTGAATATATTTGTTATCATTTTGGATAGAATAGCAATCTCAATATAATGATGAATACGTATCATACAGTTTTCCCCTAATAACTAACATCAACACGTAGAATTCATCATATACATATAGGTGTTCTTTTAAAAGAACGGTAGGTTTATTGACTACCGAAGCTCGAATAATTCTCCGAACCATTTGTTTATCTATTATTGTTTTTACAGGAAGGCACTCACTCTTGATGAACTGATATACAATGCAGAGAATTTAGATTCAATATCAGATAATATCGTTATCTTTCCTCCTGAAAATGACGGATGGGAAACAGATGAAGATTCAGGAGAAGAGGATAACGTTACTATGACTAATTTGCCAGGAAGTCAGTTGCGAGCCGATGCCGAGTTTTTCAATGATGTGGAGAGAGAAAATGAAGTGATGCCTGATGGTTTGGATTTGGGTGAAGTGTATGATGATGACGATGCAAGCTGGGAACCCGAAGATGATTTGCCTCTTATCCGATTCAAACAAGAATCTCACCCAAATAAAAAACAAAAAAAGATGAATGTAATTTGGTCGAATCATGATATGCCGAAGAAAGATTTTCCTGAATGGAAAAATATAAGTAGTGTCGCAAATAATGTATCACCAACGACACTATTCAGGTATTTTTTTGATGATGATACTTTAAAATTATTGGTCAATAGCACCAATGTATATGCAGCGCAAAAAAATCGAAACGCTAACGTAACAACGGATGAGATGCTTTGTTTCATAGGAGTGCTGCTTTTGAGTGGATACAACATTGTTTCCCGACGCAAAATGTATTGGGAGAATGCAGAAGATGGACATAATGAACTTGTGAGTAATGCAATCTCACGTGATCGTTTTCAATTTATTATGTCTAATATACACTGCTGTGATAATAACGAATTAGATAGAAATGACAAATTTTCTAAAATGAGACCCCTTTTTGATATTTTAAATCAGAGGTTTCAACAATTTTCGCCAACTGAAGAATACCATAGTATCGACGAGGCAATGGTACCCTATTTCGGACGTCACAGCTGCAAACAGTTTATACGTGGTAAACCCATACGTTGGGGATATAAACTGTGGGTTGGAACAACAAAACCAGGTTATATAATCTGGTTTGATCCCTACCAAGGATCTTCTGCAATTATCGAAGGAAAATATAAACATTTGGGATTAGGAGCAAGTGTGATTTTGCGGTATGCAGATGTGTTGCAAGCAATGCATGAACAACCGTATCATTTGTTTTTTGATAATTTTTTTACATCATTTCCATTATTAGTGGAATTGGAGAAGAGGAACCTAAAAGGAACAGGAACAATAAGAGAAAATAGGATTCCAAAATGCGACATGAAATCTTCCAAAGAGCTTAAAAAAAGTGCTAGGGGTTCAATGTGTTTCCAATTAGCAAATGATGCTTTTGTTGCTTGCAAGTGGAATGACAACAGTGTAGCTTGTACGGTTTCAAACTTTTTACCCGTACTCCCACCAAATAAGGTCAAGAGGTATTCGCGTGTAGAAAAGAAATATGTATATCTTGATCAACCCAAGCTTATACAATTGTACAACGAGCATATGGGAGGAGTTGATAGATCTGACCAAAATATAAGTTTACAACGAATATCTATACGTGGAAAAAAATGGTATTTCCCACTTTTTGCGCACTGTTTAGACATGGCCGTGCAAAATGCTTGGCAACTTAGTCGCTTGAATAAAAGTAAACTCGACCAGCTGGCATTTCGGAGGTGCATCGCAACAGGGATATTGGAATCTTGCAAAAAAAGTACTAAACGAGGCCCATCCAAACAAGCAGCTAATTTACACCAGCATTCAAGATATGATAGATTAAACCACTTGATAGTTTATCAAAATAAACAAACACGGTGTGGAGTATGCCATAAAAATGCATTTTTTATATGCGAAAAATGTAAAGTGGCATTATATCCCAAAGAATGTTTTTATAAATATCACGTATTGTGAATTGTTTCAATAAATATTGTACAAAAAAAATTAAAGATACGTACTGATTACTTACTACATAACCCTACCGTTCCTTTAAAAGTACAGCATGAAAATGCTTTTAATAAAAAAATGAGCGTGAGAATAACACATTCAGCATGATTAATATTACTTAGAGCAATAATGACACACATTTACTACAAAAAATTAAAAAAAAATATTTTAGGTTTATTTGGGTTAAAAGCGCTCTGTAATATGTTTTGCATTCCTTACTAACGAAATTTGCGTGCACATTAGCAAAAAAAAATTTAAGATATTCCCATGTGTTTAATTTGTATTGCTTGCGGGCAATGATATGTTTTTTGCGGCGCCGGCGGGCTACAAATAATTTTACGATGAACAGCGCGAGACTTTTTTTCGATGCCTGCTAATTTATGAGTCAACACTTTATTTCCGATACATTATACATATTATGTAATTGGGTCAGAATTCGCTTTCAAAGAATGACAGTAACCAATTACGCCATAGGTGGAGGAGTAGTAGGGATTATTATTATTATTATTATTATTATTATATTATATATTTTAGGAGCCCTCTTTACTCAAAGGCGGCAGAGGGAATTACATGTAAACGACAGCTAAGATAATTCATGAACGGGTCAACATAATTACAATCGGAGACCTGATTTACAAAGTTTACACATTTATCTACAATTGAGCCGAGTAGTTTTAAGAAATAATAAAACGGTGATTAATTATGTAGATAAAAAATGGCATGTTTAGCCAATTTGTGAAATTTTCTTCTGTATTTATTTAATTAAGACAGGGTACATATAATGGAAATTCCCTCGGTTTATTTGGAGCTAATATTGTTGCCAACCACCTTATTTTAAATTGTTCTGTTATCTTGAATTATAATGGAGTATTCTTGTCTAGGAGGCACATCTAAGAGGACTAAGCATCAACGAGGAGAAAACAAAATATATGCACAGTGCACGTACACATGAAGAAAACAAACCAGTAAAGATACAAATAGCACAGTACACATTCCAACGAGCAAATAGCTACAAATATCTAGGAGTCACAGTAAGTGGAAGCAACGACAGATCTATCGAAATCAGTGAAAGAATAAAGGCAGGGAAAATGGCCTTCTGGAAATACCAGAAGCTGCTTAAAGATAAAAACCTCAGCACGAAAACGAAAATAAAAATCTACAAAACCAACATAAGAACAGTAACAACATACGCAGCAGAGACAATGTGCCTGACCAAAAGAGACGAAGAAAGATTGAGAATACTGGAAAAAAGAATTATAAGAAGATCACTGGGCCCTAAGAAAATACAAGGCCAAGAGCACAGACCACTAAGAAACGAAGAAATAAAAAGTATTCTAGAAGAGGAAGATATAGTAAAGTTCATAAAAGCACGGAGGCTCAGCTGGTATGGTCACATACAAAGGAGCCAAGACCCCATATTGAAGAAAATTACGAGCTGGAAACCACCACTCAGCAGATCAAGAGGAAGACCGAAGATAAGATGGCAGGACCAAATACATGAAGATTTGCGAATAATGAAAGTCACAGAATGGAAGAAGAAGGTGCAAGAGAGAAAGGAATGGAAGAAAATAATAAAAGAAACAAAAACACACAAGAACCTATGAAGGAAAAATAGAAAATGTGGACTGATCCACCGCAAAAAAAGGATCAAAAGAGCTCCAGGAAAGGAGCGGCTAATACTCCGCTAGGAGTCTAAGGCCATATATATATATATTCTTGTCTGCTCATAAATCCGATTAGGTGATCAGAAATAAGTCACCTTTAATTAATTTCTTAAAACTACTTTGTCTAATTGTAGATACATGTCTAAACTTTCTATATCAGTTCTTCGATTGTAATTATGTTAACCCGTTCAGGAATTATTTGGCTGTCGATTATTAATAATGCCATATACTAGCTGGAGTAAGAGACCTTTTAATGTCAGGGAATAATATCTTAAAATTGTTATATTTATTTAATTAAATTCACTAAATCCTTTTACAAGTTTTGTAATTTATGTGACTAAATTTGGGTCTTATGAGATTACTGTAAGCTTATTAGCCAAAAAAGGTATATGAAACATTTCTTACATTTTAAGATCACTTTTATTTAAAAATAAATAGACGCCTGACATAGCCAATTCTATTTTCATTGTCATGATGAGAGATGTTTTGATCGCGGAACATAGGGAAATAACATTGGAAAACGGGTTTACTTCAATATCTCTTACCCTAATAAAACTATGAGTAAACTGAGACCATGTTTATTTTAAATACTTTTATTTTTGACCTAAAATCAAATGTTTCGTGTCAATATTAGCAGGCTCTTGGTGACCTCTTCAAGTATTAAAAAAACTATTGAGATGGCAGTTATTAAGGACCCAAGAACTTATGTTCTTATCTCCTCAGGAGCCAAATTTTGTATACATTATCCCTTCTTAAAGTATTATAAGTGCGTGCATTCCGCCCTAGAGATTTCAACAACACCCCAAATGCAAATAGATTCATTTCGGTTTCTTTAAATTCGGGTGCGTAGTTAGTTGGAAAATCCTATTCAATTATCTTTGTGCTTTCTCCGTGTGTTTATGCTTTGTTTATTGTGCGTTTTGGTTTTGTTTGTGTTTTAAAAACTTGTTTCTCCCCCGTGACTATTTTCTACTTTCATCCTGTGACAATTTTTGTGTCTGTAGTTTGTGTATGACTAGGCCCTCCCTGTGACAATTATTATTGCATATTTTATATTTTTATATTTAGTTAGACTATTATATCTTCCTGTGACAATTTACTTGTGCACTGTGTAGTTCTTTTGCGTATTGAGAGATTTGTGTGTATGGAAAGGATGTCACAAACAATGAATGTGTTAACCATACCATAAAAAAATATGGTAAGAGATTATACTCTTTGAAAAATGACAAAAAAAAGTTTATTTAGCTGCTACAAAAATATTTAATAACAAACTAATTTCCTTATTACAGAAAACAGCACAAAAAACCCATTTACCATTAATGTCCATGGTGATGTGGCAACAATGATTGATAATGCAAAGATTTAGAATGAACTACATTAAAAATTATAAGAATTACGATATTTCGCGGTTTATATGCAAAAGTCCGAAAATGAAGTCGGCGTTTGTTCAAACGGCAGAGCCCCCGAGAGAGCTGAAAAAACAGCGGTAAAAAAAGACCTTGAATTGCACTTAATTCGCATATTTGAAACTTCTGTTAGAGAGTCTGTTGACAGAGTACTTGGCAACATGGCATGGCAATTATGTCATTGCTCCATCTCGTAGCGAACACATGAACTGCTTGAAGGATATTTTCAACCATTTTCACGGCGGGGAATTCAATTTAGGTACATGTTAAATAATTAATAAAACCATAAAAACATCTGCTAATTAATAAGTACTATATCTTATTAGATACAGTATTTTACAAGGTTTCAGGATACATTTTTGGAATGGATAAATATAATTTCTCTGAATCAAATTATTTAAATAATATGGTGAACAATTGGTAATTTTAATTATAAACTATATAGTGCCACGTAGAATCAGGTCTATAACCATGCAAAGCTTTAAAATTGTGCAAATATTTGCAAAAACAATCCGTGAAGATGAAAAACGGCAAATATCGAAGATTTAATGAAATTCCATAGAAAAACGTAAATAATCGAAAAACTAACTATATAGTAGCACGTAGTATTTATTTTGAAAATTTATGGCACAGAAAATATGACGTGATTATTAACAGCGTTTAAGTTAAAAAACACTTTTACGCCCAAAAAAACGCGCTCTTAATAAGAAAACTAATTTGCTGAGTAACATTCTAAGATGCTACACTTTGGAAACAAAACCGTTTTGAAAAAAAAAACATTTTCATTTAATTTTGCCGTGCCATGCTCCTAAATTAATGCCACGAAACTGTGGGATACCTTGTATAATTTGATCAATTCATTATATTCCCTTCCTAAATATATTTCGTTCTCAAAAATCGATAAGGGTTTTAAAAATACTACCCATCTAATCCCAATCTTTGGAAAATTAAAATGTTATTTGAAAATTCGTGGTATTTATAAAATTATTATCGATAATGAAAACACCACTTATTGTCAAAGTATTGGAGCTTGTGAAAGTTTTTAAATAAAACAAGGAGAATAACCTTTTTCACAATATACATTTATTTATATTAAATGTACATTTCAACTGCAAGACAGTCATCTTCAGTAGACTTACAAGTAATGAATGAATTTGTATTACTTGCATTCATTACTTGTAAGTCTACTGAAGATAACTGCCTTGCAGTTGAAATGTACATTTAGTATAAATAAATGTGTCCTTGTTTTACCACTTATAATATTACCCCTGGCAATTAGCTAGGTTGAACATTATCAGTGTAATAATGACTCTTGGACAACAGCAGCCACGTAATCATGGATGAAGTAATATCAATGGTTCTGAAAATTGTCCAAAAATAATCTTTGAAATAATAAAGTCGATGAGAGAATAATTTCTGTCGACAATATATCTGCATATTTGCATAAATAGGCCAAACTAACGAAACATTTCACTGCAATACTGCAACAACATTAATTATGCGCCATTAATTAATTCAAAGGATCATAAAGATGCAATGAAAAGTTCTCCACGCATTGATGCCGTAACCTGATTGCTCCCACACAGTGTATATGTATCTTACTTTGTTGTTATAGATGTAGAAGTAAAAGTAAACCACAAATGTTACAATATTAATTATCAATGCACAGGGCTGGCGATCCGATCATTCTTACACTGTTAAGTGGAAAAGTGTTAAAGTTACGTAAGCAAATATACATTCCGTGTCATGAATATTATTAGTTTGAATGAAATAAATATGCTGTTTTGCTGTTTTTCAATGGAATAAGTATTAATACTTTTGCCTCAGATTTTGCAATCATGATTGAGGTGTTGATGATCATCATTGATAGCCAATTAAAACAATGTGCGAATATTGATTCGTTGCTCACATTATGATTTACATTTATACTATAATGTATTGTCATTTATAATGATTTATAATGATTATAAATACTCCATGAATGATTTTTTTGTACGTGATAGCTATAAATGATAATACAAAATTTAAAATGTGCAATTTCTACGATGTTTCAATCTAGTAGTAATATAGTTTATAGATTGGTGCATCAAGTTCAAATAGCTCTATTTGTTATGTGGCATTGCTTATTGCATCAATATTGTAACATTTGATTCCGACATATTTTAATGAAAAATGGGAAAATAACTGAAACTCCCATGTTTACACAATCGCTTATCACTTATAGCCGGCGGATAACCCACCTTCGACACAATATCCAACAGTGGAACTAACAAACAACTAGCAGTATTTCACTTTAAAAATGCGCGTTTATCTGGCACAGCCTTAAAACGCGCACGCATTTAATAAGAATGCAAACCACGCACCGATTCTTTGGTACGAGATAATCCTTATCGTCCGAAACAAGCGCGGCCCGTAAGTTTCTTACAACTGCCGGACAAATCGTACACGTTCTAATAAAACAGCAACAAACACGCCGACGTCAGCAAGGTCGAAGCTTATTTTTCTCCATAGTCCGGCGTGGGGACTATTTGCATAAGAGGACCGCAAGGCACATTCATGGGAGCTGCAGGTGAATTTCTAGAGCGACGATGTGACGCGACACTTGTTTTCGGGTAATCGTTACTAGGCATCGGGATATTTCTACTTCTCGTTAATCAAACCTATGTAGAATTAAGAACTGTCCACGCGCGTAACTTTGAAAACTATTCAGAGTGGTTACTCTGATGTGATGAGTAAAGTTAGATTTCACTATAAAATACGATTTACAGTTCATAATACAAAAAGCATGTAGTTGATATTCTTAGATAATAAACCGAGTGGTAATCATCAATAATGATATTCTCGAATTAAAAATAACGTTCAGCATAGGCGCCGACTACAGGGGGGCAGCGGGGCAGATGCCCCCCTTGAGAAGTTCCAAGTTCTTGTTAATTTTGGCAGGGCACACTTTTTGTGGGTGAATTTTAACGTGAACTCCGCACAGTAGCAGAAAGAGGAAAATTTCAGACGGTTCTGAAAATGTACTAGCTAAAGAAGAATCCCCATTGAGATCAAATGATCTAAACACTACAGCCGAGTGTCCATCTAGCAGTCATGGAAAAATGAAGTTTCTCCCTAATTGTGAAAATAAATATAAGTGAATCGAATATAATCCAGGAAGAGACAAGGTATTTTCTGTGATGAAGTGGACATTCTACGTAATACCATGAATAGACATGATAAAGCATCAATAAATGCGTTTGTGAATGACGGATTTTCTAATTGGAAAAAGGCGTTGGAAAAATTTCAAATATATGAAAATTATGTTTTACACAAATCCGCTGTGGAGAGGTACTATTCATTTTCCACAGGGAAAAATATTCACGAAAAAATATCACTAGCGAAACGGAAAGAAACGATTCAATCACAACTTGCTTTAAAAAAAAAATTCTACCTTGCAATTTCTGGCAGTACAGGGATTAGCAATTAGAGGCCATATCGATGAAACTTCCAATTTCAAAGTTTTATTAAAACTCGGTTCTGAAGATGTTCCTGAATTGAATAGTTGGTAGAATCGTACCAATTATAAATGGTGCTCTCACGATGTTTTTACTGAAATATTGTCTATAATGGCTGGTAATAGTTAATTACGTGACAAGCTTTGTAAATTAATCTTCATGGGCGAGCTGGAAGTTTGTGAGGCGAGCGATGTAGGAGCGAACCATATAATCCAGTGAGCCTAGTAAAGATTAATTGCAAAGCGTGTCACGTACAAACTTTTATTTGCACCTTCATTTGACTATTTTTAAATAAATTGCTTGACATTTATTATACGGAGGCGTTGGGTAATTTGTAGCTAGACGTAGTTATGGTAATGTAAATTGTATTGCTGAATCAACGTGTAACAAAAGAAATAATGCAAAAATGGTTCAATCTGGCAATCAGAACGGTTCTAATAAAGAAAACGAAGCACCATTGACTGCATTCACGACTTCAGCTTTCTCTGTTTCTAACAAAAACGTGAATATGGAAATTGAAAGTAACAAAGAGGAAATGGTTGCCGAAAATGTACAAATGTGTTTGTAATCAAATTTGAATTCGTTTTCAATCTGTCTGCTTTTCTACAACAAAATAACCCTATAAAATGTCATTTACTAAGAAGGTGAAACTAAAGTTATTTCCATGATAGTTCATGTTTTAAAAGAAGCAACTTATTTTGCTATTCTAAGTGACGACACAACCGATATTTTATCAAAAGAACAACTGTCAATATGCTTGAGAATTGTAGATAGCAGTTTAGAAATCTATGAATATTTCATTGGATTTTATGAGACACCTTTCACGAATTCAGAAACGTTGTATTCAGATATAAATGATGTATTGATAAGCCTAGAATTACCAATTGCAAACTGCAGAGGACAGTGTTATGATGGTGCAAGGAATGTAAGTGGAATTAAAAGTGGATTGCAAGCAAGAATTCGACAGTCCGAAAATAGAGCCGTTTTTGTCCACTGCATGGTGCATACATTAAATTTGGTAGTGCAAGATGGTATGCAAGAAATTTTGGAAATACGAAATTTCTTATGCAGTATGAAAAACCTCATAAATGTTGTTAATAAATCGCCTAAACGAATCGAAATATTTAAGAGATTAAAATTAAATACAGAATGGGAATCAAGTTCTTTGCGTCCATTTTGTGCGACTAGATGGTGCTTTCTTAACTAAAAAGCATTGTTGATAATTACCAAACATGAATCGACTTTCTACAAAATGTCTCTGATAGTGATAAGACTGAAGCTGGTGCAAAGGCCAATGGATATTTAAAAACTCTACTGCAACAAAAATCTTTATTTTATTTAAAAATGGTTATCAAGTTATTTGAAAAAATTGAAATTTGGTATACAGAACTGCAGAAACCGTCCCTGAACATTCAGCAAGCAAAATTGAAAATAGATGCTGTGAAAAGTATTGTAAGAAAAATGAGAGACACTGGTTATGAAGCCTTATGGAAATATGCATAAGTGACAGCCAAATCATTAAAATTAATACATATCAAGTTACCAAGACAATGAGTTTCACCTAAGCCAATAAATGATGGTTCCTTAGGGCATTCATTTTTAAATGCGTTTGATTTTTATAAACAAATTTTCTATGAAGTTGATGATAAGGTCTATATAACATTTGATAAACATGGAACAGTTTATTTTGAAAAAAGTTGATAATGAGATTTGCACATTTTATGGAGAAGATTTTAATGTAGAGCGATTAAAGCTTCACAGGGACATGCTTCTAGATTTGGTTTCGACTGAAGCAGTAAAATTAAATTCAATTACTGATGTATGTACATTTCTAAAAAGTCGTCAACATATCACAGAAATGTTGCCGGAAATTCATAAATTTGTTAAGATATTTTTAACTCTACCTGCGACAACATGTACGACTGAAAGAACGTTCTCTAGTCTTCGACGTTTAAAATACTATTTAAGATCGACAATGGGACAGGAGAGGTTAAATCACATTTTACTTTTAAATATGCACCGAGATCTATCGCACTCAATAAATATTGACGACATTGCCAATGAGTTTATTTCGCGGGCAACTGTGAGACAAAACATTTTCTCGGGAATGATAAATTTTATTATATTTTATATTATATTATTTATATTTTATTTATATTATAGGCTTACTATTAGTTTTAAGAATTTTTATTTTTTATTATTAGTTGTAAGAATGACCACTTAATTTATCAAATAAATCAACTTATTTTTCTAAATGACCAAATAACTGACTTTACTTTTTGCCCCCCTCGAGATTCTGAAAAGTCGGCGCCTATGACGTTCAGTATTATTTGTGCCATTGTTATATTTATTACAAAAATGTTTACAATTACAACGAACATTTGGTGGATATCGTGCATCTCATTAGCTCAAAGACGATTCAAACAGTCCATGCGTTATATTCCCCAGAAACTAATATCACTTAATAAATATTTTCGAATATAGTTCAAACCTGCTTATCTCGTAAATAAATTAAAACTAGTTGAATGTGTTATGTCAGCCAATGTAGGTATTATTACAGTAATTGCACCGGTATTTAATTTTATAAATACATACTGTAGAAGAAAGCATTAAACAAGAAGTGAAGACAATCACCAAAAGCTGGAACCTCAATAAATTAAACACTGGCCGCACAGTGGTCGGAATTTCCAAAAAAATGGGATTTAATCTAAGGAACGTTCAAAAAATCTCAAAACCTTGTATGTAGGCGTATTTCGGACTTAGAAATAAGATTCTGAGGTAACTTTTGAGAAATTGTAAAAATTCAAAATCGCCGATCAAATATGGCACACAAAAATCTAAAATTCATGTCCAATTTGAATTCTGTGTTGACAATAATGTCGAAAAAAAAAAGTTTACCTAGCTATTAACAATATTTAACAAAATTTATAGATTTTATTCGAAGCAATAGATAAAAAATGAATTTTTACCAATGTTTTCTGAAAATGTCAATTTTTAGTAATTATTTTCTTAATTTGATCTTACTTCACTGTCTTATGTACATTAAGATATTTATTATCGTTCAATAAATTTTAGCGTCACTTTTATCAGTAATTGTCCAAGCATTTATCAATTATACAAAAAAATGCACGTCTATCAAAATTTTATCATGAAAAATGCATTTTTTATATAGGCTGTAACTTTCACCGGGGCAGCTCGGGGCAGCTGTTTGCTTTCGAAAAAAGTCTGTGTACTTTATATTTTTAGACCTTTCGGAATTTCTGGGGGCACGAGGGGGGCAATATTTTTTTTTCGCTGCTAAACTTTATGCTAGAAATAAGGTAATATTACATAAATTTCCTAAACTACTGTATTTAGTATTATTTAACAATTACTCAAAAAAAGTCTGTGTACTTTATATTTTTAGACCCTTCGGAATTTCTGGGGGCACGAGGGGGGCAATATTTTTTTTTCGCTGCTAAACTTTATGCTGAAATAAGGTAATATTACTTAAATTTCATAAACTACTGTATTTAGTATTATTTAACAATTACTCAATTGCAAAAAAATATTGTCTTATACAGGGTGTCTCCTAAAAAACGCCGCTAGCCTTAACTCCTTTAGTTATTGGCCGATTTCAATAAAACAAAAACCAGATTAAACGGCTCCACATGTTCTACAAAGGGGCCCTAATTTTCTTTTTATGCAAAATCAACTTTCATTTTAGCGATATTCAACTTTTTTTCCAAACGGTTACATATATTTTCTAATTTTTTTTCTGGTAGAGATTATTTTTCTGAATCCAATAATGTATAACATGTTGGCTTTGATGGATGATCAAATTATCTTTTTTGTCGGTCCAATTTTTGAGAAATTACTCAAGTGATGGTTAACAATCAGCGATCGATTGACTGACATGTTACAAGTGTATTTCGAATGCAATAAAATTCGCGATCCAGAAGTGCTCCTGTGCATGGACCGTTTTCAGAACAGTGAAGTCCCAGAGTCTAGAAAATTTGGAACCCTTAAAAAATTAAGAAAGTACGGTGCTTTTAAGAAACCGATGAGAGAGGAACACATATTTCGCGGAAATGTGGAATTAGATGTACTTCTTAGTGTGCAAGAAAATCCAAAAACATCTATTCAGGAAATTGCAAATAACATTGACACATCAAAACGCACTGTAAATGCAATTCTTAAGAAACAATAATTGCTTCGAATAAAATCTATAAATTTTGTTAAATATTGTTAATAGATACGTAAACAATTTTTTTTCGAAATTATTGTCAACACAGAATTCAAATTGGACATAAATTTTAGATTTTTGTGCGCCATATTAGATCGGCCATTTTGAATTTTTTGAATTTCTTAAACGTTACCTCAAAATCTTATTTCTAAGTCCGAAATACACCTATATACAAGGTTTTGAGATTTTTTGAAGGTTCCTTAGAATAAATCCCATTTTTTTCGAAATTCCGACCACAGTGCGGCGTTGCGCAGCGTGGCATGGGGGATCTGTGAGTCGGTCGTTCAGTTAGTCCTATAAGTGAAACCGTACCGAAAAGATCTGCGGATGGTCAGTGACCCCTTTGGATGCCTCGTGGTATCCAGTTGACTCCCGGATTCAGTGCCTCACCTTGACGTAGTACTGGAGCTCGTGCGACAACACTAACACCGTGAAAGCAGTTAATCGATGGCCGGTAGTCGCGTGTAAAGTTGCTAATCGACTTGAGAAATCATAGCGACGAATTTCGGCGCTCGCAATCTAATATGTGCACTAACTCGCGCCTCCTGCACAGTAAAATGTTCGTTTTGTCGCACGCTAACGAGAGCACGAGGGGCTCCAGGCAATAAATATCGTTATATAACTTTTTGTTTTTCTGTTCCCAGATCTGCCATGATCTGCCACTTTTCTCCGGTGATCTATCCGGTGTCACACTTTGGATTTCACTGTCATGTGGTATCCCACCAACCTATTTGGGATAGTTACACATAATTTTATTATGTTCTTTTTGACCGTGATTATGTATTCTATTAAGTTTTTTTTGTTCCCATTTGGACCATGTGTACTTTTGTTGTTCCTTCTATTTCGAAGCACCCTATTGCATGGAATGCAAAGCTACAATTTTGTCTGCTGTGGGTGCTTAAATACGTAAGTGTGGGCACTAATTTATTCGATAGACCTTAAAACTGACCCATCTACAATAAATATGAGAATGCGTGAATCTGGCTAAGTTGCACAGCGACTCTTGGAATAACGTTGTTAAATCTTTGTTTTGCATTGAAACTCAACATCAATACTGTGTAATGTATCTTTAGCCCTTAGACTCCCGAATTTTTAAAAGTTGAATTCTAAGTTACAGGTCCACTTTTTCGCGATTAAATGGCTTGAAAACGTCACTGAATATTTGGATTAATATTTTAAGGATTTTTACTGGGTTTTTAAGGATAGTCACAATTGTGTGTCTTGGGAGTTAATTAGTCATAGTCACAATGTGACATTAAATTATTTATTACAATGGATGTTCAGAAAACAATTCTGATGCTTGCGAAAACATAAGTATACATTACACTGCTTACAGCGAACTCTTGAAAAGACTTGTACAATTTTCCAATCGGCAGCTAACAGGATTTTTGAGGTCATCGGCAATAGGCCAATACTCAAACCCGTCGTAACGCTCATCTTTGCATGGCAAAGCTGCAAGCGTTTTTCTTTTCTTTCTTTCGTTGTTCACTGCAATCCGTACTTCTTCATCTCCAGTATCTGCCTCGTCTTCAGTTAATCTTTTCTTGGACCCAGCAGTCAAGTATTCCGCAAGCTTAAGCCGGAAATCGAAAAGTTTCATAGATTTGGTTTTAGTACTTTTACAATCTCGCGTGTATTCCATCCAACTGTTTAGAATGGATAGATCAAAGAGATGCAATATTATTTTGAATGTCCATTTTCTCGTTCTAAAGAATGTTCGATAATATTCTATCATCTGATCGCAGATGTCCACTCCACCCATCCGTCAATTGTACATGTTCACTACTCTAGGGCAAGTTACTTCAACAAGCTGTTTTTGTGTCTTATCCCATCTTTTTACAAGACACTCAGGCTCATTACCAAAAGCTGTTGAAATCATCAGCACAGTTTTGGTTGTCCTTCCATTTTATTAGGCAATTTTTTTTATCACTGTTCATAAATTCTTCAGATTCCCATCTTTTCATTTCCGTATATTTCTTGAAATTTAATCCTTTTATTCTGTTGCCCATGATAGTGCCAGTTGCATAAATTGCTCAATTCATTCATTAGACCTAAAGTTGAGAAATATAGGTAAAAAAATTAAAATAAACTATTTTCAGGCAAAGTCTGTGAGAGTCTAATGATCACCGATGGTCCTAATCCTAACTCTCTTTTTATTAGGGAGGTGGTTAGACATTGATATATTTCAAAATCCAAATCTGTGCCACCAGATGTAGTTAAGACAAAATTCTTAAGTCCTACCGGCCTTGGTTTATTCTTTACCTATTGACGCACAGGGCATCTTACCAAGAATTGTATCATTTGCTCATCAACAGAATATGCTGAATTCTGCTTTCTGACTGATTCTGATTAATAGCATGACATCGATTTTTCACTACATTAATCATATCCGAACCTTCCACAATCTGTTATTTTTTGCTCTTCATCAGAAAAGCTAAGATTGTCAACCACGTGAAAATTGACCCTAACGAATAAAATCTGTCGCGAGGCATAATATTTGCAACCATCGGACATTGATATTTTGAATCCCAGTACATATGAATTTTCGGTAATTTTAAGCAGCCCATGAGAGCGTGTAAACAAAAAAACTTTTTTATCTCTTCGGCAGTTACAACAATCGACTTTCCATTTTGCTGTAGATAGTACTGGGCGGTGCATTCAGCACCAAGTTAAAAAAGTCATCATTCAAATATTTAGAAAAATATTTCCATGGAGTGAGTACTTCGCCTTGAACAGAATCGGCATCTGATGGTGCGGTCAGACTCTGGAAGGAACCTCTTACCCAACGAAACATTGTTGACAGAGGTATTTCATCATCGCTACTCCAAGTTTCTTCTTCACTTTCGTCTTCATTTTCTTGCAATTCTCCATTTTTGTCATCAATTATTGCAGTATCACCTTCGCCTACGTAATTTTCTTGGCCAACTGCTTCCCAAAGGCAGTCGTCTTGTTCCTCATCGACATCAAAGTCTGACCAACAACATGTAGAGCTCTTCGAGGTTGTTTGCTAGGTGCTCCAAATCAATCTTACCAGTGGTTTCTGCAGAAGTTAAAATATTTTTTGTTGACTATGTCGGAAAAATGAAACAAGTAGGCTCCTGGAGCTCACAATTGTGAAAATAAAATTGTGTACTTAATTACATGGTAACGTAACCTCAATCTACATGTTTTAAAGTTTACAATGAAAGTAAAACTAATCAATAAACGTAATCTACAATCTGGAGTAAATAAGCTAAACCAATAATTGAAAATAAAAATACTTACTTTTTGTCGCCATGGCACTGAATTAACTAGCAGTAAGCACGTGTGGGTTCTCGACGTAAAAAAAAAAAACGCAGGCTCATGAATTTGACGTATTATACGCATATAAATAAACATATGAATCAGGAGGCGTTTCCATATCCATTATGACCTTTAAAGTGACTTTGAATACGGACCGCACAATTATGGGTACTTGGAGTCTAAGGGGTTAATGAAAGAGCTATGTTAATTAATTAAAGACATAAACTCCGGAATAATATGGCCTTAGAACTGGGGTTTTAAGGCGATCACAATAATATCACAAGGCAAGGATATGGAGTCGAATATATAATCCAATGAAAAACTTGTCTAAAATGGAACTGGGCTGAGCATTTGCCGGTAGATCGGATGCTCAGTGATTCATGATCATACTCAAATGAAGAAAGTCCGCCAAGCAGATGTAAAGATAATTTGAAGAGAATCGAAGGAAATTGCATACTGGCAGCTCAGGACCGAGAAATAAGGAAGATTCTAGGGGAGGCCTATGTCCATCAATCCTAGAGAGTGGCCATTATAGTGCCTGGTTGTGAACTAAACCTCGTAGAGAGTGACCGCTATAGTGCCTAATTGTGAACTAAATCTCATAGATTGCGCTGCAAAAATTGCCTTGTTATCTGTATTAGTCTGCTACAGTAATTCCAGCAGGCACACGAGCACTTGCTGGAGTTTACTTTATCACTGTCGTGAAAACTACTTGCCCAGAACTCGTACCTTTTGCCATGAAGGCTACCGCGGTGCCATTACCATAAATGCGTTTAGAATAATTCGTGCTTAAATGGCGATCTCGCCGTTTCCTGCTTGGTGAATTATGTAGGAAATGCAATCGGCATTTGTGTTATGCAAATGGAACATGCTCAGTCAGTGACGACGGCGGATCCAATTATTTATGCACGTGTTCGTAAACGTTATTAATTAACGATGTAGACCAATTAGACTGTGAAAGGAATCGAGAGAGTACACGGCTGGACTTGATTAACTTTGCATTAATGTGGAGAAAAGTGTGAAATCTAATTAGTGTGAAATCGATTCGATTCTGATTTGAATTGTCAACCATTCATAATTGCGTTCGTATTTCCCGAGATAAAATGTCAACGGTTCGATATTGCGTGCCAGCACTTATAATTGTAATAATTTGTATTGTGTAAAATGTTATATTATATGAAATATTAAAACATTTCAATTGCGCTTATCAGAACCATCATTATTATAAGAATTATAGTACATACCTACTACTTCTGTTGGAGATGACCCTAAATGTAATATATTTTCATTTGCTTGTGTATTAATAAATATGCATCCATAGTTGATATATCTTTATATATCCCAGTTAAAGATAACTCAATATGTGACGTATACTTTTATGTTAATTTGTTTTTTTTTCAGTTAGTTTATTTATAAGTTACAAATTTCCTGCCACT
This sequence comes from Othius punctulatus, assembly GCA_951805005.1. Lineage (NCBI taxonomy): Eukaryota > Metazoa > Arthropoda > Insecta > Coleoptera > Staphylinidae > Othius > Othius punctulatus. The sequence goes on along the minus strand of OX638140.1, from coordinate 22,668,794 downwards.
ATACTATACAATAAAAGACGTAGGATTTGGAGCTGACAATAGATCCTTGTCTGCTTAGGTACAGTTACTGCAGTGCAGTAAACATCGTATTGATATCTGGCCAAAACAAGATATCTGTTCTTTCCGATAAAGAATCGGTATCGGATCCACTTTATCAACAGATTCTACGGCCAATACAGATTCGGATGTCGGGCAGAACGGGCGGACCATTGGAATAACGGCCAAAGTTGCATAATAAAATTTCACACCCCATTTATAGAGAGGCCAGGCCGGGTTCGATCAATCTTAATTTAAAATCGATTACGGACGTTTGTGGCCCGGGCGAGTTCCGTTTGAGTCACATTGTTTTTAAACAATCAATTGTCCCGATTACAATTGCGAATGTGGCGGTTTGCGTGGTGCTAATCAATCGGGTCCTTGGGTCAGGCCTGGTATAAATAAACGTTCAACTGCTGCAAAATGCGAACCGGAATGATGTCACCCGCTATTCATGTGATATTATTTAATATTTATAATTCTTTTTAACGTGACATCATAATAACATTATAATTTTATAAATATGTAGAGGCTATCAGAAAGGATATATTTACTACAAAATACAAAACTACTTCTGATTTAAATATCAATTTACCACAGTACGGTTGTATTTTGTGAAAAACTATGTCTTCATAATAAACTTTATTAAACGCAAGTAAATGGTAAATTTAAGTAAACGTATGAATGAAGCCTTACTATTCTGTTCTGTTGAAGCTTTTTACTATACAAAATCCAGTTAAAACTGTAAAGTATTATTAATGAGATCCACCGTGCATTACAAACAATCTATTTAACCAATTGTAGTTTCATTGTAATCTAGAAGTATTTCTTGTTAGTAAGTGTTAGTGTTAGTAATCCATATTTATTTTATTTTATAGAGACAACAATGATTAATACTTCTATTTTATACAAAACGATAAAATAATTCAATTTTTTCTATAGCAGATGTTAAAAGCTAAAATAAGCAAATTCAATTACGGACATACCTACGAATTAAATCAAGCACGTTTAAAAATTTAAATAGTATTATAGGGGTTGCTATGGTTTATTATAAAGTGTGTTTTTCATTCCTAAAACAATCTTTATAGGGCTATCGACCCGATTTTTAATTTTCCTATTTTGACAGTTTGCGCAAGTGGATGCAAAATTGGTACAAAAATGTATGAAAATGAAAAAATAACTGCTATTAGATGTAGAAGATGCATCCGAGGCAGAGAGTAAATTATTGCCTCAACAATCGCGGATTATTATAATAGTATTAATTTATATGATTTTCATTTAAATAATAAGTAATAGCTATTTATGGCATAAGTGTATAAAGACAAATATTATCTGGAAGAAAATAGTTTGTAACTGCGACTTCTATGCCAACATCCATTGTTGTATTAGTTTCTGACGTTTATGATTATTCAAAGATTAAAATTCATTGAGCAATAAAAAAGTTGAAGATTCAATAAAATTTTAGGAGTATATTATAACGACGATAACATTGCTGATTATCTTTTCTAGTGACTAATAAATAATTATTACTTTATTCGTGTTGTCAGTAGAAGTGTGAATAAAGTTTTTCTGTAATAATTTTATTCATACTTTTGATTGAACTATTGTTTTAATAATGAGATTTAATACTTGAAAGGTACACGGGAAAAACCGGCTAAGTCATTTTTTATAGAAATTGTTATAGCAGCACAATCTTGTTGAAATTTTCCGATGTCTTTGCTCAGTCGATAACTCACGAGAAAATTCAGCTAAGTCAAATGATAGAGCCAGATGAAAAATCCAGATTAAAGATCATGCTTTGATTAATTTAATTCGCGCTTTTAAGCTTTCAATTCACGAATTTAATCGATCACCGCGACCAGCTACAATGGAATGATTGCGGATATTGCGAGTAATTTAATTACAATTGCAGGATAACAATGGGATAATTACTTCAATTACAGGTACTTTAATTAGAATTGTAGGTTAATAATTAGAGGTTAAATTGATACTATAAATCACGAGACTTGCAACAATAGGGACCGCCGGACAATAGCACGCCACCGCCGCCATCCCCCCCACCCCCCGGGGTGGATTATTATTGGCAAACACCTTGTAGATAATGGAAATATCTTACAAACTAATTATTTACCCGCTGTAACATACTTTTATTTTAAATTAATTAAATACAAGATCAACAATATTTCCACTTTTATCATGCTGGGAGAAAAAATATCACGCGTTGAAAGAACATCAGGCACGCCACAACCCCTTCGAGGCCACCATGCTCCCTCGAAACAACCAGCAGTTGTGGCGTAGTACAAACAATTTGACATTGCCATATAAAATTGCTATTGTAACCTAATTTCTTGTACTAGATATATATGAGCATGACTGTACCCTTACGATTGATCTAGCTAGAAGGAGTCCACATAATACGAGGAGAATAGATCAACATACCTCAGCTTAAGGGTATCATTGACATTTTTTTCGCCAAACCGACCCGGCGAAGACTACGCCCGATGTACTCAAATGGATGGAATTATACTTAAATTCAGAGTCAGGTGAAGCCTGCTCTTGCATAGAGGATGATACAGTATAAGAGGATGTTGTTGATGCAGTAGTAATAAATGCGTCAAAGAGCACACGTCGAATTTCTTTGCAGTTAGTCTTTCTCATATTTTTTACGGCGTATATTGCATTGAGAACAATTGCATACATATTACTACACCAGTGTACAAACACGTCATCCGGGAATAATCAACTCCGCCTGGAATTTTGTCAATGGTTCTGCAAAGAGCTGATGAAAATATAAATGTTTCTTTTACTTTTCTCCGGAGTGACGAGGCCACATTAAACAAAGATATAATGAATAACTTTTATAACTAACATTATTATTCTTTAAGTAATACGCATGTTATCAGGCAAGCAGGCTTAACGGAAATCTGTATCGTGCATTTCTTGAGAATCAATTACAGAAACGTTCAATGATAAGGCGATATTATGCTCATTCAAGATCAAGGAAATAATTTTGTATGTTTATTGTAATCTTTATTGTTTACTTCGTTTGTTTCTGCTTCAGGCATTGATTAATTACTCACTGAATAGTAAATGCCACATTGGTTGTTCATATTATTTTTCAATAAAGAGGTTTATAACTTTTTAACGAAGCGAGATCATAATGCTTATTTCAAATGTAATTCAAATTACAAGCTAATGACATATTGATTTGATTGTATACTTCAAGTTAAAAAAGATAAATAAATATGCGAAATATATTAAATAATAATCTATTAATTATTATTGATGCTTTCTCATTTTGCTGCATATAGGTTAAAGGAATATGCCAATTTAAAGTTATTTTATGAGCTACTAATCCTTTGCGCCTCTTGAGAACATGGATTCATTCGTATAGCTGAAACAATTAGAATGCATTTCCCCTTGTAAAGGATTTGATAAAAGCTGGAACGAATATTTTCATAAAATCTGCATTGAGGGTAAAAATATTTAGGGAAAGAATGCCAGAAGTACCACCGGTACCTAGATGGGGTACGTGGCTACATGCTCCCGCTGTTATGCCAACCATTTCGATTCTTTTGAGAAGCTGGTGTTAAAGTTTCCCGAAAAAACCTCGGATTCAATTAGAGAATATCAAAAAGTTACAAAATATAACAGGGTTATACAAAACCTGGCATTTATAAAACAAACTACAGGTTTGTAAGGAAAGCTATAAAAAAATCGTTGCAATATTTGTATTTATGTGCTTATTCTATTGCCAGTTATGCCATTTTATATGCTTACAAAATTATTATAGATGTGTACTACATTGAAGTAAATAATTTTTTTTAGGTTGTGGACTCAGACGATGTATGGTATTATGTAGGGAATATAACTAATACGTAAAACAGTGACGTCATAACAATGCGGTTTCTATAGTTACGCATATATTAATAACTGACAATGTTGATAATACCTCGGTTGTATTTTCAGGATAATACCACAAACAAATGTCGGTCGCTGTCACAATTTTAGGTTAAACACAAATGGCATCGACGATCGTTGCGATGGTGTTATTTATCGGTTGCGCCCACAATCTAGTCGTCCGCTGATAAAAACATAACCCGAAATGTCAGTGTATCTCAAGTACAAGTAAAATAGCAAAATGTGGTAATAAATGTGATTTGCTGTTTGAAAGATGAAGTGATCTAAATAAATATAGGTATTTAAACTGTATATTTAGGTTCTTGTTTATTCTGCTTTACCAGATGACTCAATCAATTTATTATATTCCCTTCCTAAATATAATTCGTGGGGTTCTCAAAAATCGATAATGATTTAAAAAATACAACTTATTTCAACCCCGATCTTTCAAAATGCACCTCGCCCTTCGGGCTCGGTGCATTTTCGTCGTTGGGGTTGAAATTCGTCGTATTTATAAAATCATTATCGATAATGAGAATACCACTTGTTATATTACCCCTGGGAATATAACTCATACGTAAAACAGTGACGTCATAACAATACGGTTTCTATAGTTACGCATGTATTAATAACTGACAATGCTGATAATACCACGGTTGTATTTTCAGGGGTAATATAACAAGTGGTGTTCTCATTATCGATTTTTGAGAACACCACGACTTATATTTAGGAAGAGAATATAATGAATTGATTGAGTCATCTAGTAAAGCAGAATAAACAAGAAGCTAAATATACAGTTTAAATACCTATATTTATTTAGATCACTTCATCTTTCAAGCAGCAAACCACATTTATTACCTCAATTTACTATTTTACTTGTACTTGAGACACACTGACATTTCGGGTTATGTTTTTATCATCGGCCGACTAGATTGTGGGCGCAACCGATTAATAGCACCATCGCAACGATCGTCGCTGCGATTTGTGCTTAACCAAAAATTGTGACAGCGACCGACATTTGTTCGTGGTATTATCCTGAAAATACAACTTGTTGTATTTTCAACATTCTCAGTTATTAATACATGCGTAACTATAGAAACTGCATTGTTATGACGTCACGTTTTACGTATGAGTTATTATATTCTCAGGATAATATCACGTACAAATGTCGGTCGCTGTCACAATTTTTGGTTAAACACAAATCGCAGCGACGATCGTTGCGATGGTGTTATTTATCGGTTGCGCCCACAATCTAGTCGGCCGCTAATAAAAACATAACCCGAAATGTCAGTGTGTTTCAAGTACAAGTAAAATAGTAAAATGTGGTAATAAATGTGGTTTGCTATTTGAAAGATGAAGTGGTTTAACAAAATATAGGTATTTAAACTGTATATTTAGCTTCTTGTTTATAAAATTATTATAGATGTGTACTACATTGAAGTAAATATTTTTTTTTAGGTTGTGGACGTTGTATGGTATTATGTAGGGAATATAACTAATACGTAAAACAGTGACGTCATAACAATGCGGTTTCTATAGTTACGCATATATTAATAACTGACAATGTTGATAATACCACGGTTGTATTTTCAAGAAAGTACCCACGAACAAATGTCGGTCGCTGTCACGAATTCGAGTTCCACACACACAACGATCGTAACGGCGATGACCACATACGAAAGAATAATTATATGTCACGACGATATCTGAACCGATCGTCTTATTTATAGGTCGAATAACTTGCAAACAATGGCCAAGATTCGACGCACTCACAAACAATTTCTAGTCGGCCGTTAATAAAAACATAACCCAAAATGTCAGTATGTCTCTATTACAAGTACGTACATAATTGTGGTTTGCTGTTGTAAATTTTGGAAAATGCCCTTCGTCCTTCGTTGCATGTTCGTCGTTGGGGTTGAAATTCGTTGTATTTATAAAATCACTATCGATAATGAGAACATCACTTGTTATATTACCCCTGGCAACACAATTCCAGAAAATTGTTCAATAAGGATTATTTTGCTGTCGATTTCTGTTGTTTTATCGATAATTTCGGAAAAAACAATTACTTGCCTATTTCGATTTAGATATTTTAATAACATGCTCGTATTTTAAACACATGAAATAAAAATGACGTGGGATTCACAGTTAACTTATCATTTCTTAATAAAAAAAAAAAACCAGTAATTAGTGGTAGTAAGAGTTTCTTTAAATCTACGAACCCGGCCGGCCCAGGCTCGTTACAATATGTAATAAAGGAGTGAGTGAGATGGATAGTAGATATAGCCTAGATGTCAAGAGATTAGTTTGATATGAACTGCATAACTATTTTGCCACAAAAGTCAGTCAAGTTAAATTATCGGTTTCGGCCGATTTGAATTTAACTTGCGGTCGATATTATAAATTGTATAATGCAAAATTCAGCGAGAAAAAGAACTGTCATAGTTAGCGAATATTGATTTATCGATCTTTACAGAATAAAACTTCAATATGAAGGGAAATAGACCTAGTGGATTCCAGCAAAGAAAAATCAAGAAAACAAAACAACTTGGGCGCGAATCGTTATCTGGATCCATTTTTAAGTATGTAGCACATTCGTCTTCATTGGTATCAAATACATTACAGCAAAGTATTGAAAGTGACTTTCTTGATGAAACAGGTGATGTAGAAAGACAATGCCAAAGTGCATTGGATGGAGGGGCTCTGGGAAGAGAGCTGACATACAAGATGAAAGACAAGGTGGAGAAGATCAACATCAAGAAGGATATGACTAAGAAAAAGGACGGAATAGCGACAATGAAGAAGAATCAGAGCAAATTGAAAACGATGAAGAAGAGCTACATGATAATCACAAAACAAATGCATCTTATTTAACTCGTTTCGATGTTGCTATTCGGCCAACATCAATGACTGATGATTTGAGAGTTAAAATTGTTAAAACGAGAAGTGAACCCTATCAAAATAGAAATGGCCCATATTTAGATACTGTCTAAAGATCTGGAGATAAAATAAAAGGAAAGAGCCGACATTTCAATTCAGAATTGTTTTATAAAGCGTTATCAAATGGAGAAAAAGTACTCAGAAAATTGATGCTATACTCTCGAACAAAAAACAGTTTATACTGTTTTTGTTGCAAACTGTTTACGCACCATGAAACAGAACATCTGAGTTTTGTCAGCGTTTGTAATTCATGGTGGCAACTAAATCTTAAAGTGTCTGAACACGAGAATTCTGAAAACCATCTTTCCTGTTTTGAAAAATAAAAAGTCTTGGAAAATAGATTGAGGCTGCAAGAAACCATTGACCATAAACATCAAATGGTTTTTGACCAAGAAAAAAAGAAGTCGCGTGACATTTTGAGTCGCTTTTTAGATGTTATTCCTCGCCTGGCACGGCAAAATCTTCCTCTTAGGGGGCATAGAGAGGAGTTTCATCAGACAATAGGGGGAAATTCTTAGAATTTATTAATCTATTGTCGAAATATGACCCACTTCTAAAAGAGCATATGCTAAGAATTGAACATGCTATCGTCTGTACAAAACAGACACGGGTAGATTCTTATTTGTCCAAAGACATTCAAAATGAAAGTTCAGTCTTTGGGGAAAGAGTTGAAAAATAACATTGTGGACCACATAAAAAAACAAAATATTTCGGAATTATTTTAGATAGCACTCCAGACATATCACATGTTGATCAGATGAGTTATGTAATGCGATATGTTCATATTGAAGGCGATCAAGTTGATGTGAAGGAATCATTTCTAGGTTTCTTCCCTATGGCTGGAAAGACTGCAGTGGAACTTACTGAAAATATCCTTACGCAGCTGGAGAGTGATAACTTGGACATACATTTATGTTGGGTTCAAGGATATGTTAACGCTGCAACTATGGTAGGAGTTTATGGTGGTGTACAAGAAAAAATAAAAGAACACAATCCTAAAGCGTTGTTTATGCATTGTGCTAATCATTCGCTAAATCTATGTGGAGTGCACTCATTCGGGAGTGTTAGTTCAAATGTAACTTTTTTCGGGACAGTAGAAAGAGTTTACACGTTCTTTTCGTCGTTAACACATCGATGGGAAATTTTAATGAAAAGTGTAGGCGTATCGGTTAAAAGGCTAGTAGAGACAAGATGGAGTGCTCATCCTGACGCTGTTAAACCACTGAAGGATAATTTTTGAGAACCTTGTATTAACACTCGAAGCATATGTGATCCCAGCGGAGAAAACGTCGATACAAGAGAAGCAGCATCCACACTCTTACCAGCTTTGTATGACTTCCGTTTTTTATACTACCTTCTCTTTGGTGTGAAGTCCTAAAAGGAGTTAACCAGACACAAAACTATACACAAACGACGAACGAACGAAAAGTGTGTCATAATAATCAAAGCCCTAAAAATTTTTCTTCAAAGCCAATGAATCCAAATAGTGGAAAGAGCTATTTCCAATGCAACTGAAAAATGTGAGGACTTGGATATTTCGATTGAAATAAGAGGAAGGAGGAGATTCCGAAAACGTATGCCAGGTGAAATTGCCCAAGACGCTGGACAAACATTGCCAGACGAGCTGCAGTGAGCTATGTCAGAATGTCTTGATAGATTTTACGGAGAACTAGACCATCGTTACAGGGCAATGGATGACATTCTCATAACATTTGGTGTTGTTCAGCCTAAAACTCTGCTTACGTCAACAGAAAAGAATTTCGTGGTTTAGTTCTAAATCTGACGAAAATCTATGATGAATTGTCTGCAGAGGACATTATTTTGGAGATTTTAAGACTGAGGCGCCACTTGGAAGCCGCCAGCATTTCTTTCCAAGAAGCGGTCCAATAAACTACATTGGAGCTTCTGAAATTTATTGAAAAATGGGACTATTCTGAGTCTGTTCCGAGTCAAGCGCTGTGTCTAAGATTTCTTTTAAATGTTTGTGTTTCGGTGGCTTATTGTGAAAGAAGTTTCTCAAAATTAAAGTTGATAAAATCTTACTTAAGATCAGCAATGAGCCACGCGCGACTAATCTTTTCATATTGTCCATTGAAAAGGAGAGGAAAGGAAATTTTGATAATGTAATCGAATATATTAGCAAAATAATGTCACGTAAGCACGTTTAGTGTTTGTTGTTTTATTTTGGGGGTGGTCAATATAAATCCGCCCCTAGAGCCAACCCATGCTACGCCGCCACTGCCATTGTATGCACAATTGCACGTAAACGACATAAGCAGCATACATTGCTTATCTCGTTAAACTGCCAATAATTCTTTTCTAAATGTGCACTTGGCGTTTCTCGAGCAATAAATTTAAGCGTAGTCGATGCAAAAATGGCCTACAAATTTCCTACTTCACAATATAAATTACGATGTACACCTTACTAGCAGCAGCACCTAGCTAGCATGATAAATGATGATGATTACGTATTAAATAGAGTAATCGGGTATCCAAGGAGATAATTAAAATTAACGGTTAGGATATTTATGAGAGCACCGCAGGCATTAATTTTTGTCGCTGCCCCATGACTCTCACACATCTCCAGGAGGTAATGAGAGACGCAGGTATTCGCCTTTCACGTTATATAATACGTCGAAACGGGAACTGCCGTGGGCAGAGCTCCCACAACGCCTGCTTTAAACCATTGTTAATTGTTACGCAACGATTAGCATATTACAAGAAATATTTCAGTACACGCCTCGACACTTAAATTCGAAACTGAAATAGTCCATCTAATAGAATTATTAAAAATTATTTAAATTAGTAAGGTTCCTTAATTAATTAACATATATCATTGTCATTAATATGTATACAGGCTGTTTCGTTAATAATAGGGTTACTTTGTTGGTATTGTAAGGGGGGTTGGGGGTTGCAATAACGTTTTAAAATATGAAATATTGTACAATAAGCGTTAAAATATTCACGAAAAGTAAAATATATTGAATATTTTTTATTCTGTTTCATAATTAAATTGACGTTTAAACAGGTCCCCGAAAAGTGCATGTAAACTTTGAACACAATTATTTAAATTCCTACTTTTAATAGTAATAGTTATTTAATAGTTAGTTATTGCCCTACCACAGGGCAACAAACAAGTGTACAAATGCATATTTAACTCTGAATACAAACGTTAAAATTCTTACGTTTAATAGTTTCTTTAATAGTTATTTGAACGTGAATATAATACACGTACAGGGTTTCTCATGCAAACCGTCAGTTAAAAGTTTACGGGGTTCTCGATAAAATAATAGTTATTTTCTCACCAGCAATCTCGTAAGATGACATTGCATTCATGGTTACAAGTAGTGATGGGATAATCGGATGATTTTAATATTCAGAATATTATATTCGGATGATGTCAATAATCGGAATATTATTCGGAATCAATAATCGGAATAATAATCGGAATCGTACAATACTCGGAATAGAATAATCGGAATATTGATTCCGAATAATAATCGCACTTAAGAATCGGAATAATACTCGGAATCAAGAATCGGAATAATAATCGGAATCAAAAATCGGAATAATAATCGGAATCAAGAATCAGAATATATTCGGAATCGGATGACACTGGGATTAAAATATATTGGGAATCGGATGATACTAGCTTTAAAAAATCGGATAAAAAAATGTTTTCATGTAAATCGTTATCTAAATATAGACAGCCGCCGTGTTTACCAGGTGCAGACCAACCGATCGCCATGAACGGCTGGCAAACGACGTTGGACGTTACGGCCACTAAATTGATTATTTTTCCTCTAACTTATTCGCTGCTGTTAAGTGTTACTACCGCCGCACAGTGGGACAGGAGCGATTTTGGCCGGACAAAAATCTGAAATCTTGTAATTGACTTTTTGACACTTAAAGTCGACAAAAAAACATGAAAGTGTAGATTCAATTATTTAAAATGTAGGAAGGGGAGCCTTTTTTTATTATCAAACGTAAAAATCTAGTTAAGCATGAATGTAGGTCAGTTTTTTGAAAGAAAATCAACAGTAATGTTATTAAATGAAATTTTAAATGAAATTGACATTCCACAATAATTTAATCAAAATTTAAAAAAAAAATATGTAAGTAGAAAAGTGACTTTGTTTCATTTTTGATTGGACGCGCCCTACATTCATACTATTAACTCCGAAGGTGGCAAAAGGTGGCAGATGAACGAAATGGCATATGATAGATGAAGGCTGAGAGCATACTATGCCATACAATTTGAACCCCTGCTAACTCCTGCATAATTAGTGCACCCTATTTCATAAAAAATATCGCCTATTTATTTGCATATCTTATGGAAAAATAAACAAGATGAAATAATTTGGTTATAATTTAGCATGTATATATCGTACAAAGTAACTGATTACTAAAAAAAATACTAAGCAAGTATAATAATCATACATTAAAAAGTAGGCGCCAGAATTATTCACGACACGCGACTCGTTTCGGTGTAACACTGGCATTCAAACTCTTCTTAAAGAGAAACCCTTTGTACCATGGGTGCTTAGACTATAATTAAAATCCTGGCACTAGTTTTAACGACCTTGATGATGTTTCTGCTTTTCTGTGGATTTTTGTCCGGCTAGCGGCCAAAGCTGTCCCACTGTGCGCCGTAGGAGTACATTCATAGCGACTAGTTGAGAAAAATGGAGCCCATTTGCAAAACATCTATCGTTTGGATTCATTTTCAAAAAACAACAGACAATACATTTGCGAAATGTTTAATATGCAAACAAAAATTAAAGTACTTTGTCAGTATCACAAATTTACAGCAACATCTTACATCCATTCAATACCAAGTAACACACAATGTCCCCACTGGAGAATTTGAAGAACCAGAAGATATCACGACATTGTCTAGTAGGGAAACAGATAGTACGGTAAGTCATTTTAAGCTAGAATAATTCCGATTTCTATGGGGTATGAAATTTTAGGCAACACAAAGGGCTCGGAAAATATCTCAGTATCAGTCAGTTGTCACTTTTGGTTGTTCAAACAATCCCAATTTGTCCGAAGTCTTATAAAAATGATAGCAGTTGATTATTAACCACTATCAATAGTGGAAAATCGAGGATTGGCTGAATACCGTAAAAAGTTGAATCCTTAATACGCTCTTCCTAGCAGAAACTTAATAAGTTCAAAACTTTTACCAGAATTATATAGAGAAGGAGTCTAAAGGTAAGGTTTTTACTAAATTTAGTTGAACATGTATCTAAACAACAGATATGGTACACATTTTGTATACCAAAATGTTTTACATTCTCAAGTTCTAACCACTAGGGAACTGACTTAAGCCCATCACACTGGAGCAAATATTGCTTGAGCTTTATTAGACGTTTTTATTGAATGGGAAATTAACAATAACATTGTGGTCATAGTTTCTGACAATTTTAGCTAATATAAAAAAAGCAATTACGGAACAATTCCAACAAATACCATCCATACCTTGAACTTGACTGCAAACGACGCTATGAAATCAATAAAAGAACTGACGAGATTCATTGTGCTAATAACAGTGCAGAACCTTTTTGGCCACTTTAAACATAGCGCATTGGCAATGAAAAAACTGAATGATAGTCAATTACAAATGGGCCTTTCAGATTTGAAAGTAAAACAAGATGTTTGTACGAACTGGAATTCTTGTCTTATGATGATGGAGATTGGTAGAAATGAAGGATCCTTTGTATGTAACAGTTACCAACCTTCCACACACTCCCGCATTTTTGGATGCCTGTGAATAGGATATATTAAAATATAATATTTTAATATTGAAACCTATTCACGATATGACGGAACGGCTTTCGGCAGAAAAATATCTCACAATGTCGCTTATTATTCCATTGGTCAGCGGAATAAAATATTTCATAAAAAGACAGCACATGAAAACAGAAGTAGGGTAAATTTTCAAATTAATATGATAGATGCGGTTAGTAGGCGGTTTGCAACTATACAAGCAAATAAAAAAAAAACAGTGAGATATCTTTAGTACACAATCGTGATTTAGTAGCGTGTCAAAAGAAAAATAAATCCTCAAACTGTATTTGCGAATATTTAGACGAGAAACTGCCGGGATCTAGTACTATAGTTTCTCCATGCACTAGGGCTACTGGTGCTGGTGCAGTAAAGCAGGATTTAGTTATGCCATATGCCCAGACGCAATTAAAGAATGCCACAAAGTTCTTAAAGATAGGAGGGTTGTACAAAATTTAGCATTCCTAAAAACCAACTACAGTTTCGTAAGCAAAGCGATTGATAAACTCCAAGCAAAGGACACAACTTTGGTAGATGCGGTTCAAATAGTTGAAGAGTTTAGGAACAACGCGTCGTTGGAACGTCGCGACGCCTCAAACGTACGGGGATCTATAGGATAGATTATTGAAAAAATGTGATTCAGTTTTGTCAAAAAATGAAGGTATTGGCGAGTTACAAAAAATATCAACAGTTTTTAAAGGAGATTTCGTTGATAAATATTTCAATTGTTCCCAAATTTAAATAAACACCGGATGTGTGGATGTGGAGAGAAGCTTTTCACACTTAAAAAATGTGCTCAGTGATAAAAGAAAGGGATTTTCCGTTGAAAATTTAGAAAAACATTTAATTATTAGTTCATTTAAAAATAAGCAGTAATCATTATTTGTTATTAATTATTATTGTTATTAATAATAATCACCAAAACCTATGTTATTAAAATATTACTTTTATCTACCTATAGTGCGTTCTTGTTAATAAAATTATGTTTTGTTTTGTTTTTCTGTATTTTCATAAAAAATAAAATATGCCTTTTCATGCTTTTTCTGCGTTTTTGAGCTTATTCTAATCTTTATGCTATTTTATATGCTTATTTTCTAAGATTTTTATGCATTTTTAAGCGCTTATTTTGTAATTTTTTATGCTTATAAATCCGCGCTTTGCTTATTACAAATGATCGAAGATGCAGGTTGTTGCCGAGAAGTTGGAAGCAACTACTAGTTTTAAATAGTTATTTGTAAATCGATACTAATGTGTTATGGCGAAAATATTTATTATTTCTTGAAAATTACAATAAATTTATTTTCGCCGCATTACAATTTCTAATGTCTTATTTTGCTATTTTGTAACTTGAATTTTTGATATTATGTTGTACCTCTAAAAGTTAAATGCAGGTCTGAACACCTGCATTTTTATTATTTATACCGGGTGATTCAAGTTTTATTACCATGGATTTTTTAGGCATTTGGAGTTGCCCGAAAAATATGAATATTTGGATTTATATAGGTTTGATACTAATCTACGGGAAGGTAGTTTGACTTTTTCGATATAATTAGATAGACGGTTATAAAATTTAAAAAACTCTTTTCGGGCAAAATTCTCTATCGTTATTTTTGCCCTAATCTGTTTTATTTTATTCATAGAACCCATTTATAAAATCAAAAATTAACGAAAATGATTAGATTTCAAATTAAAGCATTTTTTACAATACTGACCAACTTTCCTTGGTATGATTTATGATTTTGTAAGTCAAGAGTGCGGTTGGAACGTTTTATGACTTTTTATGATTCCGACAGTCGCCCGTGGGTTGAACGGGCTTTGCAGAACCGTAATCCCTATCATAAATATTATATCCCTATCAGGCCCTATCATAAAACCCATAAAATCCATTATAGGGACTATTTCTGAAAGCAGCCGTCATAATTTACTTTTTAGTAATAAATCTTACTGTTGTAATATCAAAATTCGAAATGTTTGGAATAGCATTAAAGTATGTGCTGACAAAAACTATATAAATAAAATTACGAATTCTTTGTGAAATAACGTATAAACTACCGGATGGTAATTTTTTAATTTTTTTATCGTCAGATTGGGCTTTATCAATATCTAAACATGTATACTTATATTGGATTTTTTATTTGAATTAGAAGTCGCCATTTTTGGCATGGTAATAAAACTTGATTCACCCGGTATAATATTATTTATTTATTTATAAATACTTCCATCAGCAATAGAGCATAAACCGGAATCGGAATATGATTGGAATTAAATCGGAATAGGAATAAAAATCGGAATCGGAATAAAAATCGGAATCGAAAAAAAAATCGGAATCTGAATAAATATCGGAATCGGAATCGGAATAATAATCGAGATAGGAATAAAAATCGGAATCGGAATAATAATCGGAATCGGAATATTTATCGGATTTTAAAATATTCCGGAAGACGAGATTATTTTAATATTCGGAATCGCCGATTATTTCATCCTAATCGGCCCATCACTAGTTACAAGTACCGTAAGGTTGCCATAACACTTGCTTATTTATTAATCCTTGATGACGGAACTTAATTCATTATATTCATAGGAAAACAATAAAGATGAACAATAAACTATCAAAAATAATTGTTTTTATTTGCTTTTATAAATGAAACAAAATTGTTAAAATTGAAGTTATGTTCGAGTGCTATGGTGTGTTTGCAAAGGTCGGTGCTAGTGTTGTTTTGTGTATTTAAGGCTCTTAATGCGATTTCTAGGTACTGGGAAGTTTGTCCACTGTACGTGCCATCACAGTCGTTACAAGGAATTCTGTATACTATGTTTGATTGTTTGTTTTTTTGGTTTTGAATTTTAGTTTTGATTATAGTTTGTGGGTAGGTAGGTAGGAGCTACTTTGTGTGCAATCATGTAATCGTGTGGTTTGAAAATGTTTTTGATTTTTTGTGACAGTTCAGTAGTGTATGGTAGTGAGATGTAAATGGGTGGTTTGTTCAAATTATTTATGTTCTGTGGTGATTGTGATGTGTTGGTTGTGTCAATGTTTGATGTGTTTTGTGTACGATTGGTGTGAAGTGTGCTTGTTTCAAATTTTTTTTGAGTCTTTGGTGGTATATTCGTTTAATCATATTCTCTGGATATTGGTTTTGTTTCAATATAAGTATGAGTTTTTGGAGGAGTGTGGATATGTACAATGGGGTTGTTAAGATGATACAACCGTCGACTAAAGCGAGGACTACATTTTTTTGCGTTTGAAGCGTGATCGGAGTGAAAGTGTAAATATCTACCTGAATTTATCGGTTTCTTGTACCATTGTGTGAGGATGGTGGGGATATTATTAATTAAGGTGATGTCAGGGAAGTTAAGTGCGTTGTTTGATTGTTTATCTATAGTGAATTGAATTGATCGGTGGAAGCTATTAAAAATATTTAGAGTTTTTATTGATTTGTTAATTGGGATTTCTAATATACAGTCATCCACGTAACGTTTCAAGAACGGTATATCAAAAGGTAAAGAGTTAAGGGCGGTACTTTCTAGTTTTTCCATTACTAATTGTGTAAGTACACTGGAGATTGGGGAGCCCATCGCGCAACTATTGGTTTGGGTGTAAAACTTCGTATCTATTTGGAAGTAGTTACTGGAGTTTATGAACTCGATTTCTGAGAGAAACTCATGCAAGGGTAGTGAAGTAAACTCTGACAATAGGCTCCAGTTTTCCGATAGAATTGATGGAATGAGGTCCAGTGGCATGTTGGTGTAAAGAGAAATGACATCAAGTGATATGATAATGTAGTTATTGCCGAAACATATTGCTTTCTTTCTAAAACTACCAAATGCTAAAGAGTACACCGGTCACTGTTTCAGAAGAACGTCAACCTCACTGTTGGCAAACTCAGGGGCGGATCTGCTAACAATAAAAGGCACGGGGGCTGGAGGAGCAATACAGTAGCCGAAGGATACATAGAAGCTTCGGTTGAAAATAAGAAACGTATCGGTACAAATATTCTTGGAGAAAAGAATATGCTTGTAGAAGCTTTAACCAGTAGCTGCAGAAGTTTGGACATTTCTAAAACAGAAATGTCCTCTGGGATACACTTAAATAAATGTAAACATGTTATTATTCATGTTCATAAGTAATTGTTTAATAAATTTTATCATAAGTTGGTATTAAAAAATGAGTGTTTTTTTGATTTCATTACAAATGCAGCCTTAGAAATAATTCGAAAATTAGTGCTTACGAAGTCAAAGGTGTTATATGAAAATTATATCGTATGTTCTTGATTTTGAGTGAATAAAAAGTTTTTTTTCGTATTTTCGTTTTATTCATGTGCTACGTTACCAGTTAGTTACACATTTCTTCATAGCAACCACAGAAACAAGAATCACTTTTCTTACGTGTGGAACATGCAACTTTTTTGTGACGTAGGCTTCCGCAACTCTGTTTGATCACCAGCCCACGTATCTCTTCTGCACTTGAATGTCATGGATGTTTCACTATCGGCCTAGAAAGTTGCTGACGTTCGTCTAAAATTCTGATGATTTGTCATGTCAGCACACGCTTGACATACCTTGATGCATTACTTTGGAATGATATATTATTTGCTTGATTTTCATTAAGTACACGAAACAATACCGTCTATCACGCGTTAGAAAAGTTATTTTCCATGCTAGTGCAAACTTAATCCACTCGCCCGCTGCACTCGCTCGTGAATTAAACATTTACACTCACTGGATAAATCGTACTTTTCTTAACTTATAAAATAATCTACAATAAATTCACAAGCGGATTCAAGAACACTTTATTTCATTTTCAGGTAAACAACTGTTTATAACGTTGGCTAAGAGGTGTATAATTTCAGTTTAAAACTTCAGATTTGAATGAAATAAAATATTTACTCATATATTTTGCTACCTTGCTGAGATTAAAACAATTCTCATCATGTTGCTGCATCCTGCGAATAATCTCAGTGGGTTTCACACCTTCTGAGTAAAGGGACCGTGTCACTGCTCTCACATCTTTCTTGGTGCAGTGTGACTATGGAGAACTTGTAATAATATCAACTTAAAATCACAACAAAACAGACCTGGAAAATAAACCACCACTTTAAAGTCATTCAAGGAAAAAATTTGCATTTAGTATTTGACTATAGCATTGAGTTTTTAACCAAAGCTGCATAGTATTACTTGTTATTGAGAATATCATTACTACAGAGTAACAAGAATTTAAAAGAAGAAAAAAACGAAAGAAAATTCGGCAGATTTAAGAAACACTAATGTAGTGTTATCCTCAATTGAGATTTTAATGTCCATTTTAACTCTCCCGATGATAGGGCAAATAAATTATGTGGGCTAATGCTGAGCTACGGGTTGATATCAGCGGTCAGTTTCAATACACGTAAGGACAACTGCTTGGATAACATTTTTACAAATATGAGCAAAGATAAAATCAGCGTTAATCCAGTTACTACGATAACGGATCACTCTGGCATATGTATATACTATACATCATATTAAAAAAAATGGAAAACTATCTTGTTTTAACCAAGTTGAACAACTTTACTGGGATTTCTTGGATGACACCAATTTAACTGTAAACATTAAATGTTCAATATTCACGGATATGTTAGATCTTGCATGGAGTCGGCTTTTCCTGAAATCGTGTTCACAACTAGTAGACATAGGAATAAATCGGTACGATGGTTTAACGAGATACATGCGGCAAAACCTTGAACTCGTCAACGAATTCCTTCTTCGTAGTCCTGATGACGCAGATCTCAAAATGTGACGACGCAGCTATCGCAAGAAATACCAAGAGGCTCTCAAAAAACGCCAAGATTAAAGCCAACGAGTATTGGACATTAAGTCATCGTACAATACTCCCAACGCATTATGGGGGGTTATAAACTCGGTTCGAAACAATTAAAACCAACATGAAAGCCATGAGATAAGCCCGGAGAACTGTAATGGGTTTTTTACTTCAATTGCGGAAGAAATTGTTAGTGATATTCCGGATAGTTATGCAAGCCCCATTATCATACCTAAAGGCATATTAATGTACCAGTTTGTTCTCTACGAATCCGTGTCTTGTGTCACAGTCCAAAATGTTATTGATAGTCTAAAGCCTACGGAAAGTAGAGATATCTACGGAATGAATGTAGCACAACTAAAGTGTATGAAAAAGAGAATAGTTATACCCATTACCAAACTTATAAACATGTGCATTGAAATTTATATTTTTTCCGATTGCCTAAAAATAGCTAAAATCATACCCATACATAAAAGTGGTGATAGTAACAGATGTAACAATTTAAGACCTATTGGTCTTTTACCAATATTATCGAAAATCTTTAAACGAATAATTAATAATCAATTGTATTCTTTCTTCGAGGAAAATAGCCTACTCGGCAAATCTCAATTTGGGTTCAGAAAAGGAAAATCCACAAACGATGCAATACTAAACTTAGTTGAACACTGTCTACAATGCTTTGATGATGGTGAATTTTAACTAGCCAGTTTCTTAGACCTTTCTAAAGCCTTCGACGCACATGAATTTCTATTTCGCAAGTTACATATGCATAATTTAGTACCCTCCAGCTGCAAACTAGTGCTGTCATACCTAAGTAATAGAAAGCAAAGTGTCTACTGTAATCGTATTTATTCTTCCTTTCGTCAATAACCACATGAGTTCTCTAAGGTTCCATTCTGTGTCCCCTATTGTTTCGAATTTATTTTAAATTAGTTTTGCTGATGACTATTATTTCTATACTAAACGAACACTTACCCAGTGCAGTAAATTGAAACACTGCCTCACTTGCAAGGGCCAAAGAGTGGTTTCTGACAAATAGCCTGAAGTTAAACGAAGATAAATCTGTAAATATTCTCTTTACATTAAAAAATCTTCTAACAACAGGCAATTCATTCTCTGCACACACTAAATATTTGGGTGTATTTGTAGATGAGAATATGCTGTGGAACACTCATGGAGAGAAACTATCTTTGTAACTGAATCGCTCAATTTTTCTCTTAAGAAACTTCGCTAATAACGTCTCTAGAGCGGTGCTAAGAATAGCCTATTTTGCAGTTTTTCGGTCCCACATAACATACAGTTTGCTGGCCGGGGGCCATTCAGCCATTCGTCATCAATTATTTGGATTGCAAAGACGAGCCCAAAGAGTAATTTCAGGACTTGGATATAGGGATGAGTGCAGACATGCTTTTAAAACATCTAACATTCTGACATTGCCCTGTTTGTTTATTTTAGAATGTCTGTTATATATGTATACACAAAAAAAAAGTCGTCAAACCTTATTGTCTGTTCAAACTTACATGAACACATAACCAGGCAGCAAACCAACATCAATGCCCTGAATAACAGGTTGACTCGGACCCAAAGCGCCTCTAGATACTATGGTCCCAAATTATTTAATGCGTTACCCCAGTCAGTTCGAGATCTGAATTTCAGGGAGTTTAAACTTAGAATGAAGACTGTACTGACTGCCGTGGCATATTTTACATGGTAGGAGTATCTAAGTGATATAAGTGATGAAATCGCGAGCCATGTTGACTTAGACTCTTTTACTATGTAACGTTTTTTCTTATTGTACTTCATTTTATTTATGTTTCTATACCATTTCATTTGTAGATTTATTTTTATACTTGTACTTTATTATATACCGAGAGCGCATAAAGTATTAAGATCTGGCTTTATTTTTTCCCCTGTATAATTTTTTTTGAAAAATGCTTCAACAGGTCTAAATTTTTTTTTTCAAACAAATATTTTGAGACCATTTTCATTTTTCAATCTCTCTCCGTTTTGTAGTTATGAGGTCAGAGCCATTTTTTTAAATGGCAACCCATATTTTTTATTATTGATTTTGATAGTACTTTTTATTATGTTTTTAACAACATGACATTTTCAATATGTAACATTTGAAAAAAAAAGAGAAAAAGTGCGTTAAAGTAAAACTATTAAATTATTATTTCAATGTGCAGGATGCATCTAGTTACCATTCACATACATACAGCGGTAGCTACGCCCCTGGCAGTACCCAAAGTATGTGACAACTGTCACCAACAATGGGTCTGGAAACGCATTTTTTTTAAATTTTGCATTTGAATATACACCGTCAAACTTAAATAATGTCGTTGAAATTTTTGATCTAGCACTTGAACTGGCTTCACAATTAATTATTGAAGTCGGGTAAAATTGACCACGCGTGAATTTTTCCTTTCAGGACGCGCGGCGTGTGTGACGTCACGGTTGCTCACACGCTCAGCAGTATACTGGAACCTACGTTGAACCAGTTCGCACTTCTGGATTTATCATGTCTAAAGAGAAAACGCGTTATAAATATTGAATTATACCTAGATGTACAAATACTACTATTTCTACCCCAAACAAAATATTCGTAAATGCCTATGAAACGCGACCCTTAAAAAATGAAAACGAATGATTATTCGAGTTTGCCAACTCAAGTCGGGCGAGAGGCGAGAAACGAATAGCTACTGCTGAGAAACGAACATATTTTAAAATATTTTTGTTAGTATTTTATCAATGTTACCAGATATTTGTAATTATTTTTTATTATTTGTTATTTTATGTACTTTCTGGTATCTTCTAGTATTTATTTATTTATTTTCCTACTAGTTTCGGTTTAAAATTCAGCCAACATCAGGGGTTTTTAAACTGATACGACACAAATAGTCAAATATAATCTTCAAAAATATAATTTAATTTACAAAAACCCCTGATGATGGCTGAATGTTAAACCGAAACTGGTAGGAAACATAAAAAAATAAATACTAGAAGATAGATACCAGAAAGTGCTTAAAATAACAAATAATAATTTAAAATATGCTATGAATATGCTCCTTTAGCGAATATATTAGATTTTGTTTCAAATTAACAAATGCTAACAAAAGGTAAGTCCACTAAATCCTGTCCACTTTCGAGTCTACTATACGATACATGGTGTGGAATTTAACTAGATAATCGTTAATAATTCAAGAAGTTATTATTTAAGGCGAAAATGTTTAAAATAAAAGTTTTTTTTTAATTCGAGGGAGAAAATAAAGTACCAACTATATATATATATATATATATATATATATATATATATATATATATATATATATATATATATATATATATATTTATTAGTTTCAAGGTCATTTGAATGCCAACTTTGTTTTTTCAAATAATTATATATTTTTCTAATACAATTGTATTTTGAATTTGTTCTTTAATTGTTTTTTTTCTTTAAATGTTCTTTTAATGTTTTTTAACAATGCAATTTTTTCATTTAATTTCAATTCTATTGACTTATACAATAATTTTGAACATTTATTAACAATTTATACTTCTGAGAGTTTTATTTTTATTTTTTTCATAAGGAGACGTTGTGCACGCGCATTTGACGTTTTCCTGCTCCATATAAGAAATGTGCTCAATAATTTGCTTCTTATGTTATATTATGAGACTCGGAATGGGCCTTTACTTAAAACAATACGTGTGTCAGTTTACACTCGCACAAATGTGCATAAATCATTAATTTCTCCTTTATAAGTGAATCAATAAACACTGTTAATTGAGTTATAAGGAGGATATAAAACATCGGTTCAATAATACTATGAATGGTCGTATAGTATAGTATGAAACATCTTACAGTTGTTTGTTTATAGCAATAAAATTCATTATACAATTTTACAATAAAACATTGTTTTAGACGTAACTAATACATTATTGCTTACCTAGATACTTTCGATCCGCGAATCTCAGAGCTGATGAAATTACTATTCGTAGCAAAAAAACTAGCAAATGTAACTGCGTCAATCTTAGGCAAGTTGTCTGATTGACCCCGAACAAATCCCTTATCCATATTAGACACAAAACAATTGACTGTAACGCACTAACTCGGGCGATCAAATTTGAATAAGCATTGAGCTATCGCAAGGGACGCAAGATCCGCGTGCAACGGCAACGTTGACGTCATCAACGGCCCAATCCTACTAGACTGACTAGCGCGGATGGAGGCGCCAAAGTCTTATTTCAAACCCTTATAACTCCATAAATTCTTACCCAATTTAAATGAAATAACGACCATTGGGTTTAAACCGATGAAGTTCAATAATTAATTGTATTTTTTTAATATTTTTATTTCATTTTTTCCAAGCCCATTCGATACGTCCTCTATTTCCAAGCAATTTAAATGACTTACAATTTATTTTATACACAAAAAATATAGTTCTTAACTTCATGCCTCGATATCTCTCAACAAAGGCCGATTTCTTGCTTAAAATCCAATCTTCAATACGAATTTTGATTTTTCGCCTCCTGTTATAAATCACCCTGTATAAAGAATTGCAATCTTATATTTTTTTACAAATACACCGTGATCCGCTTAAGACTTTAGAATACAATGTACAAAATAATTTGCAAACTTTGTACCCTAATGTTTTCATTGCTCTGCGGATATTTTAACTCTACACATATCAATGCTATTTTCCTGTTTCTATTGAAATTTATAATATGTATTAAAGTTGCCCTGCTGATATAATTTGTATATTATATTTAGGTACAATTTAGTATAAAACAAGATGCACATTCCGTCACTCCAGTCTATCCTGGGCAAGAGCTGCTGCTGGTGAAAAACTTGTGTTTCCTGAAACGGACAGCCGTCTACCGTCCACATTGTGAGATCAATAAACGTGAATTGCATGAATAGCACATGCACATGCAGATGGCCTAAATATGGCTAGACACGATTACCTGATATGGAGAGTTCTCCGAGATCCGCCGCCGGTGGAGCAGAGGATGGTGATAAAACCCACGTGTGTCGCGACCTTCCCACGTGTCCCCACTGGTCACGCACGCCACTGCCACTCCTGCAAACAAATTGTGATTAATTATAGAGATATTCGCGTCGCCCTTTACAGCAACACCACGTTGCGAAATTCGACACCAAGACAGATAAGAGGTACAATGATAGATCTATAGCTTGTTTAAGAGGTAATTGTGTTATCTATTTTATTACGTACACTACGGGCTTCCCTGAAACGGAATGATAGTGTGTGAAATTGTGAATGGGATCGAGCACGAACAGTTTATGCGCCAATTACAACCATTTGATACAGTGATATGTCAATCACATTTGAAATGCCCATCAAGTAGCCTCAATTTTCGTATTTAAAAGAATTTCTATAGGGATCAATTAAAATTACTTTAATAATACGCCAAACGGTCGTAAAATATAAAATGAATGAACTGATTCAGGACGAACCTAGCGTAACCTTCAGTAGAATAGGTACATAGATAGAATAGATAGATAATAAATATAATTCAGAGTTTCTTTATCCTTTCATTATTCTCAACCTCGATAAAAAAAGGTATAACCGTATAATAATCCTCACCTATCCGGGTCAGCGCCACAAATCTGAGTAACGACAAGAAATATGTAAGGGCACACTGACATGGAATCTATGTCGTAATTATATCCAGTACGTTATAAGACACCGGACTGAGAATAGCCACATCGAATGTTAGAACGTGAAAAGAAGAAGAATTAGAGGAGAAATACTAGATAATACAACAAATAAATACTGAGAATCATAGAAAAACAAGGAAAGAGCATGAAAACAATGCACGAAGGATTCTTCGGATGTAACTGGTCGAAGATTAGAGAGATAAAATGCCGGCTGCCAAAAATAATGAAAAGCAGACACAGAAGACAGAGTGATGATATACTGAATTAAGATTAAAAATTAAACACAACAAAGATAATGGAAAATATGTTTAAGTAAAAAGAGCGAAGATAACTATCAGCAGTACAAATAAAAAAGAAAGGAAGTAAAGATAGGAATTCAAGAAAGCAAATAAGACTCATGATCAACATTTGGAATAAAGCGGGTAGAAAATTGCAAAGACAATCAGAAATTATTTTACGGACGTTTAAACAAATGAAAACTATAAACGAATATGGCATGATACATATAAAAGAAAAGGAAGGCAATACAATTGAGTGAACCACCGTGCTAGTAAATTTTATTGAAAATGCGCTATTTTTAAATGAGGGCATTTTCAAGTAAATTTCAAATTAAAAAATCGTAACTTTTTTCTAGGTAAACGAAAAAAAAAATGTTTTTTACGGGAAAATCAAGTAAATTTCAAATTAAAAAAAAATCCTAACTTTTTTCTAGGTAAACGAAAAAAAAATGTTTTTTACGGGAAAATCAAGTAAATTTCAAATTAAAAAAAAATCGTAACTTTTTTCTAGGTAAACGGAAAAAAAAGTTTTTTACGGGAAAGGTTCGCATTTAATTCGCTCTAAAAACCCTAAATATGTTATGCTTGGGAAATTTTTAACCCAAAAAATGTTGTCGAAAAGTAATGGAAACGCTAATATATATTTTTAATTCATTAAAGCAATAACTTTGAAGTTGTCTAATTTCTAAACTACAGTATGAGCAACAATCCTTGAGGTTTGATAGGTAGGCAACCAAATACGCACGTTGGTATAACTGAAAATATAAAAAGAATATCCCCTAGATTGTTTTTCCAGTGGCGTAGCAAACAACAAACAAAACAACAACAAAATGCATTTAATATTTAATAATAATTACATATTTTTAAACGTTACAATAAAAGTTTACAACAAATTTTTAAAATGGCGGCCTCCGTTAATTCTACGTTTTTTATTTTCCAAAATATACTGGAGCTGCTCTGGAGTTATGTTTCTTATCTCTTCTTCAATTGCTTCTTGCAGTTGGTTTAGGTTGTGCATCCTATTATCCTATTTAAAAATATTATTTTTCAAATGTCCGAAAAGATAAAAATCACACGGCGTGAGGTCTGGTGAACGTGGTGGCCATAATCCTGAGCTTATCAATCGATCATCGCAAAATTCCCTTAAATCATTAATTGTCGCAAACGTAGTATGAGCAGTATCTCCGTCTTGTTGAAAATAACCCATTATTTGTTCATCATCATGCACCTGATTAAGAAATGCATCCAGGATGATTGTTCAGTAACGCTCCGCATTGATTGTTTCATTGAAAAATATTGGGCCAATTATCCGACGTCTCGAAATTGCTACCCAAACACCAATTTTAAGTGGATGTAAATCTGTTTTGATGAACGTATGATAATTTTCTGTAACCCATGTACGATAATTTTGGCTGTTCACATATCTTGATAAGTGAAACCACGCCTCATCAGTGAACAAGGTCCTGTCCAGCATATCGTTATCATTTAAATGCTGATTAAACCAATTGCAATAATCAATTCTTTTTTGAAAATCAAGTGGGTGAAGTTGTTGAACTACCGATACCTTATACAAGTGCAAATGGAGAATTTGCTTCGCGACTTTTCGGTAACTCTCATACGATACTCCTGTAAGCGGATTTAAACATTAAAATTTGTATGCCATAAAGACCACATGAATGATAAAAAATACCTTTTTTGCACCCTAAAATTAAGAACCCTGTTTGTGCTGAAAGTTTTCTTATAGATTTTGTTGGACTTTGTTCAAGCCGTTGTTGCACATAGGCAACAATCTCATCTGTTAAGGTAGACTGTCTTCCAGTTGACTTGCCCTTACTAATACAATTTTTTCCTTCAAAGCGGTGAATAATACGGGTTTTATGCTGAATAAATATTTTGTAAGTAATGTTGACATCGGGGAAGGCTTCGTTAAATTGATTCATACACGATTGTAATGAATATGTCCATGTCCCGTCTTCATTACGTGTTTCACTTCGATAATGAGCCTTCAGGATGAAGGCATCATGTTGTGATACCTTGTAAAAACCACTGCAATAGAAAAGCAATTTCACTTAAACTCTGTAAATTTAGAACAAAACTTAACTTTTATAATTTTATAACATTAAAAACTGCAAATCACTTACCAGAAATCAAAGATTTACTCAGAGTAGTCCTGATAAGAACTGATGTTTATGAAGCAGCAGACAAAATAACTATATGCACAGAATTGGCACTATGGTAATAAATAATAATACGATGCGGGCGTCACTGGGCTGGGGCTGTCAAATCTTTTGACTTTACAGTAAATTTAATTAATAATAAACTTGGAGCGAAGAAATTCCCCAGTTTTTTTCGGCGGGAAATTTAACTTGACTTCAATCATTGTTGCTCAGTCTGTAGTTCATATTGGATATACAAAACAAAACTTGCAAGTTGTCTAATTCATAAACTAATCGATATAGGACGTATCTTTATATGAACTTTTTGGCCCGTATTCTCCGCCTGATGTTAAGCGGTTTTAACTAACAATGTTTTTAATGCTAACAACGGATTTAACAGCGCACCTATTAATTCAATATGTAAATAAAATTAGGAATCATGTAATTCTACATTTATTGTACACAAATATATACTCTAATAAAAAATGTTTCTTCTTAAAAAATGGTGTAATATAAATTTCCATCAACCCCTATTCGGTCATTGTTTTCTACGATGAATTGGAACTGCTGCTCTTGTCATCACCATTATCATCGTCCCGAAAATGATTTGCCCTTTCGCGAAAAACACGTACATGGGGCTAACGAACTTCGCGATGTTCGTACATTTCTTGCACCATATCAGCAAACTCGACCATTCCAGGTTAAAAATGCAGGCTGTTTGGCGTTAAGGGCGTTTTCGCATTTTGGCTTTCGCCGATTTTGAGGATCCCGGTACAGCCATGTCTGTCTCTCTCACGTTGCCAGCGCGCATCTTTATTATGCTATATTACGAACTGTCGTAACGGCTGACCATCTGACGCCCACACCACCAGATTTATATCTCGCCATGAGAGAAAGGAAGTTAAATTGAAAATAATGCCCGATTGAGAAAACGTGGGGGAACAAAAAAATAACAGATGTGAGTTTTGTGGTTGTAAAATATCTGCGTTTATTAAACACAAAAAGACGGGACACCGTGTCCGCGATCCCTGAAAGAAAATACCTCCGCTCGTAGATTTATCATGCCGCGTTCACCGAATTCGGCCGAATTCTGCGTAACGCTTATCGCGCGATGCGAACTGCTCTCGGAGCCACTTTTTTCTTACAAAAACGCAAAACACGTACGGCACGACACACGCAACGCAAATTTACACAAAAGAAAACGATATAACATAAACATTAAAGACAATAAAGGAGGAAAAAAAAAATAGATCTGGCCTGCTCATCCACGTGGCGTCTCCGCTGCCGGTGATCGTGGCTCGGTTCTTAGGAATTCGTGCTGATGGCAATCGCCGGGGACGCCGCCGCTAATTTGCGGTCTTCAGAAAACTCTGGCAGGGTGGTCGTCACCCCTAGCCGAGAACCTGACTGGCTGGGTTGTTTCAGCCCCTACCCAAAAAACGCCTGTAAAGCACATGGACTTATTAATAATGGCCGGACACGTGTCTTTACAAAACTGATGTTGGTTCTAATTACTTACTCTGGTGTTTGAGCGTGTATAGCCGATTATTGCTGCTCTCCTGTGCCTTGTGCCGGTTATTGGAGAACACATTTGAAATCCCGGAAACCGGTTGGCGATTAGCCCAAAGAAAAACGTGTATCTCTCGACACTTTTACACTCGAAGAGAGTCAGCTTCGTTCTGCGTTCATCCCAGCGCCTCGTGGCCGGATCACAATTATACGCAGGCCGGAAACGCGTCTACGCTTAAAAAAACGTGTGCGTAGCGGTTGACTACGTTGACGGTCCGTGAGCGCAATTAAAAATCAAGGCAGATTTCGTCGAAGTCAAAACCGACCCGTTACAGGCGGTTTCTCGCTTTCTCAAGAATCGTAATTATTATCAGGGTTTTTATGGACTATTTCAATTTATGGAACCTACCTACTGAAGCCTATATTATTATTTTCTTTCGTGATGAAACATCAGTCCTTTTAAAGATCTTATCATCAAGTGTATTTTTTTTCATTATTATTACATATAACAATAAGATTATTTTAATCGAAACTGAATTAAAAGTACTCTGCAATAATTGTTATTCTAGAAGATTGGTGGGATTTTTACACTCTCCAGTTGTTTACATAAATATGTTAAATTTGTTTAAAAATGTATACTTGACTAATTTCAACCGGGGGGTCTACCTTTTAATTATCATTAAAAATTATAATTATATTATTGAATTATTATTCTATTTCAGCGATCCCAACCGGTGGTATACGATTGACGTACAGGCCGCACGTAAAAGGTCACCTGCTTTTGTAAAATTATCGTAAAATACACTTCCGGACAAAATTAAGGGACTACCAAATAAACTTGAAATAACTTTTCCAATTTACAAGTTGTTGTGAATAGACATTCATATGACATAAATTGACGTTTATTAAGCACTATTCAAATAGTTTGCCATGAAACAATTAATAATATCAGGACATTATCTGCTAGGAAACGAAAAGTTAACAAAAAGCTCTGATAGTTGACCCACCTTTTAACTCATTTATTTAATAAAGCGTGCTTTGTGTTTCAAAAATTAGTGAATTTGTTTGCATTAAGTTAATTAAGTATGCCTAGACGCCATTGCGGACCAAAAGGAGTATCCCAAATGATTATTCTTCTTCGTAAAGGATATTCACTAAGTGAAGTTGTTGGAATTCTAAATACCAACAATTCTGTGGTCTAGATGGCCGCAGCACGGTTCATAGGGACTGGTAGTTCCAAAGAAGATGTGGACAAGGTGCTAAAAGAAAAAAACAACACGCAGAGAATATCGTTTTATCGAACATCAGGGTTTGAGAACGCGGTTTGTAACATCTAGCATCTAGTGAATTAAAAAAATGATCTGCGATTAGCCACTGGAACAGATATTTTAACCAAAACAGTAAAAAGGAGACCGAAAGAAGTCAATTTATCAGTCAAAACCAGCAACCGGTCTAATCTCACAGCTACGCACAAAAGAAATCGCATAAACTTTTGTCAAAATCATCAAGGTTGGGACGAGGGGCAGTGGAACTCCGTTTTGTTTTCAGATGAGTTCAGATTCCTCCTTAATAAGAACCATCGCCGTGTTCTTGTCTTACGAAGACCACCTGAACGATTTGCACTATGTACCATTCGAGAATTTGAGAAATATGGTGGGGGTCTGTAATGGGTTTTGGGTGGGATACAATTTAATGGTCGTACAGAATTGGTTTTGATACGAAGTGGGTCGCTAACAGCAAGAAGATATAGTGACGAGATTATTGTACCCCATGTTTAATAATTTGACGAAAATTTCGGCAATGGATTCATTTTTGTGCAAGACAATGGCAAACCTTATACAGCTAACATTGTCAAAACTGCGTTGAAAGTTGCGAATATTCAATGTTTGGAGTGGCCTTTCAAAAGCCCTGATCTCAATTCAATTGAGCATCTCTGGGAACAATTGGGCAAAAAAAATTAAAATGCACCTAGATCGCCTGTAACTCTTGATGAGCTCATCATGCTTGTTCAAGAACGGGAACAGATATCCCAAGAAAGAACACGAACCCTAATCTCAAGCATGCCGAGAAGATTAGAACCTTGTAGTGCTGGAAGAGGAGGGCATACACACTATTAATAATGTTACTTTTAATTACAAATTATGATTTCAGTTCATAAGAAGGCCATTGGTATTTTTGTCTGATTTTTAACTTTATTTCTTCAAGTCCATAAAAGTAAAGTTTGTTAATTTTAATAGCTCTTAAGTCAACTAAACTATAAATAAACACTTGGATTTATATATTTATTCGTTTCATTAAATTTCGCTATCCGGTTTTAAATTTATTTTGAATTTTACTAGTGGTCCCTTAATTTTGTCCGGAAGTGTAGTTCAAATAATATTAAATTGAACACTAATAATAATTTATTACTTTTTATTCGTTTTTTCATAAAATCTATTTTAAAAAAATCTATCAAGCCCAACGGCGTCTAAATTGTGAATCAACAAATTATTCAATTTGTTACAGTCAGTTGGCCTTGGATTTGATAGTAGTAGTTGGTTACGCTTCAGTCTATATGTCCCTTCTACTGTTTTCATTACTCCTTACTACCTTTTTGTTGATTCTTTCTTCCGGTGATAAATTTCTGCAAGAATATTGACATTTTATATCTAGTATGCAATCTTCATCTTTTTCTTGAGTCGCCCCCAAATAACAGAAGTTCTTATATACAAATAGTCCACATTCTTTAATTTTTTTTTTTCGATATCCTTTTCAGCTAAATTAGTAAATTTGTAAATGTAAATGTAAAGAAAATTATTTAAAAACAGTTTTCGCCAGCTTCACGGGATCGGTGTTTTTTCTTTTTTTACACATAATACAACTTCTAATACAATAAAATAACGACTCGAGTTTCGACTTCTTACAGCCATTTTCAAGTCACCTAAAGAAGTCGAAACTCGACTCGTTATTTTATTGTATTAGAAGTTGTATTATGTGTAAAAGAAGAAAAAACACCGATCCCGTGAAGATGGCGAAAAAAATAATATAATAAGCATTGTTTGTCTGCATTATATTCAGCTTCCATTATTACTTTGGCCCCTGGTTATTTCTTCAATTTGGCTTATGCTGTTTTTTATTTTTCTAAATCTTCTAAAGATAAAGTCTTTTTACTATCCATTTCTTCTTCATCAAAATCATCTTCTGTATTTTCATAGTCCTTATCAACTATAACTATTTGTTTTTCTTCTTAAGGAATGCAATTTATTTTTTCTTCGAAGAATTCTGTATTTTTTCTTGGAAATAAATATTTTTGTGTTGTGTACAAGTGGTGAATTGGTATTTCCAAAAATATTTGAAATATATTCTTCCCGAAAAGAAAAATATATTGCCGTAGCTCAGCACCAAATATCATACCGTCCGTTGACGGCAACATTAATTCGTTTCCCCACAATAAACTTACATATCACGGCATGGTAGAATTAGGCTGCGTTAGTATTCATGTTCAGAAGTAAAGTTGAACAATTCTTAACTAATATCTGTTTTTTATTCAATGAACCACCACCTGTTGGTTAGGTTGCAAAAAAATAAATAATACTAGATTTGGTGTTAGGAATTTTCAGTTGTACGGTTAGCGGGTCATCGCATTCAATTTCAATGTCATGCAAACTACGCAACTCGCAAGATTTTAGCTTCGAAATTTAAACATTGAAACTATAGCTTAAAATGCCACGCAAAGTAACGCAATCATTCAAACAACGATCACGAGCATACGTTGGCATACATATACATAACTCTACATTTGATGTACATAATCTTACTTTATTATTTTTCATCTAAGAAGCTATACTCTTTCATATTAGGAATTAAATTGACATCATCCTCCTATGATCCATTGCAAAAATAAGGGGCGCAATTAGCATGATCTCCAGAAATATGTAAAGAGCAAATTTTTATATCTTTAGATAAATTGCTTATCTGCAGTTCTAAACAATCAATTTGCAAACGGCGATGATTAGTGGCCGATTTAATCCCAGTTCTAACTATCTCAATTGACTCTTTCAATGATCCTCCCAATTCATCAACCATTAATCCATGTTTTGTACTATACCTGTCGCTTGTCAATTCGCGCAATTTTACAATTGCATCCAATTTTCATAATCCAGATTACACAAAATTGTGCAATTTGGATACAATACTTTAGTACTTTCTTGTAGGTCAGCGATAATAAAGTGTAGGTATTACTGTTTATGTCAATTCTTCACGTGCTCAATAATATGTTTAAACTTATATGTACTTACCGTAGAGCTATGCATCGCTTACTTTTATTTCTGGATTAATAAACTTTCATAACTATAAACAGTTTATTCACTTTGCAACAGGAAACGTAAAATCAAATAAAAGCGAAAAGAAAACCAATGTTCTGCTTCCAGTTTATGAAATTCTGGTAAAAAGGATTTTCCTTTTATTTTGAATTGTGGGTGTTCGCATACTGAAAAGTGCAATTACCTGAAGCGGTCAATCCGAAGGGAGGTATGTACCTACTTCGGATTGCCCGTGAGAGGGGTACTCTGCCGTGGGGCAAGGGGATGGCCTGCGCAGCCGACAGAGCGAAAGCATCGAGATTTTAGTGAAAATTTCCAATCGAACTTCCAATGTTTAAGCCACATTTTTCTTTTTTTTTTTTTAATTGAAAAATGATACTAAGAGTTCTTTATAATATCTACAAATGTATAGTGTTTTTACTTGAAATTGAAAATATACCTACGAAGGGTGTTTATTGCGCTCCATTGTGCGAACGGAATTTTATGACGGGTAATGGGAAGAGAACAGAGTCCAGAGCTGGCATCAGAAAATACAGATTCAGTGCCCCGTAGAAAATTAACATTAGTGATTCATTACCATTAAGTTGAACTTTTCATTGAATTTTTAAGTGTACATATAATTAATTGTGCTTTACAAAAGTAGTTATAATATCATAGAAAATTTATATACAGCATGATTCGCGGAACAAGTAACTTAAGTTATCCATAACATTATTGACTTGCTCATTGCGTTAAAAATTAACGACGTAAACATCAGTTATTTTTTTCATGAATCGTAATGTAACAAGCAAATATTATTCCGCACAACTAGATTCATCGCTATCACTTTCACTTTGAACATTAATAATTAGATTTTTTACACTAAGCGTCCTATAATCATTTTCAATTAATCACATGATCGATGCAGTTTTTCCAAATGGCACTTGAAATGTTGTTGCATTCTTGCTGAACAAGTTGAATTATTTCTTCACTGATTTCTGTATGTGCATTATTTTTCCGCATTTTTTTTTAAGTTCACCATATCAGCTCAATTGGATTGAAGATACAGTAATAAGGTGGAAGGTGCAATACTTGATGACCAAATTCTACTGCCGTCTTATCAACCACATACTTTTTTTTTGAAATTTTGTTTACAAGTTCTAATAATGTTTTTTTCTTTGCACTTAGGGGAATAACAATACCATTTTGAATGCAAAAATCCGCAATATCGCCTGTCTTGGAAGCGGCGGTTGGGATTTTATTAATTTGCTTTGAGTGGTAAGTTGCATTATCCATTACGATTATTGAGTTATTGGGTATGTTGGGCAGTAATTGATTGCGAAACTAATATTCAAATAATTCGGCGTTCATATCCTGATGATAGTCTAACGAGCCTTATGCAATATTCTTGGCTGATAAGAGCAAACTATTTAACACAATTCTTTTTCCTCTATTGCAAGGTGCTCTATGGTGACACATATTTGTATTATCGACCCATCCTTTGGAAACGTCGTCGTGAGTATCGAACCATGTTTCATCCAAATAAATTATCGATCTCCCTCCATTTCTATATTCCTTTATTTTATATAAATATTCTAATCGCTCTTTTTGCAATCTCGGCGATTCCATGATGTCAGTTCGTGTGTCAAAAGTTTTATACTTAAAACCCTGACTAAGTAGGTATTTATATAAAGAAGTTGTATCTCCTTATATGGAAAATCATTTCCAAGAGTTTCCAAAATAAATTGGACCGTGGGAACGTTACCTAATTTATAAGAATTGTAAATTATATTTTTGATCCTCTTGGCGATGGCATCGTCTATTTCGGTAAATTTTGAACTTATTATTCTTTTCCTTTCTAGCGGTTCTTTCGTAATTAGTCTCCAAACCGTTGAATATGATATTCCTGTCAGAATGGAAATTCTTTGCAGTGGTGATGCATGATTCTCGCTTATAAGGGTGTTATAAATATTTACGGCTATCCTTTTAGTATCAGTTGAAAGAAAACATGCTTTACTAATCCCTGATTTTCATTTTCGATAGTTGATGTGTCCATTTGATGATGGTTGTTTCGAAATTTATCAAAATCAATTTGAGAACAGATTCCCTCTGTAGACTGTCGAAGGGATTCTTCAACAAAACTTTCGGAATGGCTTCTTTCCTCACGTTATTGAAATAGATCGTCGAACTGAGTGTCATTATAAATAGATGAAATAATTGTTGCAGTTTCACTTAACGACGTTTCTATCTTAATAAACTATACCTTTTCACAAGTTTATAAATGATAATATGAACACGTATGTAGAATGAGTACTGTTCCAATGTAAAAGTTAACACCGACTGAAAAACTATACCTTTTCACAAGTTTATAAATGATAATATGAACACGTATGTAGAATGAGTACTGTTCCAATGTAAAAGTTAACACCGACTGAAAGACAGATGTAGACTATTTGAGAAAAAGACTATTTGAGGCAGCCTTAACTGATTGTCTACCTGGACTGCATATTCGCCCAGCAATTAAGGTACAATGAACCTTAATTGCATGGGCGAATGTGTAATCCTTTTAAAACCGTTTCTTATGTGACGGCTCTTAATTATCTACTGGCGTCTGTAGTCTTGTAATTAAATCGAATTGTAAAATTGTAAACCGAATTACGTCCGCCGACTCATAAAAAACGCTGTAGATAGTTGTAAGATTATTGAATTCAATTTAATTAATAAATCATTTTTATATTATGATCATAGTGATATAATTGTGTATATATCGAAGAGAAAACAATTAAGTAGTAATCTTCGTCGAAAGTAAATTAGTTGGTTCCGTTCCTGGATGCTCGCCTCTTCGCAGCACGACATACAATGGAGAACCCTTGACTGTAATAAACCCTCATTGCAGGAACATTTTCAATTTCAAGTGAAAACAAGTGAAAGGATGTACCAAGCCCTATTTTTAAATTTTATATTTTAATTTTTTATTTTGTACTCTTTTAAGTTTTTTTCGAAAATTAAATCAATATTTGAAAAAAACAGCTTGGTCCTTTTCATGATAATTTACCTCTGAACATGTTTACGAAATTTAAAGCAAATCCATTCAGAAATATCGGCGATTTGTTGGAATTACAAAAACGCCACATTTTGGGCGATTGCGAAAACATGGAAAACACCCTTAACAGGACCGCGGAATCGGTGGGTTCTAAAAACGCCACTAAAGTAAGCAGCGCCTTACTAACGCTAACAGCGGGCGGAGAATACGGGCCTTTGTCTTTAAATTACATGAGTTTTTATCTTTCAAAGTTTGTTGGTGAGCTAAAAAATCACCCTGTGTATCTAACATAAATGTTTTGAACATATTTGAATTGCATTAATGTGAGACTTATAGTGGAGGGAAAGGTCGATAGGCGCAGACCACGGGGAAGATCACCGACACGATGGGTGACCAGATGCAACATCTCACTGGCCATAGTCTGCATGAGGCTGCCCTGGCTGGTCAAGATAGGGACACATGGGCGGCAGAAATAGGATCAGCACATCGATGATGTCACCAAACCCTCACGACGGGAGGAGGACCGCGGAAGAGGAATTCGGGCTAAGTGGTATGTATGTAATTGTGTTTGACTGGTCATTTACCTTAGAAATTTGTAAAACAACTTAATAGGCTACACGTTGTAAATTAAATAGATAGGCCCTTCTTACAATAAATATGATAAATAATATGATTATTAATCATATTATTAATATATTGCAGAAGTTACACCAGAAGAGGTAGACATGGAATTAAAAAAATCATATATTCAAACCTATACATTGGGTCTCGAACTTAGGAACTTCAGTGTGTATTTTTTACACATGAACATAACATAGCAATATAGTCTAAATATAGTAAAAATAGTGCGAAAGCCGAGTAATGAACATATAGATTCCGGTAACAGCGTTTAAACATAAATCATTGTAATAAATTCGTAAAGGCTCTAAATGGCACGCAGCAAAGAATGCAAAGGATGTAACGATTTAGAATTGCATTAAGGAATATGGCTCTTTACAATTTTCAGTGTATATTTTCATTTTCTAAATGTATGTTATGTTTGATAATGTAATAATATTTGCCAAGTTAATAGTCTCATTTAAAAAAAAAATGTTTGTGGATCTGAATTAATCATTGTAATCATTGTAATCATCGTGGAATGAATTAATCCATTTTAGATTCCTAAAAGAAATCTATATGATTCACCGGATGTAATTAAGCAGCAATGATAGATAATAAATCAGTAATCACTGGACATTATTTCGCTGGACGATCACTTCGTGATACCGTGGAGGCAAATCTGGTTCGTGCAGGTAACACGTCTAATTATTCCTCCAAAGCTAATTGCTCGTTATTATTAATAACTCGGAGCCGTCCCATTTTTCCTTTTTCAGTTCGGATGCGTAGCGGAGCGGAGCTCCGTCCCCACTGTTTCTGCAAGATTTATTTTTTTAAATATCCCTCGACGATTCATCATTGGGCGTGGGGCGGCAAACACCAACGTTTTCACTTCATACAATCTTAATGGTTCATTATTATTTATGGGGATATTCGGTGTGTAAATACGGGCCAGGAGCTTTGATAAATGCCCTCCACTGTGCACTCCGGAAATAAATTGCAGCTTATGCAAATGCTTTTTCTGGGCACCCGGTAATTTAGGGCCTTTATTAATGCGGTCTCTTT
Organism: Othius punctulatus; assembly: GCA_951805005.1. Classification (NCBI taxonomy): domain Eukaryota; kingdom Metazoa; phylum Arthropoda; class Insecta; order Coleoptera; family Staphylinidae; genus Othius; species Othius punctulatus. The sequence goes on along the minus strand of OX638140.1, from coordinate 22,631,726 downwards.
CGTAAATAATTTAATTAAAAAAGTGATAACGAACGGGTTTAATTACCAAAGTCTCTAATCGATTCCATGGTGATTAACATAGTTTATAGCTTCCTTTTGCTCGTGTAAGAATGGCAGTTATTAGAAAACATAATCTAAGCCACAATTAATTTCTGGAACTTTGCCAGTTCATCGTGCAATTAAAATTTATTGTCAGCACAATTAACATTTTAAGATGCATTAAATAATCTGTGAGCGCACAAGTGCTACAGCTAACAATTTAAAATTCCAACCACTTAACCCCTTCGTGTCGAGTGGTGTACTTACATGTGCCCTCACATATTTAAATCCTCACTGCTAAATCACTTCAGGGTTCAAGCACAAGAACACACCGCACGACCGCCGGTTAATGACGGTGATTGCACCACGGCTCGGGGCGCGACAACGCGTGAATCGTCCTTTTCGAAAGAAGGTCCTTCTGTCTTCGCGACCTTGCTCTTGAATACCACCGTAACGAGCGCGGCCAAGTAAAGACCACTTCTGGCCAGATGAGAGATCCTCGCGGTAGTTTACCACTCGGGAGCTGGAAGGCCTGCACGCGGGAAAAAAGAGCCGGCGTTGCTGGAACTCGTTTGGTTCTTGTCTTCTTGTTCATTTTACGATCCGTCAGATAGATAATTCCCATTGTGGTTTTTATCGTTTCTTTCTTCGTGACTTTAATTTTAGACCGCGCGCGCCATCGTTTCCGCATTGTGGTGGGTACGGCATTTGGCAGGCACGGGGGAGAATGAAGGCCAAATTCGTGTATGACAAACTCCCTAATGAGTGTTAGCCCAAAATAGATATTTTTTTACACATTTTTTAACCCCAGTTTTTATTATAAATCCTGAGCCACTGGAACTATTATTATCATTAGATAAATTAAGAGAAACTGACGAAGAATTATTGATAGAAGAATTTTCAATTTCCAATTCCATTGATTCACTTCTTAAATTTGAAATAAGATTTTTATGATGTTATTCACTTAGATTCAAATAAGGTTGAATTGAAACATTGTTGGGTCCAGTTATTTTTATAATTTCTTCAGCATTAATACCCGTACTTTATAACTGATTAACTGTAGACGATCTGTTAGAATGATTTGTTATTTTACAAGTTTTGTATTTATTCCGATGCTTTTAATAATAATAATAATAATAATAATTTATTCTCCACAGGCCATACAGCCGAATTTCGGGAAAACATAAAATATAAAATATACACACCTACATAGTTATAAAGAAATTACCTAAATAATCAACTTAAATTCAAGTTAGCGTTCCAGATGGATCTTAAATTGACAGTATGTAGTGCCAAAAATATTAGCCTTATCCGAGATTTCATTATACAACCTACAAATTCTGTGCAGTGGTGAGTTTGATTCATAGTTGCTTCGAGGATAGGGTGGTGGGGTAAAACATTGTCGATCGCCTACAGTGGAGGCGAGGAATAAATATATTTAATCTCTCTATAGTTGCTGGGTCATCAACAATGTTGTTAAGAAGCTTGTACAGGTAGCATACACCCTGATGGTTATGTTTATTAGTTATATATACAAACTTAAATTCACTTACAAATAACTCATATGAGTACCCGAAACCTGGGTATACGTTGTGTTTATGATAGTATACTTGTTTCAGAAACTTTTTTTGCACCCCTTCCAATAAGTTTTTATACAACGAATATGTAGGAGACCATATTAGCGAGCAGTAACTCAGCTTACTGATGATGTAGCAATTATAGAGGGAATACATACAAGCAGCAGATTAAAATTGCTTCAAATTTCGAATAATAAATCCTAACATGCGATAAGACTCGTTGGTAATGTTTATAACATGGCGATTAAATGATAATTTTGAGTCAAAGGTAACACCAAGATCTTTGAACTCATTTACTTTAGATATACACGCATTTCCTATCTTATACCAGTAATTAATAATATTTGTTTTTCTAGAGAAGGACATAGTACAGCACTTTTTACTATTCAAGTTTAGTCCATTATTGAAACACCATATGCCCAATTCATTTAGATCCTTCTGCAACAATACACAGTCGGTAGGATTCTCGATTATCATGAATATTTTAAGATCATCTGCGTATAGAAGAAAATTATTGCAGATAACAGAACACACATCATTGAAACATATTATGAACAGTAATGGGGCTAGGTTTGAACCTTGTGGAACCCCACTAGTTGCTATACAGGTTGTCTACGCTAAACCGTTCGTAAAAAGTTTACGGGGTTGCCGTTGTATTAAAAATTTCAAAAAAAATAATCGTCATGTGGTTGAATCAGATAACCTCATGTGAAATATTTTCAACTTTCTGTCACTTCCGGTTCCACCGGAAGTAGCACCAACTTTCTTATTTTAAATAGAACACCCCATATATTATTATATTTTTGAATTCCTCGCTTAAATTGGAACATATTTTGTAATAACGTATACTTATCTCTTCTAGTTTTCAAGAAAACATGTTTTTATAAAATTTTGACCTCTAAAAGGTAGCCTGAAATCTGTCTATAACTTCTCTTGGGAATAAGATAAAATTATGAGTTATATTTATAATTGTACCTAAAGGATGCCTCTATTAGTAAAATAATTGGAAACTGTCAATTTTGATGATAAGTGTTCATAAAATGTCAATATCTAAATGCCCTCTTAAATATCCCGTAATTCATTTTTTTTAAATGGAATGACCCATTTTTTTATCGCATAACACGATTGGGAAATAAATTACTACAAAAAAGTATAATACAACCATACTCCTAAAGCAAGTATTTTTTGAATTATTTCGAAGATTACTTTTTCGTCGCATTTCTGCAGGGTATAATTATGCATTTGTTTTGTCGCTATTATAATGCAAACTGTCAATCAATAAAACCATTTAGAATAAAGTATTACAGAAATCAAAATCAACAAAATGAATCATTACACAAATCAACAAATTATCAATTTATTCTTTATACATGGCAACTGCGATAGAATTGTTGCTCTAACATGTAGAGTATTCAATAACACTTATCCACATTTGCCGCCGATTAATAAAACAAGATTTAGAAGATTGGAATCACATGTTGTTCAATTTGGACAAGTGAATGCAATAAGACATCGACAAAAGCCTGTTATGGAAAATGAGGAAGTGCAAGAAATAGTGTTAGCCTATTTTCAAGTTAATCCACAAGCATCTATCAGCTGTGCTCAAGAGGATTTAGGCGATGATAAATCTTCAGTACAGAAAATTTTGAAAAATTATGGCATGCACAATTATCACTTATTATCAAAATTGACAGTTTCCAATTATTTTACTCATAGAGGCATCCTCAAGGTACAACATTTGATTCCAATCTTCTAAATCTTGTTTCATTCATCGGAGGCAAATGTGGATAAGTTTTATTGAATACTCTACATGTTAGAGCAACAATTCTATCGCAGTTGTCATGTATAAAGAATAAATTGATAATTTGTTGATTTGTGTCATTATTCATTTGTTGATTTTGATTTCTGTAATACATTATTCTAAATGGTTTTATAATTTGGCAGTTTGCATTACAATAGCAACAAAACAAAAGCATATCACATGCCTACTCAAGTGCACTTGTGACATGCAAAATTATAACCTGCAGAAATGCGACGAAAAAGAAATCTTCGAAATAATTCAAAAAATACTAGCTTTAGGAGTGTGGTTGTATTATATATTTTTTTAGTAATTTTTTCTCCCAATCGTGCTCTGCGATAAAAAATGGGTCATTCCATTAAAAAAAAAATGATTGACGGGATATTTACGAGGGCACTTAAATATTGACATTTTATGAACACTTATTATCAAAATTGACAGTTTCCAATTATTTTCCTCATAGAGCCATCCTCTAGATACATATGCAAATATAACTCATAATTTTATCTTATTCCTAAGAGAAGTTATAGACATATTTCAGGATACCTTTTAGAGGTCAAAATTTTAGAAAACAATTTTTTTCTTGAAAACTAGAAGAGATAAGTGTACATACGTTCTCACAAAATATGTTTCAATTTAAGCGAGGAATTCAAAACTATAATATATGGGGTGTTCTATTTAAAATAAGAAAGTTGGTGCTACTTCCGGTGGAACCGGAAGTGATAGAAACTTGAAAATATTTTACATGAGGATAACTGATTGAACCGTGTGACGAGGATTTTTTTTTTATTTTTAGTACAACGGCAACCTCGTAAACTTTTAACGAACGGATTAGCGTAGACACCCTGTATATGAATTAGATTGTACTTCTTGGTAATCTACAAATTGTTGACGCTGTTCTAGGTACGAAGCTATAGTGTTGATGATGCTATTATCAATATTGGATTCAATTAGTCGTCTTAATAAGAACTTATGATCCATACGGTCAAACGCTTTCGTTAAATCAGTGAATGCTACATCTACTTGCTTCCGAGAGGCCATCGCCTCACATATGAATTCGGTCAGGTTACATAAATTCGTTGTCGTGGATCGTCTGGGCATGAACCCATGCTGATATAAAGATATATTTGGTTTAACTGTATTATATATACGTTGGTATAATATGGATTCAAACATCTTCGAAAAGTTGCTCAACAATGCAATTGGACGATAGTTGGTGATATCACTTCTGTTACCATTCTGAAAAATTGGCACTATTTTGACCATCTTCCATTTGTTGGCGAAAGTTCCAAGTTTTAGTATTAGATTGAATATGTGCATTAAAGGTGTAAATAAAACGGCAGCAGAGTCCTTTAAAAGAAATTCGGGGACCATATCCAGACCCATTGTTTCTTTATTCTTTGAGCTTAATAGTTGAGTTTGTACCATATGATCAGATATTTTATAGTTGTCTCCAAATAAGTCGAGACATTTAAAAAGTATTGGATGATCCAATAAGGTGTCGTCGTTCCGATATGCACTGGAGAAATGAGTTCCAAAAGCATTTACAATATCCTCTGGTATGTCCAGGGTCACACCATTATATGACATTACACCTGGAATTCTTGTTGTGCTCTTCAATGAGTTTATATATGACCAAAACTTTCTCTGATTAGAGATCATTAATTTTTCAGTGTTGTTACTAAATGATTTATGAGCCTGCTCTATGTCCCTTCTCACCCTGTTTCGAATCTCGCAGAATTTAATTTTGATGTGTCCCGTCTTTATGCGTGAGTATTCTTTACTGGTACTACTCTTCTTTTTGAGTGATTCAATCATTTCAGAGGTGAACCATGGTGGATACTTATTCTTCCTTATCTTCAAAGCAGCACTTTTTGCCCATTTACTAATCTGATTGTATCCTAAGGGCATGTTTTTATAACAATAGCTATTTTCATGTTTTCCCAATCTTTATTTACTGTAAGAAACAGGCGATTAGTTTTAATGTTAGATGTCTGTTTAGAAAACATTTTCTTTAGATGTCGAAGGGGGCACATGTCTATATTGTTTGAATTTGGAGTACTCCATTTACTATCTGCAATTTTCTTATCACCTTCTTGTGCTGTTTTGGAGAAAATTGGGTTGTATTCCATCCGACCTGTTGGCAAACCGTAATTGTTTATTTCTTCATTGGAATATTCTGTCCTATCTCCTCCTCTCCGCGCAAGTTCAGCAGACGCAATATGGCAAAACTTTTGCTGTAGACCATCGGGTGTATTTCCATTAAAATCATGTATAATTCTTGTGTGTTCTTCATGGGTTAAAGCTGACGAACTGCGTTTTCTTTTTTCCAAATTTCGTTGTAAAATTTTCCTCTTTGAATTGCGAGCATCTCTTGCTTTTTGAAATATAACGCTTTTAAAACTCTTTTGAGTTTATTATAATAAGTAAGTTGAATATGCTTAGCTGTGAGATTCCAGAGTGTTTTCAATTCTCCTTCTTTATTATCTTCACCATTAACTTTTCGCATGTTATAAGCCCAGTCTTCCAAAATTTTACATAATTCTTCATCCGACTATTCTTCATCCGACTATTCTTCTTTTATATTATAATTTCTTTCTGAACAGAAGTGATCAAATTGTCTTATAACATAATATTCTGTTCGCACTGTATTAATGGGTTTTGTGGATGTGACCGATTCTTCGATTTTATGAATCTCATCAGATCCAAATCGATTCATATTAACCGCTTATTCAAACTTCAAACTTTAAACTTATTTTATTGGACATGAATAACATGTGAGGTCAAGACAATATAAATTATAAAAACACTACATTTTATGTAGAAAAAAATCCTGTACTGTATAGAAAGCATGCTCTTTTAAGTGTTCGCTAAGTTGCTTTTTGAAACTGTGCATTTTCTGGTGCTGCCATTGTACTGGAAGATGATTCAGAATTTTTATCCCCACCGATCTTGGATCTGTAAGGTGAAGTCTATTTGATGGAACGACTAGATGATGCTGCGACCTCGTCCCATATTCATGCACAGTACTCCTAGATGGAAGATTGTGCCTAGTTTTCCACGTTCGTACGGCATGTTGAAGAATATAGACTGATGCCATCGTCAGTATACCTTCTTGCTTAAATAGTTGTAGACAAGACGTCATCTGTGGTACTCCCATTATCGCACGTATAGCTTTTTTTGCAAAATAAATACTTGGGATGCATGAGCTGAATGCAAGACATATTATGTCATTTTGACTTCTGTGTAAAAATATTATGATTCACGGCAACTGGATTTTTATTATCACCTCATGGAAATACGCCAACTAACGATATATTCGAAACACGCCCCATGACAACCAGGTAATTAGTAATAAGCGCTGTAATACAAAGTAACTAAGGAAAATTCAATATTGTGATTGGTCCATTTAACTATGATGTATATAGTCATATCTACTACTAAGATTGCGTCTAATATTACCGATCATTTTTTTGAGTGCATTTTTGCGTGTACAATCGGCCCGAGTCGCAGACGTCGCATTTTTGCAACCTCAAAAATGCAAGAACAAAGATGATCCAGGGAATGAGTGGTATTGGGAAGTACCTTTTCACTCGATTTTAAAAGAATGCTAATACAAATTGAATTAGTGCCTTACCTTTATAATAGGATGTATCTGTATAACGCTATAAAATGGCACCAACCTGGTTTTTTAGCCGACTTTAGCCCTTTTCCTAGAGCTGGTAATCGAAGTGAACGTTCTAATGATTGACTTTTAAGAAGTGTTTGTGTGACAGTGACATCAAAGCGATAAAACGGTATTAGTGGTAATTTTACTAGTAACAAACATTATCACTAAATATATGGCCGATTAGGTGAAGCTTCGAAATCCTAATAGGCTTACAAATATCATGAGAGAGAAGAGTGCAATATTCTATAGCAGGGTTCTTCAACCTTTCATTGCCTTCGGAACTGTTCTACTTGTGGTATTTCTGAAGAATTATTATTAAAATTTGGCTATATTCTTTATTAAGGAATTCAAAACAAAATAATCAACAGAAAAAAAAATATAACGAAACCTAGAATTACTAACACTGTAACGACCTAAGTTCCTATCCTTTGAGGTACTTGTCGATATTCGTAGATTCGTTCCTTTCTTACGTGCACTGTGATACCGAGTATCCGATTGGATATTAAAAAGTATGGTTTTTTGCGTATAAACGGAACAAAGAAGAAGGAGCAAAATAATAGACACAAGAGTAAAGAGAAGCTACGAAATAGGAAGTGACCACTACCTAGTGGTGACCACACTCAAGGAAAACTATCAAGACAGTGACCGAAAAATACAGCGACCAACTATAGCAGTAAACTACAAGAAGATACGAGCATACAAACTAAGAGATAAAGAAACAGCAATACAATACAAAGAGAAATTAGAAGCCAAGTTAGAAGTGGCCAACGACAACGAAGCAGTAGAGGAAATGTGGAATAACATAAAAAGAAATATGCTTGAGGCAGCACAACAGGTTGAAGAAAAGTACAAACAAGAAACAACAGATAGCGTGGTGGTCAGAGGACATACGAGATAAAATAAAAGAAAAGAAAAAAGCATGGCAAAGATAACTAAATGTCAAAAACAGTAATAACTACGAAAGGTACAAGGAAAAAAGGAAAATAGTAAAAGACGAGGTTAGAATAGCAAAGACCAAGGAATGGGAAAAGTTCGGGAAGACAATGGAGAAAAACGCAAAGAAAATCGAAAGCTATTTTATAAAACAATAAAAGGATGCAGGAAAAGAAAACAGACAAGAAACGAGATTCGTACAAGACAAACAAGGCAAAATGTTCAAGGAAAACGAAGAAATAATAGAAAGATGGAAAGAGTATTTTGAAGAATTACTAACTATAAATAGCGGCAACGAACAGAAGACAAGAAACAGCGAAAAGAACATCACAGAAACAGTGACGGAGAGTATCAACGAACAAGAGCTTCTAGAAATAATAAGGAAACTGAAAATAGGAAAAGCACCAGCACATGATCAGGTTACAGCAGATATGATTAAACACATGAGACCCATGAAAAGATAACCTACTGAAGCTACTGAACCAAATATGGAAGACAAACATGGAAGACAAACAGCGTTAATAGTACCGATATACAAGAAAGCTGACAAGACAAAATGCGCAAACTATAGAGGCATAACACTTATAAGTATAGGGATGAAAATATTAGAGAAGACAATTAACAAGAGAATAATAGCAAGAATAGAATAGACCCTAGAAGAACCGCAATGTGGTTTCAGGAAAGGGAGACCCACACAAGACAACATCTTCACAATAAAACAAATCACAGAAAAAAGAATCGCAAATAATAAAAATACATATCTGGGATTAATAGACCTCGAAAAAGCATTTGACATGACCCCAAGAAAGAAACTACGGTTAATACTAATAGAGAGAGTAATAGAAAACAGGATAGTGAAAGTAATACAGAATATATATAACAACAACAGTAATGCAATAATATACAAGGGGCAAATTTCAAAAACTTTTAAAACAAAATATGGACTAAGACAAGGAGGAGCTTTCAGCCCAACACTATTCACCCTATATATGGATGAAATAATGAAGAGCATGAAAACAGAAATAATAAAAGCGAACGTACGATACAAAAACATGAAAATGGTTAAAATATCACAACGAGCATACGCCGATGATGTTGTAGTGATAGCAGAAAGTGAGAGGAACCTGCAACATAACCTGAACGTATGGAATAAACACCCAGAGAAATATAACATGAAGATGAACTACAGAAAACAATAGTACTGATAATAGGAAAACGGAAAGAACGCATAAATATACAGATAGGACAGGACCAGAATGAACAAGTAGAGCAATTCAAATACCTTGGAGTAGAACTTACAGAAGACGGGAAAATGGAAGGAGAATTAAGCAACAGAATAAACAACATAATAAAAACGTACTATACCCTGAATAATATACTTACTAACAAGAAAGAGATAAGCAGAAAGACAAAAATGAATATATACAAAACTATATACAGAACAATTTTGACATATAGGAGCGAGACGTGGAAGCTAACAAAGAGAGATAAAAGTACATTACAGGCAATGGAAATAAAATATCTGAGAAGAGTAAAACAAGTAACGAAAAAAGACAGGATACGAAATACAGACATCAGAGAGGAATTGGAAATATAATTAATAGAAAAGTTTATAGAAAAGAAGCAGCTCAACTGGAGGGGACATCTAATTTGGATAAAAAATACATATCAAACAAAACAAATCTGGGAAGCAAAAACAGGAAATAAACGAGAAAGAGATAGACCAAGACAAGAATGGTACAACAAAATAGAAGAAAACATAAACAGCAGAGGAAAGACAGTGAAACAAGCAAGAGAAATGGCAAATAACAGAAGAGAGAGGAAAGAATTTGCAAATACATAACAAAACAATGTAATATAACTGTAATATAAGATATGTAACATGTATAGCCCACACCGAAAGGTAAAGGGCCTATTGATAATTATAATGGTTTTTTGAGTTTTAACTAATTTTATTTCGAGGTTTTGCCCAAACGAAGGTAGTGGCAATGTGTACTAGAAAAACATTTCGCCAATTCTCTGGTCTTATCCTAAATTGAACATTAAAGTACAAGTTTTGAATACGCCTAATATTGGGTTAATGCATGTTATTACTGCTAATGAGCAGTTTAGACCGGACTTTAATTTTATTTGCATTAGATAAAGATAAATCGAAAACCCTATTAGAGGTTCCCATTAGAGGTTCTGTATTATTCACTCAGTTAAATAACATAATTTATATTTATAAATTATTAAGAGGGTACATTCAACACATTTACGAACGGATTTAAATTCAAATCACAAAATAATAATAATACCAGGCTGGGCCTGTAATTTTCATTTACTTAAGTGTAATATAACAATATAGTAACAGATACTAATCCATAAATAATTATAATTATATAATTATTATTGCAAATTTAAATAAATTTGGCTATATCCTTTATTACACATTCCAAACAAAATATTACTGGAAAGAAAATCACATTACTGGCTAAACTGCCTGGCTTTGCTTCGCGCCCATTACACTATGTAACACTATTAGACTATTATTAACAGTAGAAGCTATTTTTTTATAACAAAACCTAGAATTAGTAACACATTTACGAACGAATTTAAGTTCAAAACACAAAATAATATTAATACCAGACTTGGCCTGTTTTTTTTAAATTTAACTTAGAAGTAATTTAACAATAAAGTAACAAATACTAATATTATATTAAATCACATTAATGACGACTAGGCTGGGTCTGTTTTTAATTGCAAATCATATTTATGTCTGGAAGAATAGAAGAAATTTGTTAGCGCATGCCATCTTCTACGTTCAACCTGATTCTGTATTTGGTTTTTGTTGCAGTGTACAGAGACATCTCTGTACCTCTCTCAGACATTAGTTGAGACGAAAGATAATAGGGGTTTTACAACTATATTAGCAATCTCGGGATATTCAGCAAAATTAGAAGCCAAAAATGCATAATATCAACGTTGTGAAATTCTATATTTAACTGAGAGTCAATCGATATCGACAATTTGTTCTCGTTCATTAACTGACAACTGATAATTAACTTAAGCTTGTAACGGTCCAAAATAGCGTTCGGCGGAGACGGCTTCTAATAAATTAACTAGCGTGTAGACCTACACGGTAGGCAACCATGCTTGCATTTTTTTGTTGTGGTGACGCGTCTCCCCGGTGAGCGATTTTTAAATTCACCGGCGTAAAGCGCCACTACGGAGAGAACCAAATTGACTCGTGCCCGAGACAGATCGTGTCAGAAGAACCGTTGCAGATAAGGTATTTCACCATCCGTTTTACGGGAATAATCAACGGTTCTCAACTAACCACCCTTGAGGGGGATTGAGGCACCGACTACAGGGCAGGGAACACGCTCGTAACACCCGAGTAAGTAGTTATTTCTTCTCCTCTTCGTGAAGCCACGTGTCCGGCCATTTTGATTAAGGCCACGTGTTTTGTAGGCGTTTGCCGACGGGCTAACCCGCTCGGCCGGAACATCCCTGGCTGGAGGTCGCAAGCGAGCTTCAGGTCCACGACGCGAGCCGTCGGCCTTCCGGAAGCTGTACCAGTCACCGGCGACGACCACCCAGAACGCAGGCCAGATATAAAAAAAATTCCTATAATATAATTTCTTTTTGTGTGCTCGATTGGGCCACTTTTCTGTTTATTCTTGTGTGTAAATTGCGTCTACGTGTAAATTGTGTCGTACGTGTTTGCGCTAGTGTACGAGAAAGGTCGCTCCTTCTGCCCTTTAAATCGCGCGATTAGGAGCTTATTTTATTCGGCCGAATAGAGTGGGCCCTGCGCGAAAGGGCGGCGCTCGGAGGTATTGTTTTCAGGAGCGCAGGATACGGTGTCCGTCATTGACTTGTGTGTGCGAATAAACGCCATCTTACCATACCAAACTCACACCTGTTATTATTTTTTGCTCTCCCCACGTTTTCTCTTTACAGTTTTCTATTCGGGTCATTTCAGTTACAGTTTTACAGTTTTCTATTCTCACTGCGAGATTTACACCTGGTGGTGTTGGCGTCAAACGGTCAGCGTTGTGACAGTTCGTGATTTCTGAACTTCGCTGACTGTCTGTCGACCACCCACGCAGGTAGGGTGGAGCCTCCCTTGCGACGAAGTAGCAACGAGGTAAAATTACGTGGAGCCTTTTTTTAACCCCCCCACTCTCTGACACCGAGAGCCTGGCCCTCGTCACTACTTCAAAGGGACTCTCCACTCGCTCCACGGCCTAACGCGCCGACTGCCCTTCAGGTACGTCACACGTTTTTGGAGCCCAACGTGGGGCAATAGCAACAATAGCAACAATAGCTATCGTTGGTATCTTTATTTATTTAGCTCATTAACATCTTTTGAGGCTTAAGGGTTTTGTCAGCCCTTTGTAAATTTTTTCTAGCCCTTCAGGATTTTGTTTTTCATTTTAAATAGACCTCATTTAATAAATTTTGCAGCCCTTTTTCAATTTTTGTTTTGGCCCTTTTTGCCCTTTAGAAAATTTTTGTGCCCTTTTTCAATTTTATGCGTTGTTAGTAGTTTTGGCACTAATTTTCACTTTGACCCTTCAGCCCTTCGCGAAAACTTTTTGGCCCTTTGGTTTATTTTTGTGCCCTTTTGATTGGGAATATATTTTTGTGGTAGGCCTTAAGTTTGCGCCAAGGAAACTGAACTGGGAGTTGGAAAATTTGACAGTATTTCAAATTTTTAATCAGCCTTCAGCACTTAGTATATTGAGAAAATTTGGGGTGGTTGTTTTGTCAGTTGTTGAGAATTTCTGTGAGTTTTGTGGGTAATTTAGAATACACACAAGAAAATATTTTGACTTTAACGTTAACTTTAAATTTAAATATTTTTAATTTAGGGAATTTTCTGGCCTGTTTTCAGTGTTTGTTGGTATAGTTTCTACTATAGTGTAGAAATTAGTTTATTATTCGCTGGTTACGAAAAACCATAAATTTATTATTGGTTATTGTTGGTTTTTGTAGAAACTTGGTGAGATAGTGAACGGGCGACCACGAATCATACATATTTGGTTGATTGGTTGATTTATATTATGATTTTTGGCGTATGATTTTGTGGGTTCGAGCTCACTACGACTAGGTAAAATTTTTTTGGATTTTTATAGTAATCGTAATAATTACGATAAGTTAGTTTAAATTTTTGTTCTTTTTCGGTACACGTATACCGTATATTTTTCTTTCAATTTGAATTGAAATTTGAATCTTTTCTTTTTGTTCACTAGTCCATTAGTTGTGATGGATTTCAAAGTAGAAGTTAATAGGCTATCAGCCGATGAGCGGGTGTATGAGCTTGAGCGTCGAGGAGTTACAGGGGTAACTACTGCTGATGCGCAGCGTAGCACCTTACGAACTCTAATTAGATTGAAGTCTTCTGCCTCCTATGCGCCGGTGCCTAATCCCTTTAAAATAACTGACGACCTTGCGGCACTAGAATTGAAGTTGACGGAGATCGAGGGGTTAGTAAAGGACTTCGAGGAGCCTACTACCTCTTCGACCTATTTGAAGCTCGCCACTAAGTGTGGACACGCACACGGGCGAATTAATCGTTGTGTCATTACGAATGACGAAGAACGAGGTAAGGTCTCCAGACTTTTAGTACGATTAGCAGCGTGCGCCGGTACTATGCGTTCCGGGGCTAAATTAGCTAAGCGCAAAACCACTGCAACTCAGAGTTCGTTGCTTAATTTGTCCGTAATTCAAGCTGTCGCTCATTCATCGCGAGTAGTTGCTGAATCGAATAGTTCAAGTTCAGATTCTGATTCAGACAATGAACAAGATCATCTGGCTTCTACAGATGTAAAACCTGTCGCGGTTAGGTTTTGGAATCTCACTTTTGGTGGAGAGCAGGGCAAAGTTTCGTTGTCCTCATTTTTGGAGCGAGTAGAAGAACTACGCGTTGCGCGTAACGTATCTTCGGCATTATTGTTTGCGTCGGCATTAGATTTGTTCACGGGGAACGCCCTTATTTGGTATCGAGCGAACCGTAGATCTTTTGGGAACTGGGATGAGTTAGTCCTAGGGTTGAGAGAGGCCTTCCAATCTCCTGATTACGAAGAACGTCTCTTCGAAGAAATCAAATCTCGCACACAGGGACCTAATGAGACCATCAGTCTCTATGTTTCTGTGATGAAAAATCTGTTCATGCGATTGCCTAATCCTCTCCCTGAAGATATTCAGCTCAGAACCGTAACCAAAAATCTACATCCTAGATACAGAATGGCTTTGTGGTCACTAGACATTGTTACTTTTGCTGATCTACTTAGATTAGGACGTAGGCTGGAGGCTAGTACGGTCGCTAACGATTCGTACACACCCCCACCAGGGAAAGGTCGTGTGTTAGAGCCAGACTTGGCGTATGTAGAGGCTGTGCCGAGTGTGTCTTGTCACGGAGTCACTCCTACAAATATTCGTCCGCCCTCTCAGTCGCGTTGTTATAATTGCCAACGACCGGGACATTCAAGTCAGGATTGTCGCGCGCCGAGACGCCTATATTGTTTTGGTTGTGGGAAAGTGGGAGTAACCAAACCGAGGTGCCCAACTTGCACTCCATCAAATTCGTTAAACCGGTCGAGGAGAACTTGAGTCGGACGAGTTGCTCCGAGGTTTTGGGAATTTCGACAGATAAGTTTAGGGGACTCAGTGAACGTACACGTATTTGTTTAGATTTTGTGTTGTCTAGTTCGCGGGGCGATGAGCGTCCATATTTAAATGTCGTAGTTTATGGGGTATCGTTGTTGGGGTTATTAGATTCAGGAGCAAACCAGACCATACTTGGCGGTCCAGGGTGGCAGATGTTCAAAAATTTAGCGGTACGGTTGAAACCTTCGTCGGTGAAATATTGTACGGTGGCGAATGGACGTAGTTGCGAGGTAATTGGAATGGCTACACTTCCGATGATGGTTGAAGGCGTGACGAGAACGTTGGATGTATTAGTAATTCCGGAAATTACGAGGCCATTGATTTTGGGAACCGATTTTTGGAAACGGTTAGGAATTATTCCAGACCTACGTAGTGGTCATTGGGAGTTTTCGGGTTTGGAAGATATGGCTGTAGATGCGTTAAACACCAGTGATGGGTTAACCTCACACCAACACGTCCAACTTCAGTCATCATTAACCAGTGCTTTCGAGAAGATGAGTGATACTCTCGGGTGTACCAATTTGGTAGAGCATGTCATCAGCACTAAAGCTACACCAATTAAGCAGCGCTACTATCCGATGTCTCCCACATTACAACGTCACGTAGACGCGGAATTAGATTCAATGTTAAGTTTAGGGGTAGTTGAACCTTCTAAATCGCCGTGGTCTTCACCAATTGTGATGGTGAAAAAGAAGGATGACACATACCGTTTTTGTGTAGATTTTAGGCGAGTCAATAGTGTAACCGAAAGAGACGCGTATCCTCTGCCGTATATTTCTCATATATTAGATCGGTTGAGGGACGCGAAATATTTGTCGAGTTTGGACATTCGATCGGCTTACTGGCAGATCCCTGTTCAGGAAGAATCGAGGCAGCTAACCGCATTTACCGTTCCGAACCGTGGTCTATATCAATTTCGACGCATGCCATTTGGCCTTCATAATGCGCCAGCCACTTTTCAGCGACTCATTGATAGAGTGATAGGTGCTGATCTCGAGCCGTCATGTTTTGCATATTTAGACGACATCGTGGTCGTAACTTCGACGTTCGAGGAGCACATTAGAGTTTTGGAAACTGTTTTGAGTCGTCTGACAGAAGCAGGTTTAACGCTGCGTCGCGATAAATGTCATTTCTGCAGGCCACAGTTACGCTACTTGGGTTATGTTGTTGATCAGGGAGGGTTACATGTCGATCCAGAAAAGGTTTCAGCAATCGTTAACATGCCAGCACCCATTAATGTCACAGGTGTACGTAGAGTAATCGGTATAGCTAGTTGGTACCGTAGGTTTATTCCGAATTTTTCCACAGTCACTGCACCAATGTCGGCATTGGTCAGAAAAGATACTAAATTTATGTGGTCGGAAGACTGTGAATCGGCATTCAACACTATTAAAGATTGTCTGGTTAGCGCTCCTATTTTGTCTTGTCCTGATTTTAGTTTACCTTTCGTCATTCAGACCGACGCTAGCGATTTTGGGCTAGGCGCCGTATTGACGCAAGCTACTGATGAGGGAGAGAAGGTAATAAGTTACAATAGTTGTTCATTGAAAGGACCGGAGAGACGTTATAGTGCGACGGAGAAAGAATGTTTGGCCGTAGTATGGGCTGTAGAGAAATTTCGACCTTACATTGAGGGTGCTAAGTTCACCGTGATCACCGATCACTATTCCTTGCTGTGGCTTAACCGTTTACAGAGTCCTTCTGGTCGTTTAGCGCGTTGGAGTGTACGGCTCCAACAATTTAACTTCGATATCATTCATCGTAAGGGGAAGGACCACGTGGTTCCTGATGCGTTATCACGTTCAGTACCGGTTTTAGACGCTGTAAACGTCGTTAATCATTCCGAAGGCGACGCGTGGTTAATTAAGATGCGTGACGCGATCGCGAAGAGACCGCGGAAGTATCCTCTTTGGAAAGTCGACGCTGGGGTCGTATATAAGTTTTTGCCTCCCAGGTTTGGGGACCTTGAGGAACCCCAAGACTCGTGGAAGATAGTAGTAGCGAAACCGCGTCGGCGTGCCCTTATTTCGGAAAACCATGATTTGCCAACTGCTGGTCATGGGGGCGTGTATAAGACCTGTCAAAGGCTTAAGACACGATATTACTGGCCGAAGATGAAGGCAGATATAGCTCGGTATGTTCGTGAGTGTGAGGTGTGTTCGGCACACAAGGTTGAACAAAAGGCTCCACCTGGCTTTTTGGCGCCTAGGGCTCGAGCGACGAGACCCTGGCAAATTTTGTGTACTGATTTGGTGGGACCTTTGCCGCGTTCAACCAAGGGTAATTGTTATATTTTGGTTGTGGCCGACACCTTCACAAAGTTTAGTTTGTTTTTCCCGTTGAGACGAGCTACTGCTTCAGCTGTCACGAAAGCCATTGAAGAACAAGTTTTCCTTGTATTTGGAACCCCTCAATACATCATCTCAGACAACGGTGTTCAATTTCGTAGTAAAGAGTTCACTAAGATGTGCGACTCCTATCGCACTCGGGTATTGTATACTGCTCGGTATCATCCGCAGGCTAATCCGGCGGAACGCATTAACCGGGTCCTTAAGACTATGATCGCATCGTATGTGAGCAATAACCACCGCGTGTGGGACGCGAGTCTTCCAAAGATTGGTTGTGCCATTCGGACGGCAAAACACGAGGTGATTGGCCATACGCCTTACTTCGCCAATTTTGGGCGAGAGCACGTATTGTATGGCAATACCTTTGGTGGACCTCCGGAGGTTGACGAATTGTTAGAGGACCCCATCAGGGACAAACCACGCGATCCTGATAAGTTCGACGCATTACGAGAAGAGATAGCGGGACGTTTGGTGAAAGCGTATCAGAAAAATGCGAAATCGTATAATTTCCGTAGAAGGCATGTACAGTACAAGGTTGGTGATCGAGTGTGGCGTAGAAATCATGTTTTGTCGAATGCTCTAAACTATTTTAACGCGAAGTTAGCTCCTAAGTTTGTTGGTCCTTTTGTAGTGGCCCATAAGAGGTCTTTGTGGACGTATGATCTAACCAATGACTTTGGTGATCCAGGAGGGACATGGCATGTGAAAGATTTGAAACCTGCTCTGGACGATGATCATTCGCTTTCGAACTAGGTGTTTGTTAGATTTTTCTGGTTAAGTGTAGTTTAGTATTAGGTTAGTTGTGTTAGTTTTGTTAGTTTAATTGATTGTAATTAGTGGCTGTCACTTGTCTAAAACCATACGGTGTAAGTAAACTTTCGTATTCTATGGGATCGTTCGTGTTTTGTCCTTGAGTGACATGCCGCATTGCGGAATTTTTCGACGACTCCCTAGTTTAGCTATTTAGCTTAGCCCTTTGGGGGATTTAATGAATATGATTGAGGTTACGCATCAAGTGTGTCGGGACATTGTTACTCCCACTAGTACTATCTTTCTTTCGTCATTTTTATGAGTTTATTTTTCTTTTTGGGGGTTTGGAAAAAAACATCCGCTTCCCGGAGTTTTTAATTTTGTTGGGGGGGAATTTGTAACGGTCCAAAATAGCGTTCGGCGGAGACGGCTTCTAATAAATTAACTAGCGTGTAGACCTACACGGTAGGCAACCATGCTTGCATTTTTTTGTTGTGGTGACGCGTCTCCCCGGTGAGCGATTTTTAAATTCACCGGCGTAAAGCGCCACTACGGAGAGAACCAAATTGACTCGTGCCCGAGACAGATCGTGTCAGAAGAACCGTTGCAGATAAGGTATTTCACCATCCGTTTTACGGGAATAATCAACGGTTCTCAACTAACCACCCTTGAGGGGGATTGAGGCACCGACTACAGGGCAGGGAACACGCTCGTAACACCCGAGTAAGTAGTTATTTCTTCTCCTCTTCGTGAAGCCACGTGTCCGGCCATTTTGATTAAGGCCACGTGTTTTGTAGGCGTTTGCCGACGGGCTAACCCGCTCGGCCGGAACATCCCTGGCTGGAGGTCGCAAGCGAGCTTCAGGTCCACGACGCGAGCCGTCGGCCTTCCGGAAGCTGTACCAGTCACCGGCGACGACCACCCAGAACGCAGGCCAGATATAAAAAAAATTCCTATAATATAATTTCTTTTTGTGTGCTCGATTGGGCCACTTTTCTGTTTATTCTTGTGTGTAAATTGCGTCTACGTGTAAATTGTGTCGTACGTGTTTGCGCTAGTGTACGAGAAAGGTCGCTCCTTCTGCCCTTTAAATCGCGCGATTAGGAGCTTATTTTATTCGGCCGAATAGAGTGGGCCCTGCGCGAAAGGGCGGCGCTCGGAGGTATTGTTTTCAGGAGCGCAGGATACGGTGTCCGTCATTGATTTGTGTGTGCGAATAAACGCCATCTTACCATACCAAACTCACACCTGTTATTATTTTTTGCTCTCCCCACGTTTTCTCTTTACAGTTTTCTATTCGGGTCATTTCAGTTACAGTTTTACAGTTTTCTATTCTCACTGCGAGATTTACACCTGGTGGTGTTGGCGTCAAACGGTCAGCGTTGTGACAGTTCGTGATTTCTGAACTTCGCTGACTGTCTGTCGACCACCCACGCAGGTAGGGTGGAGCCTCCCTTGCGACGAAGTAGCAACGAGGTAAAATTACGTGGAGCCTTTTTTTAACCCCCCCACTCTCTGACACCGAGAGCCTGGCCCTCGTCACTACTTCAAAGGGACTCTCCACTCGCTCCACGGCCTAACGCGCCGACTGCCCTTCAGGTACGTCACAAGCTTTTTCAAAATCTGTTTTTAATCAAAGATAGGTTTTCTTTTTCAAAAGGAAAATACTCCTGAAACGATTGTTGTAAATTTGATAAATCTTTTGATTCGTTTTAACGTTATTAGTTATCTTAATTTCATGTAAATTAGTAAAACACTCAGTACTTTAATTTAAAATGCAATCTGACCAAAATTTTAATTTGAGAAGAGTAGCAATAATTTTATTTTATACTTTGAAGATATTCATATTTTGCCGTGGAAAGAGACATTAAGTTCATTAAAATAGGTAAACATATCTGCGAGATATGCTGTTTTCATTATCAAATCTACAGTATTTCCCCTGATTGAGTTTACAAGAGGGTTTAAATTTTTTATTTTTACTTTTAAGTAAAAATGTTATAGGAATTGAAAGCTTGGTCTGAAACTATCATTTCAGTAATTAAAACATTGATTTATTTATACAGGGTGTTGGGTAAATAAAAATAAATAAATCTAATTTTGACACTTTATGTCAAATGATTATGAAAATAACATCGTTTGAACAATCCCCGACTATTATCTTCACACAGTTCAAGCCTAGTATGGAACTCCTGAAGACGAATTTTTAAATTTTCAGTGACATTTTCTGCATTTGGGGGATTGTTTAAATGATTTTATTTTTATTTGATGCTGTTAAATGTAATTTTAAATTTCTTTGCCAAATAGTAAATAAATAAGTGTCCAAATATTTTATTTTTATTTTACCAGCACCCTGTATAAATAAATTAAAGTTTCAATAACTGAACCGGTAGTTTCAGACCAAGCAGGAATTATAATTCTTATAACATTTTTACTTAAAAGTAAAAATAAAAAAAATATCCCTCTTGTAAAATTAATCCTGGGACATACTGTATATCATTTAATTTGTAAGACAATATGCATGTTCACTTAACAACATTTTTATTTCATCTTTTCATTCACAAAATCTTTTCCGTGCGATAACCATCGAATGTCTGTACGAAGCAATAGTGTCTTATGGAAACTTCCCATACTTCCAACTTCCATTGTCCTCACCGGAGCGCATTATTGAATACGTTTTCAATGGATACCTACGTCTTTCGGAGCTCACAGAATTGGGTGCTGAATGCTTCGGATGTTTGTGTCGTTGAATATTGTATTAATGGAAATTGTATTGCTGGGCGCCAGTATTACAGAATACTCGTATCGATGGATATCTTGTCAATTTATCGAAAAAAAGTGGGGATGATGATTGCAGAAATACATGTGGCAACGCTGCATTTAGCTGTCAGATGTTTGACGTTGAGAGAGAAATACTTTCACAGCATGTAAAATGCAAAACAAATATATTAACCTTGTTTGTTAATGACACTGATGTGTCCACCTGTGTTGTGTTGTTGTACTGTGTATAAACTACTACGTCTATGTTTAAAACATCTTCTGGCTTAGCGTGGAGCCCAAGCAAACGACAGAACAGAATGTCAGGACAGAGGACGTGAAGCAAGGTTACCCCCGCAATGAGTTGGCTGATGGGAACAGTCAAAGGAGTCACACGGAGTCTGTGCGGAAACAATGACGGATGGAAACATGGCACTGGATTATTATAGGTGACAGAGTACACGTCGTAGAGATTTGGGTCTGATCTGCACCGTGATATCCGTGAAAGATTATTAATATTAAGTTACGTGAATACGCTACACCAACTACATGTTCTTCCCTATGCCCTTCGTAGATTGTATCTACATGAACTTTGTATCGAGTTGCTCGTTGTGAAGTGGACATGCCACGTCCAAAAACACATTATGTTTGTACATGGAACTATTATGTAAGAAACAAATTGAATATCAACATTGTCACACCTTGATTATCATATTTACGTTTGTTCACTTTTGTGAATACTGTTTAGTTTTGATTCGTAGTAGGATCGCGTATAAATTTTGATTTGTGTTTTGTTAATGATTTAATGCTATACTCTATTAATAATTTTATAAAACGTTTATTTTTATTAATAAAAGATTGACAATGCTTTGGTACAACGATGCTACTCGGTCCGCATCACGTGCGCGAATGTCTTGTCCCTCTCGAGGGTCTCTGGTGGGCTGCTAACGGCCCTCAACCTTAACTTGCGAAGTACAGGCGTGAACAAATACTAATCCAGAGTTACGTTGTGTCGTTATTGGATAAACACTTGAATGACTGAATAAAATTAAATAACTTTGATAGATATTCATAACAAATTAAATTGTAAAACCCATTGTTGACCGTTAATTTGTGAAATTGTGAAATTTGTGAATTTATGTACCTGTTTCGTGGACATAGAAATTGTCGCTGCTTATTTGATGGCTATCTTTTTTTATATTTCGTTATTAATCTGTACTGTGCTTCTAAATTAAAGGTTAGCAGCTAATAGTTAATATTTGTTGAATACTTACATTAAATAACTACGTTCTTTTTAAATAAGTTGCCGAAGAATTTAAAGGATTGTTCAATGAATTTTAACAGTTAACTGTTAACTTCTAATTTAGAAGAACAATTTACATTAAAAAATAGGGTATTAAATAAAATTACACCGCCACGAAATGAGCAGACATTTCTTATGTCGCCAGTTTTGTTTTTCAATTGCTAGGTTGCACGGCTTTATAGTACTAAAAACTTTAATGTGATTGTTTTTTATCAATTCATACATGTTTATTATATTTTATTATTTGTTAAATTTTATTCTTTGAGCTATTCTATTAAGATATTATGTAAATTGTCTGTATTTTAAGCCTTGTGAATAAACTAAATGTAATATATTTTCCAGTGTTTTTTTTTAAATTTAATGTGGATATTAGATGCACCTGATAAATTTATACCCTATCTTACAGTTTCCGATGACCTATATAAAACCGGTAGTCATGCATTTGATACTATTGCGGAGACAGAAAACTAACTATCAATTAACCATCGAGCGCACGGAGGCCAAATATAGTAAAAGTAATAGTTTTCATAAATATTCTTTTATCAGCTTTAAATTTTATGTACCTTCCTAAAACATGTTAAGCCATGTAATTAACAACGTTTTAACGAAAATAAAATTTTATTTTTTGAGTGTGTAAGAATTTTGGTCCCACAGACTAACCGTTGCGCTAATGGGGGCTTTATATGCAAAATAATTTTATATGTTTATATGTTTATTTTTTAAATCCAGTTTAGTGCTAATTGTAGATTTTGATACATTTTCATATTAAAACGTTATTAAAACCTCAAGTGTTGCACATCATTGTAACACTATAGACGAGTATAACTCAAAATGAAAATAAAAATTGCAGGTCCGTATTTCAAAATTTTAACTTGATGACGGTTGTACTCACACGAAACGTCTGATCCAAAATCTAAAATTCTCATGATGTAGATGAGAAAAAGTGACAATGAAGTTATATTTATATTTTTTTAATACCCCTTCAAGTAACGGCAGGAAAAAATAAATAAAATTTTGAAATTTTTTTTTTTAAATCTCAGCAGTCATTGACATTTTTTTAAATATCTTTATTGAATATTGTTCCCCATATGATTGCGCAACTTTGCCCCAATTTAATCGACTTCGTATCTCTTACCGTTTCCGATATCCCCATAGTGGTAATCGAAATTGAATAACCCTGTATACAGGGTGTCTCTAAATTATGCGGACATGGCTTAACCACAGATTACTAGGATCAAAAGAAGACGATTTAATAAACTTATCTATATTGCAATGCGTTTGGTTCAGCCAGTATTCAGCATCAAAGTTAATTTAAAAAACAAAATTTGCTTATAAATAGAGAACGTTTACATTGATTTGGATGTTGTTTGGTATGCCACTTTATACTGGTAACACTGATATTTTGACATAATATTGTTATTATCAGTAGACCGGTTGTGTATAAAACAAGCGAGGCCCAACGTTAGTACATTCATATTTTTTAATGACAAAAGCAAACAAATTAAAAAAAAACAAATCGGATGCAGGCATTCATTATTAAGTTTTTTTTGTATTTTTATAGTTTTTGATATCTGTTACAATTTCGAAACAAAAAAATTAAATATGAGTGACTGCGCTACACTCGTTTGGAAACAAATCAAACGAGTGTAGCACAGTCACTCATATTTTATTTTTGTGTCGAAACTGTAACAGATATCAAAAACTATAAAGATACAAAAAAACTGAATAATGAATGCCTGCGCCCGATTTCATTTTTTGTAAAGTTATTTGCTTTGTCATTAAAAAATATGGATTTTATTAATGTTGGGCCACCCTTGTTTTCTACACAACCGGTCTACTCATAATATCAATATTATTTCAAAATATGAGTTACTATAGATATATTACCCATTTGTGAAATAAGTTAGGAAATGTAAACTTTTTTCGTATTAGGCACAGGATTTTTGACCGAGGCCTTTGCCGATCAAATATAAAAGACAAATCTACAGTGATTCTTGTGCAGGTCAAAACACAAATCAAAGATTATACAAACTGGTTTTGGTCAAAGCTACTCAACTCGATGAAATAGCCATACATTTTTGGAGCCCGGTCACACCTAAATGGAGTCCGACAGATCGTTTGAACTGATGAATATGAAAAAAAAAATCGACCATGTATGTGTACCACAATATTGGAGTAATGTAATAAGATCAGCTTCTAGCCGCATTCGGATACATGATATGATTAAGTAATATTTGAAGAGCTACTTGCAAGAACGATCAGAGTCAATTTTTATCGAAATCGAGCTGTTGGTGCATGAGCATGATGGTGATCGAGCGACATGTGACGTAAAACAGTGAAAAATGATCACCGTTGGCTTTAAAAACGAAGCAATAGAATGGGAATTTGACTAAAAATGATCAGAGATCAGAATAATTTATAGACGATCCCCCTAATGTCCTTCTGTCTTTTATTTGACTCGAAACTGTCAATTTAATTTCTGTAAAACGACTAAAATGGACTCTGATCGTTTTTCCCCGTAGCCTCTCATTTCCATTCATTTGATCATCTTAATACAATAATCAGCGGCCCCAAACAAGATATGTAATTTTAGACAAATTCAGAAATCAGACTTCAAATATATTAAATATTTGGAAAGATAGAAGGTATTATTTTTTCAACATGCCATTGTCCATTTTGGGGCAAAGGTAGACCCCCGCCGATTGGCAAAAGATATATTGCGCCATGTTGAAAATCATATTAATATTGCGCCAGAACTATGGAAAAAATTGCAAACGCGTTTGAAATATATGCAACCCAGATAACATATATTCTGTAATATTCTAAATATTGGAGTTAAAAAAAAAATCATATTGAAAATAAGATAACAATATATTACTAAAACTACTAAATTACCGAATAGATTTGTTTCATGTTTACTAATTCTGTAAATAACGTATGCTTCTTGAACTTGTTTTTATTTAATTATTATTTTCATACATAATCTTACCATCATCTTTCTTCTTTCTTCTCATCTTTACCACCAAACAATGAAAATGTTTCTTCTACCCTTGTAATTGTAACCTCTAAGTGCACTTCAAATTACGAGATTGTATCAAACGGATTTATAAATATGGATTGTTAATAGATACACATATATTTCATTCTACTGGACTCGCCATAAAACAATATATGCAATATCATTCGATTCATAACAACCACACAACGAAACGTCAAATAGTAATAAAATAATGGTCACCTTAAACTGTTTGACCTTTTTTGGCGGGCCCTATACATTCTGTTTGCAAATTTAATAGAAACAAATACCTCCAATTTTTACAATAAACTTTTTTCGTGTAGCTTGTGGCACTCGCTCGGACAGTAATCATTATTACTATTTTGTGATTTAAAGTGCACTTGTGGTGTTTATTTATATTTTCATACTTGCACAAGCCCATACAGCAATTTAATGTGTATTTTCAGTATTTATACCTAGGCAACCATATTCTCAAATTCTCGGCAACTCGTAATCTAAATTACTGTCGTTTTTGAATGATGCACTAGAAGAATTGAAGATCTTAAACTGCGGGTGGATGGCTTAGAATTTGCCAGACATTTTTATAAATTTATCAAATGTAAATTGTATCATGAATAACCTACCTGTATGTTTATTGTTCTCAACATGCAACTTCCATATTATTAAAATGATAAACAACCGAGATATTGATAAAAATTGAAAATAATGAGTTTTTGGCTGTAACTGAAAACAAAAGAGCCGATTTTTGTTTTCACTATTTAGTTTGTATTGAAAAATGAGATTAAGGATGCACCGTCCGACTTTCTCTATCTGTTCTAGTTACCGAGATCCCCTGTACCCTGTAAAATGTTGTTTTCTTATATTGTAAAATTATTGCAATATATAAACTGACTTAAACATTTATCTAAATTATTGAATTTTCAAATTATAAGCAATGTTACAGACGTAATAATAAAGAAATCAACAATTCATATTAGGTAAACATTATTCTGTAATATGTAATATCATTTACATAATCATTTTAATGATAAGATTATTTACCACAAATATATGTTTCACACTTATATATCATTAATGCAAATATAAATAGTGTACGCGGCATAGCGAAAATTAGCAAACACAATTAATTTGAAAACAACATTATAATTTTCTAGGAAAGTTTTGGTATTTTTTTACGCTGCTATTCTTACATCATGTGGATTGACTCATAGATTGTCCATTATTTATATTTTATACACTTTAGTACATAAACAAAAATCTATACTATACTCTGATTTTTCTAAACTAGCGTGCACGTCATCAAAATAATAATCATAATATTGATGGCACAATTTTACAAGGTTGCCAGCTGTCCTGGGTATTTAAAAATTGCTGCAATCAACTGTTCCGCCCGTGCAATCTTGTGCGACAGTGCGCGGTTCGTATCAAATTCGTCGACTTCTCTGCCGTTTTTCATACAGATAATGTGGTATAACAATCATGTGGTTATAGGTAAACATCTACAATGGCAAAACATCCATTGTATTAATTGATCAAATGTAACAAGTTATACGTCAAAGAAGTTTGCTTATACACACATGTATGAGCATGGTTAGTGAAAAAGATGTGGCATCGTCGCCGAAAAAATATCGCGGCTCCCAACATAACATGATTTATTACATGATTGTCAGGCGAACATTGTGTCCGCGGTTAATACATCGATTACCTCTTTATAACCACCGGTGATCAGTGTTATGTAACAAATGATCCTCAGATTAATTTCGATTCTTAAACTATTGTTATGCATTTTCTCGAAAACAATCACGTTGGTACGAAAAAACCTCATCACACAGCTGTTTGATGACGTGCACGCCAGTTTAGAAAAATCAGAGTATAGCAACATCGCCTATTTACAGAATTTACTATATACAGTGTAAGCAATAATGCTTAAGGTTTGATAGGCAGGCAACCAAATACGCATCTTGGCATAACTGAAAATATAAATAGAATATCCCCTAGATTGTTTTTCCAGTCGCGTAGCAAACAACAAACAAAACAACATCAAAATGAATTAAATATTTAATCATAATTACATATTTTTAAACGTTACAATAATAGTTTACAACAAATGTTGAAAATTGCGGCCTTCGTTTTCAAGGCAGATGTTAATTCTACGTTTATTATTTTCAAATACATATTGGAGCTGCTCTGGAGTTATGTTTCTTATCTCTTCTTCAATTGCTTCTTGGAGTTGGTTTAGGTTGTGCATTCTATTTTTAAAAACATTATTTTACAAATGTCCGAAAAGATATAAATCACACGGCGTGAGGTCTGGTGATCGTGGTGGCCATAATCCTGAGCTTATCAATCGATCATCGTAAAATTCCCTTAAATAATTAATTGTCGCAAACGCAGTATGAGCAGTGCCTCCGTCTTGCTGAAAATAACCCATTATTTGTTCATCATCATGCACCTGATTAAGAAATGCATCCAGGATGATTGTGCGGTAACGCTCCGCATTGATTGTTTCATTGAAAAATATTGGGCCAATTATCCGACGTCTCGAAATTGCTACCCAAACACAAATTTTAAGTGGATGTAAATCTGTTTCGATGAACGTATGAGGATTTTCTGTAGCCCATGTACGATAATTTCGGCTGTTCACATATCCTGATAAGTGAAACCACGCCTCATCAGTGAAAAAGGTCCTGTCCAGCATATCGTTATCATTTAAATTCTGATTAAACCTATTGCAATAATCAATTCTTTTTTTAAAATCAAGTGGGTGAAGTTGTTGAACTACCGATACCTTATACGGGTGCAAATGGAGAATTTTCTTCGCGACTTTTCGGCAACTCCCATACGATACTCCCGTAAGCGGAAATAAACATTAACATTTGTATGCCATGAAGACCACATGAATGATAAAAAATAACTTGTTTGCACACTAAAATTAAGAACCAACCTGTTTGTGCTGAAAGTTTTCTTATAGATTTTGTTGGACTTTGTTCAAGCCGTTGTTGGACGTTGGCAACAATCTCTTCTGTTAAGATAGACGTCTTTCAGTTGACTTGCCCTTACAAATACAATTCTTTCCTTCAAAGCGGTGAATAATCCGGGTTTTATACTGGATAAATATTTTGTAAGTAATGTTGACATCGGGGAAGGCTTCGTTAAATTGATTCATACACGATTGTAATGAATATGTCCATGTACCATCTTCATTAAGTGTTCCATTTCGATAATGAGCCTTCAGGATGAAGGCATCATGTTGTGGTGTAAAAACCATTGCAATAGGAAAGCGATTTCACTAAAACTCTGTAAATTTAGAACAAAACTGCAAATCACTTACCAGAAATAAAAAAATTACTCAGAGTAGTCCTGATAAGAACTGATGTTTATGAAACAGAAGACAAAATAACTATATGCGAAGAATTGGCACAATGGTAATAAATAATAATACGACGCGGGCGGCACTGGGCTGGGGCTGTCAAATCTTTTGACTTTTCAGTAAATTTAATTAATAATAAACTTGGAGCGAAGAAATCCCCAGTTTTTTCGGCGGGAAATTTAACTTGACTTCAATCATTGTTGCTCACTCTGTATCTAATTTTATTTTCATATAATTTTCTATGAACCTGTTTCCATTTGTAATATGTACAACAAATCTGAAAAACTATGAGCAAAACCGGCTCTATCTTTGATGGTAATTGAACCACAATTCCTTGCAAATTACAAATCACATTCGATACCTGATACAGTTTCACCATTCACTAAGTAATATGATATTTATTAGTATTGTTTTTATACATATACGATATATTTTATGTCTATTTCATTAAACTAAAAGAGAATTAGGCATCCCAGGAAATATGTTAATGGGACGGGTTGTTTTATACAGTACAGATTTTCTGTAGCCTTGAGTTTGTTGAGATTATAGAAACAATGGAACACCTAATTGATTTCTATTTCCTATTAATAATAACTACTATTCATAATTATTTCGCTTCCTTAATTAGACCATACTGTTGATTCAATCCAGGACAAGTACGGATACACCAAGGTGTACACCGAAGGACTATTAACTGCACCACATAGCTTTCCAAAAGATGTAATTGCAAATACTGTGAATCTTGATTGTCCATTTCTTGAAATATGTTGAAACTGCAGGGGACCACCGGAATCGCCCTAAATACAGGAAGATGTAACCGTTAAATTAAAATATCATGCATATTACAATTTACAAAATAGTAAATCGAGAAAAAAAATTATTTCTCATTGAAATTTATGAAATTATTAATCCAGAATAAATTTTAAACCATGGAAATATTTCATGATACTTATGCACTACAAATAATTTGAACTGTACACAACAGAAAATTTGTTTGATATATGAATATGTGTGCGGGTGTGTGTAAAGTATTAATATACTAGTACTAAAGTATAAAGTGCTAATATTTAAGGTATTTATAATAATATTCTTATACAGAGAGCGCCTAAAATATTAAGACCTGGCTTTATTTTTTCCCCTGTATATTTTTTTTAAAAAGCTTCTACAGGTCAAAATGATTTTTTTATAAACAAATATTTTGAGACCATTTGCATTATGTCCATCTCCCTCCGCTTTGAAGTTATGACGTCAGAGCCATTTTTTTTAAAATGACAACTTATTTTTTTTTATTATTGATTTTGATAGTACTTTTTATTGTGTTTTCAACAACATAACATTTTCAATATGTAAGATTTGAAAAAAAAGAGAATAAGTCCTTTAAAGTAAAACTATTAAATTATTATTTCAATGTGCAGAATGCATCTAGTTACCATTCAAAACAACGTCAGTTAAAACAAAATTAGGAAAATAGGCTTGGATTTTAAATATTGGAATAAAACAAAATTGATTAACCTGAAAAACAATCTAGTACAATTATGTGAAACAAATTATTACCTACTCACAGTCAGATTGACGTTTCGTTCAATTCATCATGTCACAAGTTAATTTCAAAATGGTTCGACGTTTTTCGCAGGCACAAAGAATTGAATTTCTTATGATTAGAGGTTGTGGCGATAGAATACGCAGGGGCGCGCCTAGGTAGTTGGCCGCCCGTGTGCAATAATATTTTGGCCGCCCTGATACTAACATTTATTCAGAATATATTACAAGTAATAAATTACATTTTTATCACTGATCACAACATAGGAAGAATATTGAGCAATTAACAAGCAAAAAACTACAAAAAATAAGTGTTTTGCGCGTTGCGCAGAGCAAATTCTGATGTTTAAATCGTGCATGATTAGTTTACCAATTATCTCATGTTCAATAGATATCATTGATAAATTTACTAAACGTTCTTGTTACATTGTAGATCGTAAGTAATTTTTTATAATCTTTAATTTCGAACCCGATGCTACGGATACTGGCAATGTTAACATAATTCTTATAGAAATAAATATGTTCGGGTACGTTGCCTGCAGATCATTTTCCAATGTATTGAATAATACTTTGTGGTTCTGTGTCACCTTTTGATGTTAAATGGTTTTTCAAGCATAAAATTTCTTGAAAGAGGTCTACCCATCAAATGAGACTCCTTTCTTTGCTCATCTGTTAGTTTAATTTGCAAATCCTTGCAAGATTTTAACAACATTTCATTCGAAATGGTATTAATATTGTGCATAAAGCCAAATAAATCGTTGTAATCTACAAGTGTTTCAAATCTGGTTTCGATAGATGATAAAGCTTGGTCCAATAAACAAAATTAAACTTTACTTTAAAATTAGTTTTTGGATCTAAAATTGGCTTATCCGCAGATTGATAATCAAAAATGTTGGGAATATGTTTCGTATATTTTCCACTGTAGGGAAATTACATTCAACCTTCAATTCCATATCTAAAGTGTTAGCTGCAACAAGAATGCAAAACCTTTATCGGTATGTAATTTCTTTAAAAGGTTTGTCAATTTAGTTAAATACGTCATAGAGGAACTTACATTTAGTTTTGGGTTTTGAAAAATTTTGGTGTCTACGGTGATTTCAAATAAAATTTGATGCCAAATCACAATTGAGCATAATAATTTGTAACTCGATATCTTTAATAGCAATGAATGCGCCATATGCACAGTTTTAAAGTATTATCTACATATATTTCGTGTAAAGCGTCGAACACTTGTACAATGTGATATCGTGAAGTCTTTATGGAATCGATTCTACTGGACCATCGAGTATCACTTAGAGGTATTAAATTTAACTTTCTTACATATTTTTAAGAACTGCTCATCTTTGTGTACTTCCAGAAAAAAAACGTATAATTCTTGAACAAGATCAAAAAAATTTACAGTTTCGTGTGAAATATTAGATGAATCATTACGACCAGATTTAAACTATGTGCTAAACATGGCACAAAAAAAGCGCGAGGGTTTGTTTCATTTTTTTTTCTTTTTTAATCCTGTGTGCTTTCCTCGCATATTTGCACCATTATAATAGCCTTGCCCTCGCATATCTAAAATATTAAATTTCAAATTCGATAATTCTTCTAAGAGAAATGCAGATATACTTTCTCCTGTACTTTTTGTAATTGGACTGAATCCAAGAGAGAATACTTCTACTCTTTTCTCATCTAAGAGTACAAATCGTACGATAACAGTAATCTGTTCTGCATGGCTTACATCCGGTGTACAATCTAATATAATGGAAAAATATCTCGACTTTCTGAGCAAATGCAATATAGCACATTTAATTTTTGATCCAAATAGATTAATAATTTCTTTTTTAATTTTGTCCCACAATTAATGGGGAATTCGATTCTTGCTATCTTTCTGGTTCTCAATTCGCTGGATATGTTTTCGCATTACGGTATCGAATTGTGCGATTATTTCGACGACCTTTAAAAATTACCATTATTGTGCGTATATAATATATCTGAGCAGCCTCTAAATGCTAAACATTGGCGCGACAAAAACTTAATCACTGATATAATCCGTCCTATGACACCATACCAATGTTCTCGTTCCGAGTCGAGAATTCGCTGATTTAAAGTATCAACAGTGGTTTTTGTTTTTAAAAACTTAATTAAAGAAATCCCCATTTTAATATTTTCGTTGTGCGTTAAACTTTTTTCATGCCGACTTAAAGTTAATGATCCAGTCCGAAATACCTGGTTTGACATTATGCTTTTATTTTGATCGAATATTTTACAACAAAAGCAGTAAATGGAATTTGGAATGTTATTTATAGAATAAATTAACGACTGTACTTCTTCGCCGTTTTGTAACTGCCGAAAATAATATTTCTTAGAAAATTTTCGCACCGATTTAGAAATAGGAAAATCGAAATTCTGAATTTGAAAGGGTCCCTTTTCAATTAATATTTGAGCTTCGAGACTTGTTATATTATTAGGTCACATACTAGATTCGTCATCGTCAGATACTAAATTTTCCTCGAATTTTGTTTCTTGGACTGTTTCCCTACTTACATCTTCCTCCGAAGTTGAACAAGATGAAACTGTTTCTCTTGCTTCATCATCAACATTAACTATGTTGTCTTCGTCGATCATATTTTGATTTCTTGGCACATCAGCTACTTCAATGCCTTCTTTAACATCGTGTTGATTTGTCATATCTTGCGATGATGCACTTTGTTGTGAATTTGTCGAAATCTGCAAATATTTAGAGATTGAACCTTTCAATTTCTCTGTTTGCTCTCTTTTCGCAATCGCTGCTTGTTATACTGAGCTCCAGACAAACGTTTAGTTTTTCTTTCCGATATACTAAATAAATTAAAAGGTTGTAGGTTGCAACCTTACAACCTTTTCCTTACAACAAAGGATGTAAGTTGCAACTATTTTGTTTTAAATATTTATTGTGGATCTGACAGAAGTGTGGGCATCCACTGCATTTGGTTTGGGGCGCCGCTGAGCACGACGGGAAACGGCCGCCCCTAAACTTGGCCGCCCGCGTGCGCCGCACGCGTTGCACGCCCGTCAGGCGCGCCCCTGAGAATACGTACCTATGAAGAAGTGTGCATTTATTTAAATAAAAAATATCCGCTTCAAGAACTTCTTCTTAAGACGTCTTTTAGTGCAATCATAAGAAAGTATGAGCAGTTGGGGCATATTAGGGATCGCCCGAAAAGTGGACGACCGTCAGTTCCGGAAGATGTTAAGCTAAACGTGCTGTTAGAGTTCCAAGAAAACTCTCATATTTCCTCCAGAGCGGTTGCGCCAATTAGTGAGCTTTCACAAACATCTGTTTTGAAATTTTTGAAACGGCAGAAATGGCATCCTTACAAAGTAAATTTAGTCCACGAACTGAACGAAGATGATTTTGATCGTAGGGTTCAGTTTCGCGAACAAATGATGAATATCTGTAACGTCGATGAAGGGTTTGCTACCAGATTTTTATTTAGTGATGAAGCAAATTTTTATTTGAATGGAACGGTGAATAAACAAAATTGTCGTTATTGGTCCGAGCGCAACCCTCAGTGGATGTTGGAAGCCCATGCTCAATTTCCGGAAAATATAAACGTTTGGGCAGGAATGTAGGTGATATTTTAATTGGGCCTTTCTTCATTGAAGGCTCGTTGACAGGCCAAACATATTTGAAGCTATTGAGAGATTGCCTCGTTCCAGCTTTGCCGGCTCTATTCCCAAATCAACACGATCCCGACATTCCAAATGAAGACTTATGGTTCGAACAAGATGGGGTTCCACCTCATTATAGTCGAATGGTACGCGACTATCTCAACGAAGTCTTCCATTGGCAGAAGGGGTTTTGTTGAATGGCCAGCGCGTTTCCCTGACCTGACCCCTTTAGATTTTTTCTTATGGGGTTACATCAAAAGTAAAGTATACTTTAATCGACCAACCACAATTGAACAATTGAAAGAATGGATCCAAGTCGAAAGGAGACAAATATAACCAGAAGTTCTCCTCAATGTCTGTGCGGCCTTTCGACATCGATTGGCACACTGTCAAGAACAAAATGGTCAACAATTTGAACATCTAATTTGATTTTTTTCCCTAACCAATATTTTTTCGTTATTTTAATTATTTTTGTGATTTCATGTTATTTTAAAACTTATCTCTAAACAAGTCATTATAATTTTTTTTCCGATAAAAATTTCTTTTGGTGTTTCTGTTCTTATTTTTGTAATTGGTGATATTGTAATAAGAATGTTTTTCAGGTTGATCAATTTTGTTTTATTCTAATATTTAAAATCCAAGCCTGTTTTGCTAATTTGGTTTTAACTGACATTATTTTGAATGGGAACTAGATGCATTCTGCACATTGAAATAATAATTTAATAGTTTTGCTTTTACGCACTGTTTCTCATTTTTTTAAATGTTACATATTGAAAACGTCATGTTGTTGAAAACATAATAAAAAGTACTATCAAATTGAATAATAAAAAATATAGGTTGTCATTTCCTAACTTCAAAACGAAGAGAGATAGTAAATTGAAAATGGTCTCAAAATATTTGTTTGAAAAAAAAATCATTTTGACCTGTTGAAGCGTTTTTCGAAAATTTATACCGGGGAAAAAATAAAGCCAGGTCTTAATACTTTATGCGCTCTCTGTATAAGTACAAATCCACACAACTATTTAATTCTACCACGTACCATACAAGTATCCCTCATATCGCTTCCTCCGCCTGCACAAATTTGTGTATCTGCAATTCCGTGTCGCAACTTCCTGCTCGGTTTGTATATCCTCACACAATCCTCGAAGCTCACCAATCTTAAAGGTGCATCTTGTAAGTGATATTTCCTGTGGTCGTTGTTGTCTATTATACCCCAACCGGTAGCAATTGTATATTCGTGAATTTGGCCGCCTAAATGTAGACAAGCCGGGCCAACGTAAACGGAGTATCTGGCTCTTCCTGCCAATTCCAACAGAGCTATATCGTTGTAACTCGATGGAGGATTGTGGTCGGGATGACGTATGCTTCTTCTAACTGAGAAGGTTTGGGGATCAGCTTGATCTGTTTCTATCGAGAGGTCGAGGTCGCCCAGTCTAACTCTACGAATATATCCACTGCAATAACAAAAATAATAAATATTATTATTTATTATATTACTAGGACCGGAATAGCTTTTACATTGGTTGTGTGTATTCTGAAGATGTCAACTTTTATGATTCACTGAAAACCAGGTTGATGTATAGAGATGTGAAGAATACAGTCAGAGTAGCCATGTTTTATTATTTGTCCAGGAATGTCATTAAATAAACATTCATAAATAAATTAATGTGATTAATCTTGGTGGTCGATTGTATGTTTGCCACGTTTTTTGGATTTTATGGGGGTCATAATTTTCATGAGAAATATTAAATGCATTACTTGAATATCTAAGTAACTTATAAATGCCTCTACCTAAAAGTATCTGCAAAAGACGCTTAGTAGAAGCGTACCCAATATTATGAGATGATTTCTTTACTTGTTAGGGGGTATCATTTAAATATTTTCATAATATGTATTAATAAATATGTTACTGGTGTAAATGTTGCACGTATTCACAAATTAAAAGAAAACAATAGTATTTTCTATGCAAATTTACCTCATACACATCTTCTATATATTTCGTAGAAATTGCGTAAAAATCTTTAAAGTCTGTTAAATATTTACATCAAACACAAAAACATACAAAAGTACACAAGGGAACAGCCAAACAGATACGAAAGATCGATAATAGACTACCACCTAATTAATAGAAACAGCAGGTACAAAATAATGAATCTAAGAGTTACAAGGCAAGCTGAACTAGGAAGTGACTACCACCTACTAAAAATGGACATGAGTTGGAAGGAAATACAAAAAACAGACAAAAGGAGGATAAAAGTTAAACAAAAGAGAAAAACCTACAAATTAAGAGAAATACTCACACAAGAAAAATACAAAGAGATACTACAAATTAAATTCAGCGAGAGCGAAATCAAGCTAAACATAGAAGGAAAATGGGAAACATTCAAAAGAAATGTACTAGAAGCGGCAAGGGAGTCCTGCGGAACAACAAAAATTGGAAACAGGGAAATCAAGAAGACAAACTGGTGGACAGAGGAAGTTAAAAAGGATATAAAAGACAAAAAAAAAGAAATGGAAAAGATACCTACAAACAAAAAAAAAGAAGATTATGATAAATACAAAGAAAAGAGAAATAAAACGAATTCAATAATAGAAGAAGCAAAACAAAAGTCTTGGACGAAATTTAGTGAAAGTTTTAATGAGAATTTTGGGCAGAACCAAAAACTATTCTAGAAAACACTAAAGGAAAAAAAAGAACACAACAAAAGATAAAAATGGAACAGTTATCATGAATGAAGACAAGATAATGGAAATATGGAGACAATATTTCCAAGAATTAACCAAACAGGATGAAGAAGATAACGATAAGGGAATAACACAAATAACGAAACTTATAAATGACATAATAAGCAGTACTGAAACACCAAGAGAATGGAATAAAGGAATAATTCTACCAATACATTACAAGAATACAAACACATACGTGTTACATATACATAAACAATACATAAACAAACATATACATGTTTGTATACATACAAACAAGAAAGGGGCTAAAAGTATATGCGAAAATTACAGAGAAATCACACTAACAAGTATACCAACTAAGATAATGACCTTGGTACTAGAAAAAAGGATGCGAGACAAACTAGAAACAACAATAGAGGACAGCCATGCGGATTCAGAAGAGGGAGAAGTACGTAAGACCAAATCTTCATACTCAGACAACTAAGCGAGAAACTAATTAAGAAGAACAGAGAAATGCACATATGCTTCGTAGATCTCGAAAAGGCATTCGACAGGATAAGGAGAGAGGGTACATGGAACGTACTAGCAGAAAGAGAAAAAGAGGGGGAAATAATAAATTTAATAAAATACATGTACAGAAAAAACAGAAATATTGTGAGAACAAACAAAGAGGAATCAAAGAATTGGAAGCAAAGATAGATGTAAAACAAGGATGCGTGCTAAGCGCTTTG